>CAMZMU010000088.1:31685039-32036464 GCA_947311845.1 Poa pratensis
CAAAAGGGAACATGAGGCGTCGGGAGTATTTTCATTGCATGGTCCTGAAAGTCACGAACATAGGGGAGTCATAGCTCTTATTCTCAGCATCTGTGAGATAATGCAGCTCCTCTTCAAGCATGGAATAACTGAAGAACTTGAGGGAGCCGTAAGAACCAAATTGCGCAAATTCAAATTCAAGAAGTTTAGAAGCAAACAAAAGAGTTGTTTGCTCAGATTCGCTCTCATACAACAATTTCGCAGAAGGCATATTACTTTTCGTAATCTCACATGATAGGCCCAAGCGAGCTGAGAGAGTATAAGATATATCTTTATTTTGGACAAACAAAACTAGGATCAGCTAAATTACGTGATACATGTTTCACGATAGAGAGGCTGGACTACGCCATTTCGAAAAAATCAAGCAGCTAGCCATTACTGAGATTCTTATCCCCTCTATCGTATATCCGTCCACGTGCGTGTGTTTTAGATTTAATTCGGGATCGACATGGATGGAGCAACGGGTCTCTAATTTGTCTACGTGCTATCTTCCAGCACATGTCCATATGTCGATCTAACCTTGGTGTTGGGTACAGTAACCAGGTGCATCATTTGTTTTAAACGAGAGCTTGACCGATCGATTGTCAAAAAATAAATAAAAAGAAGGCTTGATGGATAAATTTTTACCTTCGCGACTAGAGTAGGCACGTACCACTACGGGAAAGACTCAAGACGCCGACGGCCCAGACCTACGCCGACGGCCAAATGTCGGGGTCGTCGCGGAGACCCCGACCAGGCCAGTCTAGATCTTCCTCTTTTTTTTAGCTACGCCGACGGCATGTCTCGGCCAGCTTTTTTTTTTTTTTAGCTACGCCGACGGCATGCCGTCGGCCTACCTCTGTTTTTTTACTTACTCACCGTTTTGAGCATAACTTTTGCATTGAAACTCGGATTTCGATATTCTTTAGCTCGTTTCGAAGAGAAGAAGTAGATCACATCATCATACACATTGTTCAAACTATATTCTTTAAAAAAAAATCCATGAACAAGGACAAAAAATTCCATGTTCAAACTAGGTTTCGCCGAAGAGGGCTCCGACGCGTCGGAATCCAACCAAAAATTAGGTGGTGCCATACCAAGTGGTACAAGTGTGTTTTGGGTTGTAGATGTCATACCATGTGTGTCAGATCCATACCATGTGGGTATAATAGGCTGGTTTTTTCTCCAGCGGTGCTAGGTTTTCACCGAGAGGTTTTCGGAGCGTCAGGATCCACCACAAGTTAGGGGGTGCCATACCATGTGTGTACAAGTATGTTATGGGTTTTGGATGGCAAAGCTTGCACTCCGGGGTGTGACCTGCTTCACCGGCATCCACTTCTCTCTTGGGAGTTTCATGACTTATAGCCTGAAGTCCCGATCGGACAAACATGAGGAAATCTTGTCAAGAGTTGGGTTATACCTTTGTCTTGTGACTTCCTAGGGCCTAGCCTAACACCACCAAGCAACTAGTTACACTTTGCTACCCCATTTTGACGCCGGTACCGGCTTTAGTCGTATAAGTCTGGTTTTTCTCCCACAGTGGGGCTAGGTTTTCACACCGAGAGGGGCTCCGGAGCGTCGGGATCCCACCACAAGATAGGGGGTGCCATACCATGTGTGTACAAGTGTGCTATGGGTTTTTTGGATGGCAAAGATTGCCCTCACGGGTTTTGACCTGCTTCACCGCATCCACTTCTCTCTAGGGAGTTTCATGACTTACAGCCTGAAAGTCCCAATCGGAGAAACATGAGGAATCTTGTCAAGAGTTGGGTCATACCATTGTTTTGGACTTCCTAGGGTCCACCCTAACACAACCAAGAAACTAGGTACACTTTGCTACCCCATTTTGACGCCGGTACCGGCTGTATTCGTATAAGTCTGGTTTTTCTCCAACGGGGCTAGGGTTTCATCGGAGTGGGGCTCCGGAGCGTCGGGTTCCCACCACAAGCTAGTGGGTGCCATACCATGTGTGTAAAAGTGTTATGTGTTTTGGATACAAAGATTGCACTCCGGGGTGTGACCTGCTTCACCGCATTCACTTCTCTCTAGAGAGTTTACATGCACTTATAGCGTGATAGTCCTCGATTGGACAAGCCGGAGGAAAACTTGTCAAGAGTTGGGTTATGGATGATATGGATGTCATATTTGGATTTCTCTCATTTTTTAATCGATTTAGACATATTATTTGTCAAATTTCGATTTATATTTGTAGATATGAATTATTCAATATTAAATGGAAAAAGGCAAATAAGTTAATTATTATTTGAATTCAAGAAATTTTAATTCAAGATTATTATTAATGATTCATTTCTTTTTATTTAAATAATTATTTGGATTCATAAAATAAAGGTGTGTGACATCATAGTCCATGGGTTAATAGATTGATAAGATACTATTCAGTAAAACATCTGTTATTTTTAGGTAGCTCATAGGGAAGGAACTAAAAAGTTAAGCGTGCTGGGGCTGGAGTAGTCCTGAGGATGGGTGACCTGTGGGGAAGTGTTAGTAGAAACGAGTAATTAAGATTGGAATTAAGAATGCTAGAGATAAATGTGTCTCTATGCGATAAGTGGTTAAACTATTCAAAAATAAATTGGAAAAAAAATTGAAAAAAAAATTTAAATAAAATTTTGTCTCTAGTGCGATTAAGTGGTTAAACTATTCAAAAATAAATTGGGAAAAAAAATTGAAAAAAAAATTTAAATAAAATTCTGCCAATTCATAGGCCGACGGCAGCTAGGCTACACCCGACGCTACCGTCGGCCTACCCCTACGCCGACGGTTTCAGCCTTCCCCGACGGTAGGGGGCCATCGACGTCTTGGCTGTTTCCCGTAGTGTACGTACGACAAGATAGCCAGCCTTTTAAGTTGTCACGTACAAGCAGGAATCAAGATCCATATATACTAGTTAGGCTGAAGACAAAATTAGTAATACATAATACGTACAACTTGCAACTGGACCGATCATTTATCATCCGGAGATGCTGGGCATGGGATGCTCCATTGGTTGTTGTTATTGCTCCTGTTCATTCATTAGTAGAGTAGAGTAGCAATTAGCAAACATACCTTTCCATAACAATGAATAGTTAACAAGAAAATTCAAATCAAAGGAAAAGTGGAGCGAAGGGTCTGTTGGTTAATTTTTTCTGCTGTCGGCGAGTCCAGGACGGGCTATATCACCAATCATAAGCATGTAGGATAATTCCCGCAATGAATCTGTTATCGAATCCATTTTAAATAATACATATTCGATTTGAAAGAATCTGAAAGAAAATGATATCCGATTCCGAAATGAACACCTGGATACAGTATATGATACAATATTTAAAATAGCATCCGGATATGGATTACCCGAAAAATAATAGGATATTTTTGTAACCGACTAATCCGATTTGTTACCGAAAATCCTAAGATAACGTAACACAACTAATAGTTAGTAAGTATTCGAGTACGTTAGTTAATCATCAAATAATTTACCCAGTGTGCAATGAAAGTCATTCTTTGACGAAATATTTTATATGGGTACAACACTTAATTATGTTTGCCTGAAGGTCAGTTTCTGAATTTTTTTTTACATATCACGTGCAATGGTACCCAAAATTTTCAAAGTATTTTCGTGAAAATTCACCACTAAGAATCTTTCCATCCGTACATCACAGCTGCATTATTTTCCATGATAGAAATTGTTTTCATAACATAGGTACTATTTTTGCCGTATAGCTACTAAAATATATTGTCTTCAAATAATAATTACCAGCACACATGTCGCAACTTTTAATTTGAGGGAAGGAAAGATGTCGCAACTTAGTTATGAGCATACATCTAATGCAAAAGTGATTGCTCCGCCCACCTTCTAATATGAAAATAATGGCTTGCCCTTTTATATATACCACTTCATATGTGTAGACAAGATATGTTATCCTACTTCACGTTTTAACATATCGGCAGAATTGGATTTGTGCTTCATAGGTGTCACTCACACTCACACATACGTGGAAAAGAAGAAGATGAGAGAAAACCGAAGAAATGTAAGAAAACAAAGGGAACATAAGGCATCGGGAGTAAGCGATCACACAACGGCGCATGACTTGACAGACTTGGGAAGACGCTTCCCTCGTACCTCCCCGGAATCGCCTGGCTGATGCCTGCCCGCGGTGCTAGCGCCGCAAAGGACCCCATAACCATGCGCTGGAGCCATGGCAGCACTTGCGACAACCCTGTCCTATACCGGTCATCCATTTACGACTGCCCCCGCCCTGCACCGGCCTGGCCCCGCTTCCTAAAGCCTACCGACCCTTGCTTCGTCTCATGGAGGCACTTGGCGTGGAGGTTCTCCCATGGAGGAGCTCACACGTGGAGGTTCTTTTGCGGATGTAATCGAAGGTGGCTACAATTTGATTCAGTTTTTATCGGAATTAGGGCGGCTGGCTAGCAACTGGTGGGGTTTTTCTAGAATCGGTGCGACATGGCGAAAATTTGCCGGAGTTGGATCCTGTCCCGCGGTGGTGTGTCAAGATATTTCCCTCTAGAAAACCATTCAGTCGTTTGTGTATACGTAAGAACTTGTCTACGTATTGCAAATTTGTAGTTGCGGGAACCTTTTTTGTTCATAGTATTTTTTATTTTGGATACGAGAATGTTCTGAGTATCTGCTAGGCCCTGTTTTTTTTCATATCGTACTCAAAACTGATTTTTTTAAAGTATGGTCCCATTTTACATATCTCCTATAGATGCTCGTAAGGTCATCGCTTAAGGAAGTTCTGCAAATTCAGGACGCGGACTTTGGCTCCACACTACCAACACACCTAATATGCGATTTTTTTAGAAATTCAAGAAAAGGTTGGAAATTTTGAATTTCCCGCCCCAAGGTGACCAAGTATTCCATTCGTGTAAATAATTGGGCAGAAATGATTCATAATGACTTCTGGAAAAAGACTTGATCATGTTTGCCCAAATGTCAATTTCGGATTATTTTGACCTTTTTTTGAAGTTCTATTTTTAATATATCAGGTGCAATGGTGTCCAAGTTCTCCAATGTATTTGATCTTTTTTTTTGCAAATTCACTACTGATTAAGAAGCTTTCCATCTGTACATCGCAGCCATGTCATATTATTTTTCGATAATAGAAATTGTTTCCATAACATAGGTACTGATTTTTCCCACAATATAGTCAGTACAAATATATTGTCTCCAAATAATAATTACCAGCACGCATGCCACAACTTTTGTTTTTGAGGAAGCACACATGTCGCAACTTAGTTATGAGAGTACATCCAATGCAAAAGTGAATGCTCCGCCCACCTTCACATATGTAAGTAATGGTTTGCCCTTTATATACCACTCCATCTGTAGGTAAGATATGTTATCCCACTTCACGTTTTAACATGTCCGTGTAATTGGATTGTGCTTCAGATAGGTGTCATTCACATACTTGGACCAGAACAAGATGAGAGAAATCCATGGAATGTATGAAAACAAAGGGAACATGAGTAGGGATGGCACCCGCAGGGTATGGCTTAGGGTGGTGCCACCCCATACCCTTATCCGTCACCCTCAATCTTACCCGTCACCCGTACCCATACCCAGTGGCGGACACAGGCCCCAGGCCACCCAGGCCGTCGCCCGGGGCGTGGCTGTGGTTTTCTTCGTTGCATGTAGCTACAGTACCGACTGTAGCGTACTGTAGCTACAGTGCTCTGAATGTGGCCTGGGCGTCAGCTCGTCCTGGCTTCGCAACTGCCCATACCCTTGAGCGGTACAACTTTTTCCCATACCCTTCACCCGGCAGGGTAAAGAGATACTCGCGGGTAAAAATACCCGCGTTTGCAACACAACAAATTGATTAGAAAATAGTCGTAAACAACATTATATAATCATCTAACTTTAACCAGCAACACATTTAAAACCACAACACATACTTATCAATATCAACACACATTGTCAACGACAGCACATTGTAAACAACAACACATACACTCATAAACAGCAACACTTGCGCATAAGCAACACATGTAAACAACAGCACTTGTGCATAAACGGCAACACATATTAATCATAAACATCAGCACATAGTAATAAACCAACAATACATAGTCATACACTTTAAGTCAAAAACTCACGACAAACTACATAGTAATTTTGAACCACTTGTCACGGATTTAGAAGGGCACATGGGTACGAGGGTATGGGTTATACAAACCCATACCCGTACCCTCTCTGCCCGATGGTATGAGATTTCCCCATTTACATACCCATGGGTATTATTTTTCCCCCAAACTCTTACCCTAATAGGGTTTTTACCCGCAGGTACGCGGGTAATGGATACCCATTGCCATCCCTAAACATGAGGCATCGGGAGTAGCGCTCCTACATACGCGCAAGGATTGACGAACTTGGGGTGAAGTCTTGCCTCTTGCCTCTACGCAATCGCTTGGCTGATGTTGGCATGCGTTGCTGGCGTCGCAAAGGAAACTGTACCATCCGCTTCATGCCCTGGCGGCACTTGCGAAAACTATGTCGTACACCGGTCATCCAAGCAGGGGCGGAGCCAGGGCCCGGCATGCCCGGGCGGCTGCCCGGGCTACACTCATGAACCTAAGCGAGGATTAGAGAGGATTTAGTGCGGACAAACACTGACTACTATTAAATTCATGCACTAGCCAATTATCCCAAAAGTCCGAACTGATGGAAAGGGCTAGGTATTCTATTTTAACACTCCCCTCACGTCTAGGCTGGACAATTGGTAAGACCTTAGACGTAGAGTAGCAGGGAGGACGCAACTATTTTTATATTAAATAGTGCGTTAGCCGGGGCTTGAACTCGAGACCACCTGGCTCTGATACCATGACAAAAGGGTAGGTTTGGTAGGGTAGGGTAGTGCCTTGCTCATACGGCAGGCCTCCTCTCTTTATATATATGGTACACAAAACGGTACAGGTACATGGTATGATACAATACACGTATACACGGTTAGTTGCCCTATACATACAGTTTATCACCCTCCCTCAATCTCAACCGAGCTATGAAGGTTGAGATTGTGCCTACATGACTGAAATAATGGTAGTGGTAGAGGCTTGGTAAATATGTCAGCTAACTGATCCTTGGAGGAGATAAACTTGATCTGTAGTAGTTTCTGCGCAACCCTCTCTCGCACAAAATGATAATCCACCTCAATATGTTTTGTACGAGCATGGAATACAGGGTTGGAAGATAAGTATGTTGCTCCAATATTGTCGCACCATAAAATAGGTGTGCGACTCTGAGATACACCAAGTTCATCCAGAAGTGCTTGTACCCAGATCAATTCAGCAGTGACATTGGCAAGTGCTTTGTATTCAGACTCTGTACTCGAACGAGACACCGTAGCTTGCTTCCGAGCACTCCAGGTAATGAGATTACCACCATAGAAGATAGCATAGCCCCCGGTTGATCGCCGATCATCAGGATTGCCAGCCCAATCAGCATCAGAGAAGGCGGACAGAAGGTCAGGAGACACAGTAGGACGTCTCAAGCGTAAGCCATCAGACAAGGTCGCCTGAACATAGCGAAGGATGCGCTTAACCGCTGACCAGTGAGTACTCCGAGGGGCATGAAGATACTGACACACCTTATTCACTGCAAAGGCCAGATCAGGTCGTGTCATGGTAAGGTATTGCAAACCACCAACAATACTGCGATATTTGGTAGACTCCTCAGCTGAAAGAGGAGTACCACTAGTAGAGGACAGCTTCTCAGATGAGATCATCGGAGTAGGAGAAGGAGCACACTTCAGAAGACCAGCACGCCTGAGTAACTCAGAGGCATACTTGCGCTGAGTGAGGAGAAGGGCACCATCCGAAAACTGAACCTCAATGCCAAGAAAGTAGTGGAGCTGTCCAAGATCCTTGAGAGCAAATGAACTCCGCAACTGATGAATAAGGCGATCAATGGCAGTATCTGATGAGCTGACCACAATAATATCATCCACGTAGACTAACAGAAAAAGAGTAATGTCAGAATGTCGCAGGATGAATAGGGATGTGTCAGCTGTAGAACTTGTAAAGCCAAGGCCACCAAGAACCGAGCTAAGGCGGGCATGCCAAGCCCTAGGAGCCTGTTTCAGTCCATACAGAGCCTTATCAAGGCGACATAAATGAGTAGGCTTGCTAACATCTTCAAATCCAGGGGGCTGACGCATATATACTTCCTCATCAAGAATTCCATGCAGGAAGGCATTTTGGATATCCAACTGACGAAGATGCCAACCGTGAGTGAGAGCCATAGATAACAGCAAGCGAATGGTAGTGGGCTTAACAACCGGACTGAATGTATCTTCATAATCAAGGCCATAACGCTGTTTGAACCCCTTGGCAACAAGACGCGCTTTATATCGTTCAATAGAGGCATCAGATTTTTGTTTCACTTTGAACACCCATTTGGAGTCAATAATATTCACACCTGATATTGGAGGGACTAGGCGCCATGTCTTATTGGCTTGAAGAGCAGAGAATTCAACTTCCATAGCATCACGCCAATGAGGACAAGCCATAGCTTCACGATGATCACGGGGCTCCGTCAGGGAAAGATCAACAGTATGTGCTAACCGATGTGCAGACCAAGCGAAGTTGGGATCACGTTGTTTCGGTTGCCGTATGCCACGTTGGAGACGTGTGGTAACTCCACCTTGTACTGGAACTGGAGCTGGTTGAGGAGAATCATCAGGCGAGGCAGGAGTAGCAGCAACCGTTGGGACAGAGCCAACGGAGGCAGGAGATGGGCCGTCCGTAGATGGGCCAGGAGCACGCTCGCGCACAGGAGTGGCGAAGCCATCCGTGTCGCTGATCATCGATGGGTCTGCATGGGGGTGTAGCTCAGGCACATGCAGATCGTCGTCAGGGCTAGGATCAACGTCTCCAGTAGCAACAGTATCATCAAGAAGCTCCAAACGAGAACCGCGATGTCGTCCTGCACCATGGTTAGCTAGCAGCAAAGGAGTATATGCAGCATCATCAAATTGGTCAGGACGGAGAGAAACTGTGGAGGAGTTTTGTGGTGTAGGTTGATTGGGTAATTGGGAAAAAGGAAACACGTTCTCGTCAAAGACTACATCACGAGAAATATACATGCGATTTGTAGGAAACATGGAGGCATTTATAGCCTTTGTGGAGAGAGCTATAACCAAGGAAAACACATTTCTTAGATCGAAATTCTAATTTGTGTTGATTGTAAGGGCGTAGGTGAGGCCAACATGCACAGCCAAAAACCTTGAAAAAGGTATAATCAGGAACTTCTCCTAAAAGACGTTCAAGGGGAGTTTGCATATCAATTACACGACTAGGAAGTCGGTTTATAAGAAAACATGTAGTGGAGAATGCATCACTCCAGAAACGATAGGGAACAGAGGCATGTGCAAGGAGAGTTAAACCAGTCTCCACGATGTGTCTATGTTTCCGCTCAGCGGTGCCATTTTGCTGGTGTGTATGGGGGCAAGACACTCGATGAGAGATACCTATGTCCTCGAAAAATTTATTCAGCCTATGATACTCGCCCCCCCAGTCAGTTTGTACATGTAAAATATTTTTATTTAAGAGACGCTCAATATGTTGTTGAAATTGAAGAAATATGTGGAACACATCTGATTTGCGTTTAAGAAGATAAAGCCAGGTAAACCGACTATAAGCATCAATAAAGCTAACATAATATTCATGTCCACTAACAGAAGTTTGAGCACGACCCCAAACATCAGAATATATGATCTCAAGTGGGGATGTAGTAACACGAGTAGAAAGAGAAAATGGCAACTGGTGACTTTTGCCTTGCTGACAAGCATCACAAATTACATCTTTATTAACTGACTCTGATGGAAGTTCATGGTGATGCAAAATATGCTGGACTATCAGAGTGGCTGGATGACCTAAACGCGAATGCCACCTCGAACGGGACACCTTGACACTGCTGAACACATGCTTGGAGATGGATGACGACACATCAAGATTATAGAGACCTCCACGGCATCCCCCTCTAAGAAGAACCTCCCTCGTACCTCGATCCTTAACAAAGAAATACGAAAGGTGAAATTCAAAGAAAACATTATTATCGTGGGAGAATTTTTTTACTGACAAAAGATTACGAGTAACAGATGGTACATGGAGAATGTTTTTGAGATGTAAAGGATGTGATGGTGTATGAAGGGTGGATTGACCAACATGAGTAATGCGCATACCTGCTCCATTAGCTGTGTGAACATGGTCTTTGCCATGGTACTGTTCCTTCACATGAAGCTTGTCGAGCTCGTTGGTGAGATGATTCGTGGCGCCGGTGTCAGCATACCAGGTAGGATCCACGGGGAAGGACGAGGAAGACCCGTGGTGAGTAGTCACGTTGAAGGCCGCAATCTGTTTCTCCATGTAGCGTCCATCATTCCCAGCGCCAAGAAAGTTACGATCATAGCGCCTGAAGCAGCAGGAGGCAACGTGCCCCACCTTGGAACATATCTGGCAGGTGGGACGGTTGCCATTGCCACCGCCAGAAGCTTGGGATGGGCGGTGAAGAAGAGGACCCCGGTTTGGGGTATGCAGATTTTCCCTGCTTGGAGTCGCTTTTCTGCTGCTGGTAGTTCTCGTGATACTGCTATTTTCCGCCTTGAGGTGGCGCCCTGGAGCTGTAGTTCGCCGACATGTGCATGTCAACAGGTACCTGCGCCTTTCGCCCTTCGATGCGCTGCTCAGTTGCCAGCATCTGAGAGTAGATGTCTTGGAGCGGCATGGAATCGGTGAGAGCACGGGCAGACACAACCTGCACCAAGGCGTCATAATCCTCATCGAGTCCTTTCAACAGGTAACCAGTGAACTCGGGGGTGCTGAGGGGCTGTCCAATGGCCGTCAGAGAATCAGCCAGCAGTTTCACTTTGTTGTAGTAGGCGGTGATGGAGGAATCCAGTTTCTTGGACTCTTGAAGTGCGCCGCGGATCGCCATGGATCGGGCGGTCGTCTGAGAACTGAAGCTAGACTCAAGTATACGCCATGCATCGACAGAGGAAGAGGTGAAAAGGAGTAACCCCTGAACCTCAGGACTAGATGTTGACATGATGGCCGAGCTGATCGCAGCATCCTGCTGGTGACAAGCGGTGAACTCGGGGTTGTAGAGTATTGGTGGAGCCTTCGCATCCGTGGCCAACTGCGGGTTCGCGATGGACTCGGGCGGGCAGGGGAAGGTGCCGTCGACGAAGCCGGTCAGTAGCTGGCTGCGAAGAGCATGGGTCACCTGTGCTTTCCAGTACAGGTAATTGTCTGGGCTAAGGCGGATTGTAATCAGCGGGGCGAAGTTGAACGGCCCGCCCGATGAACCGCCTGAGGAAGACGATCCACCGCCGCCGAAGCTGAGGACTGGGTTGGAGAGCCTCGTGGTCGACTTGGAACCAACAGAGGCCATGGACATTGGCGAGGAGGTAGTCATCCTCGATGCAGCGGAAGGAAGATCGGAGAGGAGGCAACGATCGAAGGAGACGAAGGCAGCGATTTAGGGTTTACGCCGCCGCCGGCTCTGATACCATATTAAATTGATGCACTAGCCAATTATCCCAAAAGTCCGAACTGATGGAAAGGGCTAGGTATTATATTTTAACAACTACCAGCTAGCAATGGCCGTGTGCATGAACTTTGCCCGGGCTTCAATGGCCAGCTAGCTTCGCCACTGCATCCAAGCACGACCGCCCCTGCCCAGTACCGGGACCCGTCCTTCTTCCGCTTGCATACCTCCCCTCGCCTTGTTCCATGGAGTGATGGCGTGAATCACACGCTCGTTGGGAGACCCCAAGAGGAAGGTATGATGCAGTTCAGCAGCAAGTTTTCCCTCAGAAAGAAACCAAGGTTATCGAACCAGTAGGAGCAGCAACTCTTCAGAAGGTTGTTGGTGGCTCGCACGGCGCAACACGATCACCAACGTGGAATCTGCACACAACACAATCAAACTACTTTGCCCCAACGAAACAGTGAGGTTGTCAATCTCACTGGCTTGCTGAAAACAAAGGATTAAACGTATGGTGTGGAAAATGAGTATTAAATTGCAGAGAATGAAAAAGGAACAGTTTGCAGTTTGTGGTTGTTTAATCAGTGTAAAAGAATGGACCGGGGTCCACAGTTCACTAGTGGTGTCTCTCCATAAAAGATAACTAACATGTTGGGTGAACAAATTACAGCTGGGCAATTGACGAATAGTGAGCGCATGACAATGCATATACATGACATGTTGACTACTATGATATTTAATTGGGCATTACGACAAATACATAGACCGTTATCCAACAGCATCTATGACTAATAATCCACCGCCGGGTTGTCATCCGAGTCCCCCGTTGGTATTAAGTTGCAAGCAACGGATAATTGCATTAAGTAAAGTGCGTAATGTAAACAAACACATATGCCCGTGGACATAGCATCGTTAGGTTATCCCTAGTGGCAACAGCACATCCACAACCTTAGAACTTTCTGTCACTGTCCCAGGTTAAACGGAGCATGAACCCACTATCTAGCATAAATACTCTCTCTTGGAGTTACAAGCATCTACTTGGCCAAAGCATCTACGAGTAACGGAAAGCATGCAAGATCTTAAATAACATATAAGATAGATTGATAATCAACTTGACATATATTCAATATTCATCGGATCCCAGCAAACACAACATGTAGCATTACAATAATATGATCTTGATCATGTAGGGCAGCTCACAAGATCTAAACATGATGGCACAAAGTGGAGAGACAACCATCTAGCTACTGCTATGGACCCGTAGTCCAAGGATGAACTACTCACGCATCACTCCGGAGGCAGGCATGGCGATGTAGAAGCCTCCGGTGACGATTCCCCTCTCCGGCAGGGTGCCGGGAAGAGGTTCTGAACCCTCCCGAGCTAGGGTTGACGACGGCGGCGTCTCTGGAACTTTTCGTGGATATTTGCTCAGGTACTTAGGGTTTTCGCGTCGGGGGGAATAAGTAGGCGAAAGGGCGGCGGCTGCGACCCCCGAGGGGCCCACACCACCCTAGGGCGCGGCAGAGGGGGGCCCGCGCCCTAGTGGTGTGTGGCCCTGGTGGCCCTCCTCTGCTGCTCCTTCGCTCCGTCAGGTGTTCTGGAAAAATAGGGACCCCCGTGTAGTTTCGTCCAATTCCGAGAATATTTCCAGACTAGCTTTTCTGGAATACAAAAACAGCAGAAAACAGGAACTGGCACTTCGGCATCTTGTTAATAGGTTAGTCCCAAAAAATGTATAAAAGTGATATAAAGTAGATGCAAAACATGTAGCAATTGGTATAAAACAAGCATGGAACATCAAAAATTATAGATACGTTTGAGACGTATCAGCATCCCCAAGCTTAGTTCCTACTCGTCCTCGAGTAGGTAAACGATAAAAACAAAATAATTTTTGAGGTGACATGCTACTATCATAATCTTGATCATATAATATTGCAAGGCACATGTAAATGAATGAAGTGATCCAAGTCAATGGTCTATAATTTGCTACCAAATAGATAATGAGTAAACAATGAATCACACAAGCTAAACGTTTTCATGAATAGTACTTTCGAGACAAGCATCAAACAGTTTTGCATAAGTGTTAACTCATAAAGCAATAGTTTCTAATAAAAGGTATTTAATCAACACAAAGGAAGAATTTAGTTTCAGCATTTGCTTCAACTTTCAACATATTTATCTCATGGATATTGTCAACACAAAGTAGTATAACAAGTCCAATACATTGCATATAACGCATGTTGTAACAAAGTTGACACTAGTGTTTGCTTGTGGAAGACAGAAAGAATAGGAAAACTGACTCAACATAAAAGTAAAAGAAAGGCCCTTCGCAGAGGGAAGCAGGGATTAAATCATGTGCTAGAGCTTTTAGGTTTTTGAAAGCATATAGAGATTGCATAAAATATTTGATACTCCTCCCAACCTTGCTAACACAAGCCATGGCTAACCGAATCCTCGGGTGCCTTCCATCAATCACATACCATGGAGGAGTATCTATTTTTGAGAGGTGTTTGTTAATTGTCAACGAATGGTAGCGGGTGAGAACAGTATTCTACCTGTCGAACGGACTTTTAAGAGCGGCTCCCATGAAGGACGTTATTTCTACCAGCAAGGCAGATCATCCCTCTTTCTCTTTGGTTTACACACATTCAGGTATTTCACTGTTTGTCATTGCTTACTGATGAATCAGGGCAAAAGTGTGAAGAGAATTAATTGGTTAAAGTTGTAATTAATTGGGACTGGGCACCCCGTTGCCAGCTCTTTTTGCAAGTTATTGGATAAGCGGATGTATATGCCACTAGTCCAGGTGTAAAAGTCCATTCACAAATAGAATAAAGAATAACCACACTAATTCCTCATGAGCTAGTAAACATTGACACAAAAAGGGAATAATAACATTTTGAATAATTTAAAGGTAGCACATGAAAAATTTACTTGGAGTGGCAAGGAAATACCACATATAGGTAGTTATGGTGGACACAAATGGCATGGATTTTGGCTCAAGGATTTGGATGCACGAGAAGCATTCCCTCTCAGTACAGAGTTTAGGCTAGCAAGGTTATGTAAGCAAACAAGAATATCAACCCGTACACCAAGTTTTATATGACAAACATATTGCAAACGTTATAAGACTTCATACCGTCTTCCTTGTTAACCAAACCCTGTTATTAGAAAATATCTAGACCTTAGAGATACCACCGATGCAAACCAAATTTTCAACAAGCTTTACGGTAGTTCTTCACTAATAGGCTTAACTCATGTGATGCACAATTTAATCATGATCTACTTGTTAACTCAAAACAATTGACAAGCATCAAGTTATCCATTTTAGTGATCTACAAGATTAAGCAAGTTTTTCCTTATACCAATTACCACATGCAACATTTTCTGAACCAACCAAACACCAATCAATTTATTTCATCAACTCTCCAAACAAATATAAGTGAAGCAAGAGAGTACTTTCTACAAAAGAAAGCTAATAGCTCTGACAAGAGATACATGAAAACAAGAGCTAAAAGCTGAACAGCGCTAGATATGAATACTCAACAAATATAAGTGAAGAATAGGAGTATTCTCATGAAAAAGCGGAGCGTGTCTCTCTCCCAATCAAGAATGCTAGGGTCCAGTCAAGCTTTATTGAAAATAAAAGTGCAATACTGAAAATAAAAGCACACAGACGCTCCAAGAAAAGCACATATGATGTGAAAGAATTAAAATATAGTTTCACTAGAGATGACCTGATAATTTTGACGATGAAGAAGGGGATGCCTTGGGCATCCCCAAGCTTAGACGCTTGAGTCTTCTTGAAATATGCTGGGGAGATCCATGGGAGCCTCCCCAAGCTTAAGCTCTTCACTCTTCTTGATCCTATTATATCATCCTTCTCTCTTGACCCTTGAAAACTTCCGTCACACCAAACTCAAAGTAGATCTCATTAGAGGGTTAGTGCATAATCAAAAATTCACATGTTCTATAAGACGCAATATGATTTGTTACTTTAAACATTAGCTACAGCCACTGATGTTATGTGAAGCTCTTCCACCCAAAAAAGAATTTCACTCAACACTAGTAAAAGAGAGAATGCAAAATAAAAAGGCATAATCTGTCTAAAACAGAACAGTCCGCAAAGACGAATTTTTTCGAGGCACTTACGACGCTCAGATCGAAAACTCTGAACTAATGAAAGTTTCAGACATTCATAAAGATTACGCACAAAAATTTCAGATTTAATTAACAATCTGGTGATTTTAGGAATTTCGTACAGTGAACAGCAAAAATCTGTTTCTGCGCAGCAATCAAAATTAAGCATCATCTTAACATTAGAGGCTACTCTTGGCACAACAATGCGAGAAAATAAAGATACAAAGGAGTTGCTACAGAAGTAAACACTCCTTGACTCAATAAAAGAAAAATTGCAGAAAAAATAATGGGTTGCCTCCCATAAGCGCTTTTCTTTAACGCCTTTTAGCTAGGCACAAAGCATGCATCAAGTATTACCAAGTGAAGAAGCATCAACATCTTACGCTTAGCTCTCTTACCTTTACTCTTATCTTTAGGAAATACTTGGTTACACATAGGTGAAGAGGCGAAATTCATAGTGCCTTGGCCCATCTATTATTGCTCCAAAGCGTTTCAACAGAGATCTTCCAAGCGTAATTTGTCCTTCCTGCACATTCAATGACAAGATAATCAATAGATATTGTTATCCCTAAGAGTTTTGTAAATACTCCTTCGGCTACTCCTTGGTAATTTAATAGTATTATCACCCAAAGTTATACAATCTTCGCATTTGGAAAGCTCCCAAAGATTTAAGGAATCATAAATTTTTGGGCATTAAACAAATTCAGACATAATATCACAGCGAGAATGAAAAGTTTCACCATTTATAACAACTTTTACTGAGGAATCCATCCCGATGGTTCAAATTTACTGGCACATTATCATAATGTTCACGAATCTGATTATACCCTTCTTTTAGACCAGATATTTTGTTTCAAGAGCTTAAGTCTATCACTTATGCTTGTCAAAGCCAAATCAATTTTAGTGATTGGAGGGCTAGAAATTGTAATCAATTTTTTATAGCATTAAAAGCTTGATCCCCATCATAACGAAGGAAATCTCCTCCTACCACAGCATCTAAAGCATATCTAGCAAAGAACAAGACCAAAATAAAAGCTACTAAGAAGCAGGCTTAAAGTCATTTTAGGTTCAGTTTTAGCATAGGACTCAAATATTCTAGACCAAGCATCTTTAAAACTCTCCTCACTCCCTTGCTTGAAAGTGAAGATCTCTTCTTCAGGTGACATTACTACTGGAACAGGGCTAGACATGATAACTAACAGAAAACAAAACTGAAAATAAACTAAATGCAAGTAACTAATTTTTTTGTGTTTTTGATAATTGAAAGCAAACAAGATAAAATAAAATAAACTAAGCAAGACAAAAACAAAGTAAAGAGATTGGAAGCGTGAAACTCCCCTTGCAGAAGACTGCTGTCTCCCCGGCAACGGCGCCAGAAAAAGCTTGATGCGTGAAACACACGTTCGTTGGGAGACCCCAAGAGGAAGGTATGATGCAGTCAGCAGCAAGTTTTCCCTCAGAAAGAAACCAAGGTTATCGAACCAGTAGGAGCAGCAACTCTTCAGAAGGTTGTTGGTGGCGCACGGCGCAACACGATCACCAACGTGGAATCTGCACACAACACAATCAAACTACTTTGCCCCAACGAAACAGTGAGGTTGTCAATCTCACGGCTTGCTGAAAACAAAGGATTAAACGTATGGTGTGGAAAATGAGTATTAAATTGCAGAGAATGAAAAAGGAACAGTTTGCAGTTTGTGGTTGTTTAATCAGTGTAAAAGAATGGACCGGGGTCCACAGTTCACTAGTGGTGTCTCTCCATAAAAGATAACTAACATGTTGGGTGAACAAATTACAGCTGGGCAATTGACGAATAGTGAGCGCATGACAATGCATATACATGACATGATGACTACTATGATATTTAATTGGGCATTACGACATAATACATAGACCGTTATCCAACAGCATCTATGACTAATAATCCACCGCCGGGTTGTCATCCGAGTCCCCCGTTGGTATTAAGTTGCAAGCAACGGATAATTGCATTAAGTAAAGTGCGTAATGTAAACAAACACATATGCCCGTGGACATAGCATCGTTAGGTTATCCCTAGTGGCAACAGCACATCCACAACCTTAGAACTTTCTGTCACTGTCCCAGGTTAAACGGAGCATGAACCCACTATCTAGCATAAATACTCTCTCTTGGAGTTACAAGCATCTACTTGGCCAAAGCATCTACGAGTAACGGAAAGCATGCAAGATCTTAAATAACATATAAGATAGATTGATAATCAACTTGACATATATTCAATATTCATCGGATCCCAGCAAACACAACATGTAGCATTACAATAATATGATCTTGATCATGTAGGGCAGCTCACAAGATCTAAACATGATGGCACAAAGTGGAGAGACAACCATCTAGCTACTGCTATGGACCCGTAGTCCAAGGATGAACTACTCACGCATCACTCCGGAGGCAGGCATGGCGATGTAGAAGCCTCCGGTGACGATTCCCCTCTCCGGCAGGGTGCCGGGAAGAGGTTCTGAACCCTCCCGAGCTAGGGTTGACGGCGGCGGCGTCTCTGGAACTTTTCGTGGATATTTGCTCAGGCACTTAGGGTTTTCGCGTCGGGGGGAATAAGTAGGCGAAAGGGCGGCGGCTGACGACCCCCGAGGGGCCCACACCACCCTAGGGCGCGGCAGAGGGGGGCCGCCCCTAGTGGCGTGTGGGGCCCTGGTGGCCCTCCTCTGTTGCTCCTTCGCTCCTTCAGGTGAGTTCTGGTAAAATAGGGACCCCCGTGAGTTTCGTCCAATTCCGAGAATATTTCCAGACTAGCTTTTCTGGAATACAAAAACAGCAGAAAACAGGAACTGGCACTTCGGCATCTTGTTAATAGGTTAGTCCCAAAAAATGTATAAAAGTGATATAAAGTAGATGCAAAACATGTAGCAATTGGTATAAAACAAGCATGGAACATCAAAAATTATAGATACGTTTGAGACGTATCATGGAGGTACTCCGCATGGAGGCTCCCATGGAAGAGCTCACCCGTGGAGGTGTTTTCGCGGACCAAATCGAAGGTGGCCACAATCTGATTTAATTTTTTCGGAACCAGGATGTCTGTCTGGCAACTAGTGGGGATTTTGCAAGAGTCAGGCAGTCTTGCAGTGTTGCAGTGGTGTGTCTAGAAATTTCCCTCTAGTAAACCATTAATTTATAGTCGTTTTGTGTATACGTAAAGACTTACCTATGTACTAAAGATTTTTATTGTGGGTACCTTTTTGGTGCATGCTCTTTTTTGGATACAAGGATGTTTTCAGTATCTGCTAGGCCGTGATTTTACCCATCCTACTCGACTGAATTTTTGTTAGTATTGTCCCATTTTACCTACCTCCTTGAGATGCTCTTAATTAAGATCTTCGCTTAAAAAAGTTCTGCAAATTCATGACATGGACTTGTGGCTCTCTGGGGTACTAGCACAGCTAATATGCAAGTTTTTTACAAAAAAAGGAAAAGGTTGAAAATTTCAGAATTTTTTACGCTCCAAGGTGACCAAGTATTCCACTCGTGTTGTTAGATGTATATAGTAACTCCTGTTTTACGTATTGTATACGAACTCCTGTACTCTGTATTTTATACAGCATATAAATACATAACGGCCGAACCCTATTGGGTATCGTGCACTGTCCCCAAACCTAGCGATGTCTAACATGGTATCAGACGACGCGTTCGATCCGCGCCGCCAAGCTTCCGCATCCTCTGCCGCCGCCGCGCCGCCTCCTTCCTCCCTTGCGACGAGGTCGCCCTTCATGGCGTCCGCTCCTCTCGCCTGGGCTCGTCCTGCTGCTCAATCTTCAGCTGCGGCTGCGGCCGCTCCGCGCCCGTCTACGCCGTCCGAGTCGCCCGTGGCCACACAGCCAACTTCGGTCGTCCAAGCTCCGGCCTATGGCCCTCCGGCGTCGAGCTCCTACAGTGCACACGCCCAGGTGCCCTATGGCGGACCTTACCCGGCGGCCTACGTCGCCCCGACGCCCTACGTCGCGCCTCCCCCGGCACCCTACGACGCGCCGTATGCTGCGCCCTATGCCGCGCACTAGACAGGCTCGTATGAGCCGCGGCCAATGCAGTCGCAAGCTGCGCCCCACGTCGCCCACCCGACGGCCGCGTCCGAGCCACGCCCGATGCCGTCGCACGCCGTGTCGTATATGGAGCCCTATGGTGCGTCGCCGATGGTTCTCTACGGTCATCCTCAACAATCCCGTGCACCATCCCAAGGCGATGCGCTGATCCCGTTCGGTGCTGCTCCGCCGTATGGTGTCTCGTCCGCGCCTCACTATGACCCGCCATTTTCACCACCGGCAGCGCCTCATGCAGAACCGTTCCACTTTGCCCATCTGGTGACGGTGAAGCTCAACGCTGACAACTACCTCCTGTGGCGTGCTCAAATATTGCCGCTCCTGCGTAGTCACTACCTTGAGGGGTATGTCGACGGTACGCTGCCGTGTCCTCCGGCCATGGTTCCGATGCCCTCGGCCAATTGTGGCTCTGTCATGGAGCCCAACCCTGCTCATCGTCGCTGGGTCGCCCAATATCAAGCAATTCTGGGTGCCATTCAGTCCTCGCTCACCCCCTCCGTGGCTGGCATGGTGGTCTTTGCCGCGACATCGAGGGACGCCTGGACGACACTTGACTCCAGTTTTTCCTCGCAATCATTGGCGTGTTCCTCTGCTATTCGTAATCAGCTGGGTGACATCAAGAAGCTAGATCTCTCTGTCATGGCCTTTTTCAACAAGGTTAAAAATTTGGCCGATACATTGTCTTCCATTGGGCAGCCTCTTCGTGACGAGGAGTTCACCTCGTACATCCTCAAGGGGCTTGATGAGGATTATGACTCCTTGGTGGAAAACATTAATGGACGTGAAACACCAATACCACCACGGGATCTCTACTCGCGTCTCCTGAGCACGGAGCAACGCCTCTCCGCTCGCCGTTCGGTGGGTTCCTACACCGATGGCTCATCAGCCAATGCTGCTCACCGTGGTGGTCCTCGTTGTGCCAAACCGGCTCCGCCACCAGCACCGACCTACCAGCCCCGCCCGTCCGCCCCGCCCCTCCCACGGCTGGGCGCAAGCGGCTCGCCTGCCAGGCGTGTGGCGGTGGGGTAGAGTGCCAGCTCTGCGGCATCGAGGGGCATTTGGTGTCTCGCTGCCATCGCCGCTTCAAGCGCGACTTCCTCGACATCGGGAACAATGGGAAGGGAAACGAGAAACAGGCTGCTCTGGCGACACAGGAGTCTGGGTCTACTCCCTCCTATACTGTGGATCCTGCCTGGTACATGGACATAGGCGCTACGGACCATCTGACTAGCCAACTCGACAAGTTGGCCACGCACCAGCCCTACAATGGACATGATCAGGTCCGCACCGCCAATGGGTCAGATATGCACATCTCGCATGTTGGTCAGGCATCTCTCCTTTCAAATACTTCTAAGAAATTGCGTCTTCTTGATATCCTACGTGTCCCATCTGTTGCTCGTAGTTTACTCTCCGTTCCTAAATTTACTCGTGACAACAATGTGTTTGTTGAGTTTCATCCTTTCCATTTTTTTGTTAAGGACCGGGACACGAGGGACGTTCTTCTTAGAGGTCGAGCTCGCCATGGTCTATATGCTCTTGATGTGCCATCCATCTCCCAAGTTTTCAGTGGTGTCCGTGTGTCTTCGTTGCAGTGGCACTCTCGTTTGGGTCATCCGGCCACTCCCATAGTGCGCCATGTGCTCCATCGCCATGAGGTGCCCGTTGAGTCAAGTAATAAGGAGTTTTTAGTTTGTGATGCTTGTCAGCAAGGAAAGAGTCATCAATTACCTTTTTCTGTATCGAGTCGTGTTGTCAAAGCTCCTCTTGAACTTGTGTTTTCGGATGTCTGGGGCCATGCCCAAACTTCTGTTAGTGGTCACAACTATTATGTCAGTTTCATTGATGCTTTTAGTCGCTTTACTTGGCTTTATCTTATTAAGCGTAAATCTGATGTGTTCCATGTCTTCATGCAATTCCAAGCACATGTTGAGCGTTTACTTAATCACAAAATTGTTAATGTTCAATCTGATTGGGGGGGTGAATATCGCAATCTTAATACATTCTTTCAAAAACTTGGTATCTCGCATCATGTGTCTTGTCGTCATACACATCAGCAGAATGGTGCAGCTGAACGCAAGCATCGCCACATAGTTGAAATCGGTTTAACACTTCTTGCACATGCCTCTGTACCATTTCGATTTTGGAGTGATGCTTTTGTTACCGCTTGTTTTCTCATAAACAGGCTTCCCACACGACTACTTCATATGGAATCTCCGCTAGAAGTTTTGCTTCATGAAACTCCAGATTACTCCTTTCTCAAAGTGTTCGGTTGTGCTTGTTGGCCACACCTTTGTCCATACAATAGCCATAAACTTGAGTATCGCTCTAAAAAATGTGTGTTTCTCGGGTATAGTCCTCTCCACAAGGGTTACAAGTGTCTTCACGTTACGTTGAATCGTGTTTATATATCCCGTGATGTCGTGTTTGATGAGACTATTTTCCCGTTTTCCACACTACCACCACCTACAGACACCACCACTACCTCGTTGCACTCTTTTCCAGTATTGCCTGATCAATTTGTAGATGCTGCATATTCGCCTATGTTGTTGGCTAACCATGGTGCAGGAACTGGACGGGGTGCTCGACTTGAGCTTCTAGACGATGTTGTGGTGCCAGATGCACCAAATATCGCTGCTACACCTGACGCTACTGCTGCGTCGGATCTACCTGATGACGATCGAACGTGCATGGCATCGGCTGAGTCCTCCTTGCCTGGTGCAGCCGTGCGTGCGCTGTCTCCGCACCCGGGCCCAGCATCGCCCGAGCCAGCGGCCTCTCCGAGCTACGCTCCAAGCGAGCCAGCGGCCTCTCCCAGCTCCGCTCCGCGCGAGTCCACTCCGTGTGGGACGTCCACGCCCAGCCCGTCATCGACGGTCACTTCAAGCCCCACATCGTCATCTACGGAGCCAGTTCGCTCGCCAGCGAGCGTGCCTCGCCCGACGTCGACTCCTCTTGGTCTTCTTCGCCACCTGCGTCAATGTCTTCTCCAACACCTGCACCCGTGATACGGCGTCCTCATACGCGCAGTCAGAGTGGCATCTTTCGTCCTCTTGACCGCAAAGATGGCACTGTCGCATGGCTTGCGTCCTGTGTTGCTCATGCCGAGGCTGATCCTACAGCTGAACCACGACACTTTCAGGCAGCACTTGGTATTCCACACTGGCGGGCTGCTATGGAGCAGGAGATTCGGGCTCTTCAGAAAAATAATACTTGGCGCCTGGTCACCCCTCCGTCTGGTGTCAACATTATTGACTCCAAATGGGTGTTCAAGGTTAAGAAACATGCTAACGGCTCCATTGAAAGGTACAAGGCACGATTAGTTGCTAAAGGCTTCAAACAACGGTATGGTCTTGATTATGAGAATACATTTAGTCCTGTTGTTAAACCCACCACTATTCGCCTTCTACTTTCATTGGCTATTACTCGAGGTTGGTCACTTCGTCAGCTGGATGTTCAGAATGCCTTTCTTCATGGAGTTCTTGAAGAAGAGGTATATATGCGTCAGCCACCAGGTTTTGTTGATCCGGCTCAGCCACATCATCTGTGTCGCCTTGTTAAGGCACTCTATGGTCTCAAGCAGGCCCCTCATGCATGGCATGCACGGCTTGGCACTGCTCTTCGTGCGCATGGGTTTGCACCATCTACAGCTGACACGTCCCTGTTTATTCTCCAGCGACCTGAGGTGACTATGTATCTTCTGGTCTATGTTGATGATATTATCCTTGTCAGTTCTTCGGCCATTGCTGCTGATCGGCTAGTTGTTTCTCTGGGCGCTGATTTTGCTGTCAAGGATCTGGGTAAACTGCATTATTTTCTGGGCATGAGGTTACTCATTCTGACAGTGGTTTGACTCTCACTCAGCAGAAGTACTCTCAGGATCTGTTACGCCGTGCGGGTATGCTGCAGTGCAAGCCGGCTACTACTCCCATGTCTGCCACTGACAAACTGTCAGCTCTTGATGGAGGTTTGCTCACTTCTGATGACGCCACTGAGTACCGTAGCATTGTTGGTGGTCTCCAGTACCTTCTCATTACTAGACCAGACATCTCATTTGCCGTTAATCGTGTGTGCCAGTATCTTCATATGCCACGTGATCCTCATTGGTCAGCTGTTAAGCGCATTCTGCGCTATATTCGTCACACTTCTTCATATGGTCTAAATCTACAACCTGCACCTTCTGGCATGCTCTCAGCCTTTTCTGATGCAGATTGGGCTGGTAGTCCTGATGATCGGCGATCCACGGGGGGATATGAAGTGTTCTTTGGTTCTAACTTGATCGCCTGGCAAGCTCGCAAGCAAGCTACAGTGTCTCGGAGTAGTACTGAAGCTGAATACAAAGCAGTTGCCAATGCCACAGCTGAGATCATCTGGGTGCAGTCTTTACTTTGAGAGTTGAAGAACTCTCAAGCTCAGCCGCCTGTCCTTTGGTGTGATAATATTGGTGCTACATATCTTTCATCAAATCCAGTATTTCATGCCCGAACAAAACACATCAAAGTTGACTATCATTTTGTGAGGGAACGTGTTGCACAGAAGCTACTTCAGATCAAGTTTGTGTCTTCTAATGATCAACTTGCTGATATTTTTACTAAGCCCTTGCCCTTGCCTTCTTTCGAAGGATGTCGACGCAATCTTAACCTCCTCAGTGTTTTAGGACATAGTTAAGATTGAGAGAGGGTGTTAGATGTATATAGTAACTCCTGTTGTACGTATTGTATACGAACTCCTGTACTCTGTATTCTATACAGCATATAAATACATAATGGCCGAACCCTATTGGGTATCGTGCACTGTCCCCAAACCTAGCGATGTCTAACACGTGTAAATATTTGGCTAGCAATTGTTCACAATGACTTCTAGGCTAAAAATATAAATCTCTAACGAATATAGCATGTATATAGTGCTTTTAAGGAAAAATCTTTTATCCATAGTGCAGCAAAAATCTTTCTATGCCGAAATGTTTTGTACAGGTACAATACTTGATCATGTTTGCCCGAATGTCATTTTTTGAGTATTTTGACCATTTTTTAAGTTCTCGTTATATATAGCAGGTGTGCATTTGGTACCCAAATATCCTACAATGTATTTTTTTTTTGTGCAAATTCAGCACTAAGAAGTTTTCCATCCGTACATTGCAGCCACATCATATCATTTTTCGATGATAGGAATTGTTTCCATGACATAGGGACTAAATTTTTTCAATAACATAGCTAGTAACTAAAATATATTCGTCTCCAAATAATAATTACGAGCACATATGTTGCAACATTTTTTTGAGGGAACCGCACATGTCGCAACTTAGTTATGAGAATACATATAATGCAAACGTGAATGCTCCGCCAACCTTCACATATGTAAGTAATGGTTTGCCCTTTATATATACCACTCCATCTGTGTAGGTAAGATAAGTTGTCCCACTTAACGTTTTGAACCATGTTCGTAGAATTGGATTTGTGCTTCAGATAGGTGTCATTCACATACTTGGACCAGAAAAAGATAAGAGAAAACCCATGGAATGTAAGAAAACAAAGGGAACATGAGGCATCGGGAGTAGCGCTCCTACAAACGCTCAAGAACTGACGGACTTGGGGTGACGTCTTGCCTCGTGCCTCCGCACAATCGCCTGGCTTGGCGTCGCAAAGGAAACCGTACCATCCGCTGCATGCCCTTGTGGCACTTACGACAACTATGTCGTACACTGGTCATCCGTCTTCCCCATGCATGTCTCGTCCCATGGTCCATGGAGGCAATCGGCATGGAGGTGCTCCCATGGAGGAGCTCGCCCGTGGAGGTGTTTTCGCAGAAATTTTTCCATGACATAGGTACTAATTCTTTCCAATAAGATAGCTAGTAACTAAAATATATTCGTCACCAATAATAATTACGAGCATACATGTCGCAACATTTTTTGAGGGAAGCACACATGTCGCACCACTTTACGGACTTGGGGTGATGTCTTGCCTCATGCCTCCCCGGAATCGCTTGGCTGATGGTGGCCGACGGTGATGGCATCTCAAAGGACACAGTACCACCTGCTACATGCCATGGCGGCACTTGCGCGACAACACCGTGGTACACCGGTCATCCAAGCACGACAGCCCCCGCCCAACACCGGTCCCGGTCCGGCTTCCCCATGCATTCCTCCTCTCGTCTCGTCCCATAGGGGCGCTCGACATGGATGTTCTTTTGAGGATGAATTCGAAGTTCTCTACGATTTAATTCGATTTTGTCAAAATTAGGACGGCTCGCTGGCAATTGGTGGGGATTTTGCCAGCATCGGGGTGCCATCATTGGCGGACGCAAAGGGTGGGTAGGGTGGGGCCACGGCCCACCCAGAAATTTGGAAAAAAATTGACCCCCCCCCCCCCCATCCCCATATATGAAGTAGATTTGGGTCTATCTTGGCCTGTTCTGCTCCTTGCTTTTTTTTTCCCATCGATCTAGATCGGACGAGAGTACGAGACAAACAGCGAACAGGTAACACACGCTCCTGCTCTCTGGTTCGCGAGGAGCATGACGACGACCTAGCTGGCTCCCGGCTCCCCCGCCGGCGGCGCCGGCCGCCGCCCCCACTGTTAGCTACCCCGCCGCTGGCCGACGCCCCGCTCTGGGATACCCCACCGCTGCCGCTCTCGCGCTCTGGGATCCCTTGCCGCTGTCGCCCACTCGACTAGAGCCAGCCGCCGGCCCGCCGCTGCTGCCACTGGCCACCGCCCACCGGCGCCGTCGACCGTCCGAGCTTCTGCAGGTCTTTCTCGGAAGGTATAAGACATTGTCGGCCTCTGTTTTTTGTTGATGCATTATTTGTGGTGGATTTTGTATTTTTGCTACTGTATTACTATTTTCCGAACCGAATTGAATGGAACAAGCCACAGTTTTCAATGTATTGTGTAAATTTCTTGTCTCCAACTAGCAACCAATTACGAATTGATTTTATATATTGTTTATTCAATTTTCTTCTAATTGTAGAATTCATCATAAAGAGGAATAGCAATATTGCGTCTCTTTTTCAAAAAAATGAAGCGAAGAAGATGATGATGGATGATGTACACACTGAAGATGAGCGAGAAGTGTTCTTTGAAGTAAGTGAAGATGCCATAGTTGAATCTTCCATGGCAAATAATGCACGACCGGCCGGCCGGTCACTAGTGACGTGAGAATATCGCTTTCGGCGCTGTCATAAATCAAGGAGAGAATTCCTTATTTAGCCTTTCCTTAAAATTGTCTTCCCTATTTGACCCTAAAAAATAAAATCTTCCCAATTTGATATCTTAATTTCATTTTTTTCCTAATATGGCCCTCCAGTGCATTTTAACCATTACAATGTCTCTTTTGCCCCTGATAAATTTTGTGCAAAGAAATTTATCTTCCTAATATGGTCCTCTAGCGCGCAGCCCGCCGGCCAAATAAGAAATTCTCTCTATGCTAAAACCTTGTATTATCAGTTTTCAGTAATGAAAATTGGGTCTCTCCATTGGCTCTTCCCTTAAAAAAAAGATATCAAAACTGTATGTACTTGATACTTGTCAGGAGTAGCCGAGCAACATTTTCCAACGAATTCAAAGCTGCCAGCTCGGCTAAGATGCAAGAATATGCTGCATTGGCACTCCTCGCGTAGACGCGTACTGCGTACACGTACGTGAAAGGCTCGTAACCCTCACACGTTGGCGAAGAGTTTGTAGGTGCTAGCGTCCAGAACGATCTACCTCACCGCGGTGACGGCCGGAGGCGATGACGGCGAGCGCGGAGAACACGACAGTGATGGCTGTGTTAAGCCAGAACACGACCCCCTTCTTGGACGGCTTAAACGTGAGCTTGTAGAACACGGCCGGCACGGCGAAGTCGAGCGGCAGGAACCCGAATGCGCCGATGAGCGCGTTCATGTCCCCGAAGAACGGCACCATGGCGGCAATCATTGTGCATTTGTGCCAATGCCGACGGCAACCGTTCGGGACAGGAGCCGCGGCACCACGTTCCGTGCGGCGTACTGCCCAGCCTTGGGGTCTGATATGAAACCCTCCAGGACCTCGTTGGTCGGCTGCAGGTACACCACGCCGTGGCCGAGAGCTGCATGAGCGTGAAGAACTCCGCCATGAGCAGGAGCCACTCCGGGATGACAGCCTTGCCGTCCACCATGAAGTTGTTGAGGAGCAGGCCCTGCGCCGCGTTGCCGAACGCCCAGTAGCCGGCGGTGGCCACGCTGAAGAAAGTGGTCACCAGCACCGCGTAGCACAGGCAGAGCCCCTTGAACATCTTGCCAGTCACTGGCGCCGCCACCGTCGCCTGTATCTCCGGGATGATGCCGTTGCCGTAGGTGGTCGCGGTGACGGTGATGGCCTTGAACACGCCGTACACGCGGGTGCTGGTGTCGTGGCCGATCGAGTAGTCCTTGGGCCAGTTCCGCTGTTGGTGAACAGGTTGCAGCTACAGGCCAGTGATAGGTGCATTTTGGCGTTCAGGTGAGTTACCAGCACTTAAAGATAAATTTCTTTATACAAAATTTATCAGGGGCAAAAGAGTCTTTATACTGATCAAAATGCACTAGAGGGCCATATTAGGAAGAAAATAAAATTAAGATGTTAAATTGGGAAGATTTTATTTTTTAGGGTCAAATAGGGAAGATGATTTTAAGGAAGGGCCAAGTAAGGAATTCTCTCTAAATCAAGGGTAGAGCGGCCAAAAGGCAGTGCGTATTCATCGACGCGATCACGCGAAAAGAGGACCAGGAGTGCGAGAAACCCAGCGCGGTGTACGACGTTCGTTAGGCAAAGATGTGATAACATTTCCTTTCTTTGTTTCTGCCTTTAGTTTCCAGTGGTTTTCTCTGCTCGATCTGGTTTATGAACAAAACCTTATGGTATGTGCATGCACGCATCACCTGTGATCCGTCACCCAAACTCGTCGTAGGCATGGCCATGGCCTTTTCTTTTTCAAGAACACACAAGCTGGGTGCCTTCTGTATTAAGAATCTAAGATAGAGAAAGAGTTTTTACAGGATTGAAACCGATCGAGAGGTAAGATCACAAGCCATCACCTCTGCCTCCACCTTACACTGATCTGGTTGCTCTATCGGTGGGCCCAGACCTACCAAGGTCCATGGGGCGCTGCACTGTGGGCCTGGTTCTCGTGGTTCCTTTCAGGTTTTTTTTTAGATAAGGGGGTGCGGATCCCGTGGTTCCTTTCAATTAGCGGTGAGGCCAGGACGGCCGCATCACTCACCCGTACATGCTCTGCCTCCATTCAAAAAAGTTCTGCAAATTCACTACTAGAAAGCTTCCATTAATACATCGCAGCCATGGTAGATTCTTTTTCTACAATTGAAAGTGTTTCCTTTACATAGCTGCTAAGAATAATGTTGTATCTAAATATTAATTACCACCGCATAAGCATACATGTAATGCAAAAGTGAATGCTCTTCCCACCTTCATATATGTAAATAATAGTTTTCCCTTTTTATATACCACTCCGCCTCTGTATAGATCAGATATGTTATTCCAATTCACGCTTTTACATGTTGGTAGCTCTGGATTTGTGCTTTTGATAGGTGCCATTCAACCAGAAAAAGATGAGAGAAACAAAGCTTCAGATTCTTCATGAACATAAGGAGATGGGTACAACTAGCAAGAGGCAAACCTTCGCGACGGTCCAACAGCGCACAAGTCGCGGAACCACCGACAACTGACGTGTTAGGACATGTATAATGGTTGATGAGACCGTCTTATCTTTTTTGTGACACATACTTTAGATATAGAAATAAAACATGTTGTATAATGATTATTTTTCGTCTTATCTTTAATAACCAGAATCCCTAAATATGTGATGAGAGAATGTTGCTAAGAGATCATCTCTTAGCTAAGATAAGACAAAAGTTTTTTTTTCTGTTTCTCTCTGTTCCAACTCAGAAATTATCCTACGTGGTAAAGATAAGATATCACCATTGTACATGCCCTTACGCACTAGATTGCGTTTTCCACCTTGCTTTTTTATCCGTTTCCATTTGATTTTTGTACATCAAGTTGCAGCCTCGTTAGCTGCGATGGTTTCTTTCATTTTCTTTGCAATAGCTGCAAACACACGACACAAATCCATTCAGCTACTAGGCTGCTGAAGTACACAAAAATTCAAAGTACAAATAAATCTGAAACCAAAAGTAAAAAAACATCACAAAGTACAAAATACAAAAAACCCGAAGTACCAAAATGATATACGAAATACAAAATTTCAAAAGTACAAAAAATCACAATGCACAAAAAATCACGAATTACAAAGTACAACAAACCCGAAGTAGAAAAACAATGAAACCTGAAGTACACATAACCGTTCGGGCGCAGTAGAAACGTAAACTCAAATGCTGAAGTACAAGTATGTTGAAGTACACATAACCGTGTGAGCTGTGCGCCGCCTGCACAAGGCCCCCAAAAATTTAGAGGCCCTATCTTGGCCCAAGTTTTCTTTGTATTTTGTTTAGTCGGGATATTTTTCCGAGTCACGCCAGAATGCAATCGGCATCACTACAGGAATCTCCACAGATGCCTACAGCCAGATGCCGTCGGCAAAGGCACAAATGCCGTCGGCATACAATATGCCGACGGCAAAATGTGTATGCCGACGACCTTTGCCGTCGTCTTCTGCTCCCTCGGCATACAAAGGAAAAACTGTCGGCATATACTTGCCGTCGGTATATGGCACCTATGCCGACGGTTTTCTTTGGCTGTCGGCAATGCTTGGCCGTCGGCAAAAAAAAGTGCATCACGGCCGTCTGACGCCGTCTGAAGCTATGCCGACGGCAAATGCCGTAGGCATATAGTGCCACGTGGGACGAGCTGGTGGCTCATGACGCGAACTATGCCGACGGCCAAACAGAGTAAAGGCCTACGGCAAAAGCCGTCGGCATACTTGATAAGCAAAACCAAAAAAAAAAACCAATAAAAGGCTAATTACAATGACACAATTCAACATTGGAAATCACACCGAAATACCACTGAACAATGGTTAATCTACTATAAATTTACTTTCAGCCACCTGACATAAGCAAGAAACAGCTAAAACAGCTAGAAAAGTAGATAGGACCAATTTATCGAGAATTTGCATAAGCCAGAGTCAAGCACGAGCTGTTCAAGGACAAGCATTAGCAAACTATATGATCTCCTAGTACCACAGCTTCGCCTGATGCAGCAGCAACACCACCAGCAGCACCACGGACCGCCACAGCACGTTCATCTTCCTGCAAAGCAAGGCTTCATAAATTCATTGGATAAGCTTTAACACAAGTATATTCAATATACATGCCTAGCACAATTCATTAGATTTGGCAAGCAATCAAAGAAGGACAAGTTGAATTTGGCGCAGCGGCACGCCGCGCCCTTGGAGATAATAAAGAGATGGAATATCCGAATATGTAAAAGAATATGTAAGAGAGAATGGTCAACTCAAGTATGAACTCATCAGTTTCTATAGAATGAACATAAGCCGAACTCATCTTGACTACAGATGATAAAAAATCTGAATTAACAGGGTAATGAAATACATTCACATCATTTGTATGCTCACATTAGCAATTGTAACCCGTAGTGTCCACTGCTGTTTCTAAATGAATAAGTGCCAAAAGTGAAAACAGAGCTGAAAAACAAATATAGTTAGCATTGAGGTGTATCCGGCTCTCTTATCTGCATTAAAAGATATAGTTAGCATTAAAATATTACTATTTTTATCTTCCACTGGACCAATCGCCATGAAAAACAAAAGGGAAAAAATCTGGAGCTCCAAATGAAGTGGTGGCATGGAGAGCCAGCAAGTTCCATCCTCTTTACTCATGAGAGCTCGTGTTGCACTGAACCAGATGGCGCGGTGGCATGCCGCGCCCTTGATGAGAGATACATAGCAAGATATACATATATGTACATAATTACATAGGGCTACATTAGCTGGCACGATGGACATGTGTAGAAACACTGAGTTGGCTGAGCAGTGCAATCACATTGTTGCATATAATTTATCTACGGAACACCGATATATTATGTTCAAAAGTAAGATTTTGGTGCTGGCATGATTAACATAGTGGCTAGATCAGCATCATATAGAACGATAGATAACATCCGTGTTGATATGACAGAGGGTAAGTAAGATCTTGGTATTGGGCAGATCAATATGGTGGCCACATTGACATCACAAAAAATAAGATAGGATCAATGCTTGGTTGAGAAAGGCTTTAGCCTGAAATGTGTTGTAATGAGCTGGATTAGAAGCGATATAAATTTGTATAAGAGATGTACTGTAATCAGGAAGTATATCAGCATTGTAAGATTAGATATGGTGGCCACCTTTATGAATTAACATATCAGGAAGTAAATCAGCATTGTAAGCTCTAATTTCCCACATTAATTTATATTACTATAATCCGTAAGGAAGTGAAAGCTATTAGATGACCTGCCTTTGCTGATCTACAATGTAAATATACCTGAAACTGTAAATATACCTTTGAATAAAATCTAGAAACATTAAATATAATCTCCTGAAAGAACAATTCGCTGAAGAAGGTTACTTTAGATCAGCCGGACACCATGATGCTAAGTTCTTTTCCACTACACATCAAATGCTAATTACCATCAATGGCCAGTTATGACTAAATTTCTGATAAGCACTGTGATTCTGAAACGCACAGCCTGGGGCATGCCTTAAAAGTGGCAGCCGAAGACATTGAACAAATAATGTTCAACCAAAACCACGAACTGGAGATTACCAGACAGAAGTTGCCTCGAATAGGAGTTGCCAATATTAGCATACGAACGTTCAAGATTCTGCCTCCAAGAAATAAAACAACAATAAATAATGATCTGGGGTGTACAGCTACAAATCAAGATGAGATTTTTTCCTAACAATATCGATGAGCAGCGGATCGAGGATTAGTCTCACCTGGAGGAAGGAGAGGAGAAGCCCTCGCAGGACAGGCGACGCAGGCGATGGGGAATCCGCGCAGCAGTCCGGTTGGAGGCGCAGGTGGGGAGCTGCGCCGGCGGAGACATGCAACAGAGGACGACGGCATCAGCAGACCTCTGTGGCTTGCGTCGCCCTGGTCGGGTCTTGGTGGCCGGCAGACCCTCACCGACGTGCACCACCGGACTCAACTCCCTCGGCCTCGCGCACGACGCAGTCCGGCGAGCTCGACGGAAGCGCGCGCACAGTCCAACCGATGCACGCGCGCGCCGGCGAGCACGCCAGCCGAGCCGTCATGGCGCCGTTGCTGCAGTGCCGCCTCTATCGTCGTCGGGCGACCCAGCGGGGAGGGGAGGGGAAATGGTGTTACGGTTCGGATCTGGTAGAAGGAGAGAGGATGGAGGCGGGGGAGTGCGGCGGGGGTACGAGTAGAAGAGGCTAGGGTTTGGGTGGGGGTTTGGACTAGGGCGTGGGAACTGGGCTAGCTGGGCCGTGGCTGGCATGGCTGGCCTGTTGCCCCTTGTGTGTTTTTTTTGTTGGTTTTCATGTTATTAGATTATACAAAAATAGATGCAACTATTATAAATAGTTTGAGCCAGCAAACACAGTTCAAATATATGAAATTTAATTATAGGATGAAAATTTATTATTTGTACACGACTTGAAACAATGGTGCCAAACTGAGTTTTTTCAAATTAATTATAGAAATGTCATTTTCTATTTTATAAGTGCCAAAAATGACTTTTTTTGTGAAGCAAGTGCAAAAAATATGGTGGAAAATGACACCCATCCAAATATCTCACAAAGTAGACCATATTTGATGGATAATCCAGAAATATTAGGAATTTTCTCGGTTTCTACCTAATTTTGCCTATTTAAACGACTTTATGCCTATTTTCCAAAAGTAATTCAAATTTGAACTACAAGTGTGTGATAGTTTGCTCTGAAAATTTGACAAAAATAATTTTAAGTTACACAAGTAGTGGTTATATCACAGAACCGTCGATAGTTTTGAATAATTCGACCCCTTTCAATGAATAGACATGGCGGCCATTTTGACCGTTTTTTCAAAAAAAAATAAAAGAAAGTGAAAAAATACTCAAAAAATAAATCTTTTGGCATGGAGTCCTTTTATGTGTATTAGTTGATACGATAAATGATAAACTTGAGTTTTGACAAAGTTTTCAAAAAACTTCTTCACAAAAAGATTAATCATCTATAAACATGTATAAGTTTCGAATCAAATGACCTAGCTATGATCATTCCCGTGGCATAGTTTGTGATAATATGCCCATATTTGACACATAGTTATCTTGATATTAAAAACAATGTTGCAGAACTGAGTTTGTTCAAATTACTTATATAAATATCATTTTCCTTTTTTTAAGTGTCAAAAATAACATTTTTTGTGAAGCAAGTACAAAAAATATGGTGCAAAATGGCACCCATCCAAATATCTCACAAAGTAGACCATATTTGATGGATAATCCAGAAATATTAGGAATTTTCTTGGTTTCTACCTAATTTTGCCTATTTAAACGACTTTATGCCTATTTTCCAAAAGTAATTCAAATTTGAACTACAAGTGTGTGATAGTTTGCTCTTAAAATTTGACAAAAATAATTTTAAGTTACACAATTAGTGGTTATATCACAGAACCGTCGATAGTTTTGAATAATTCGACCCCTTTCAATGAATAGACATGGCGGCATTTTGACCGTTTTTCAAAAAAAAAAAAAGTGAAAAAATACTCAAAAAAGAAATCCTTTGGCATGGAGTCCTTTTATGTGTATTAGTTGATAGATAAATGATAAACTTGAGTTTTGACAAAGTTTTCAAAAACTTCTTCATAAAAAGATTAATCATCTATAAACATGTATAAGTTTTGAATCAAATGACCTAGCTATGATCATTCCCGTGGCATAGTTTGTGATAATATGCCCATATTTGACACATAGTTGTATCTTGATATTAAAAACAATGTTGCAGAACTGAGTTTTTTCAAATTACTTATATAAATATCATTTTCCTTTTTTTAAGTGTCAAAAATGACATTTTTTGTGAAGCAAGTACAAAAAATATGGTGCAAAATGGCACCCATCCAAATATCTCACAAAGTAGACCATATTTGATGGATAATCCAGAAATATTAGAATTTTCTCGGTTTCTACCTAATTTTGCTATTTAAACGACTTTATGCCTATTTTCCAAAAGTAATTCAAATTTGAACTACAAGTGTGTGATAGTTTGCTCTGAAAATTTGACAAAAATAATTTTAAGTTACACAAGTAGTGGTTATATCATAGAACCGTCGATAGTTTTGAATAATTCGACCCCTTTCAATGAATCGACATGGCGGCCGTTTTGACCGTTTTTTCAAAAAAATAAATGAAAGTGAAAAAATACTCAAAAAAGAAATCCTTTGGCATGCAGTCCTTTTATGTGTATTAGTTGCTAGAAAAATGAAACTTGAGTTTTGACAAACTTTTCAAAAAACTTCTTCACAAAAAGATCAATCATCAATAAACATGTATAAGTTTCGAATCAAATACCTATCTATGATCATTCCCGTGGCATAGTTTGTGATAATATGCCCATATTTGACACATAGCTGTATCTTGATATTACAAACAATGTTGCAGAACTGAGTTTTTCAAATTACTTATATAAATATCATTTTCCTTTTTTAAGTGTCAAAAATGACATTTTTTGTGAAGCAAGTACAAAAAATATGGTGCAAAATGGCACCCATCCAAATATCTCACAAAGTAGACCATATTTGATGGATAATAGAAATATTAGGAATTTTCTTGGTTTCTACCTAATTTTGCCTCTTTAAACGACTTTATGCCTATTTTCCAAAAGTAATTCAAATTTGAACTACAAGTGTGTGATAGTTTGCTCTGAAAATTTGACAAAAATAATTTTAAGTTACACAAGTAGTGGTTATATCACAGATCCGTCGATAGTTTTGAATAATTCGACCCCTTTCAATGAATCGACATGGCGGCCGTTTTGACCGTTTTTTCAAAAAAATAAATGAAAGTGAAAAAATACTCAAAAAAAGAAATCCTTTGGCATGGAGTCCTTTTATGTGTATTTGTTGCTAGAAAAATGGTAAACTTGAGTTTTGACAAACTTTTCAAAAAAATTCTTCACAAAAAGATCAATCATCTATAAACATGTATAAGTTTCGAATCAAATGAGCTAGCTATGATCTTTCTCGTGGCATAGTTTGTGATAATATGCCCATATTTGACACATAGCTGTATCTTGATATTACAAACAATGTTGCAGAACTGAGTTTTTTCAAATTACTTATATAAATATCATTTTCCTTTTTTTAAGTGTCAAAAATGACATTTTTTGTGAAGCAAGTACAAAAAATATGGTGCAAAATGGCACCCATCCAAATATCTCACAAAGTAGACCATATTTGATGGATAATCCAGAAATATTAGGAATTTTCTCGGTTTCTACCTAATTTTGCCTATTTAAACGACTTTATGCCTATTTTCCAAAAGTAATTCAAATTTGAACTACAAGTGTGTTATAGTTTGCTCTGAAAATTTGACAAAAATAATTTTAAGTTACACAAGTAGTGGTTATATCACAGAACCGTCGATAGTTTTGAATAATTCGACCCCTTTCAATGAATTTTTCAAAAAAATAAAAGAAAGTGAAAAAATACTCAAAAAAAGAAATCCTCTGGCATGGAGTCCTTTTATATGTATTAGTTGCTAGAAAAAATAGTAAACTTGAGTTTTGACAAACTTTTCAAAAAACTTCTTCACAAAAAGATCAATCATCTATAAACATGTATAAGTTTCGAATCAAATGACCTATCTATGATCATTTCCGTGGCATAGTTTGTGATAATATGTCCATATTTGACACATAGCTGTATCTTGATATTACAAACAATGTTGCAGAACTGAGTTTTTTCAAATTACTTATATAAATATCATTTTCCTTTTTTTAAGTGTCAAAAATGACATTTTTTGTGAAGCAAGTACAAAAAATATGGTGCAAAATGGCACCAATCCAAATATCTCACAAAGTAGACCATATTTGATGGATAATCCAGAAATATTAGGAATTTTCTCGGTTTCTACCTAATTTTGCCTATTTAAACGACTTTATGCCTATTTTCCAAAAGTAATTCAAATTTGAACTACAAGTGTGTGATAGTTTGCTCTGAAAATTTGACAAAAATAATTTTAAGTTACACAAGTAGTGGTTATATCACAGAACCGTCGATAGTTTTGAATAATTCGACCCCTTTCAATGAATAGACATGGCGGCATTTTGACCGTTTTTCAAAAAAATAAGAAAGTGAAAAAATACTCAAAAAAGAAATCCTTTGGCATGGAGTCCTTTTATGTGTATTAGTTGATACGATAAATGATAAACTTGAGTTTTGACAAAGTTTTCAAAAAACTTCTTCACAAAAAGATTAATCATCTATAAACATGTATAAGTTTCGAATCAAATGACCTAGCTATGATCATTCCCGTGGCATAGTTTGTGATAATATGCCCATATTTGACACATAGTTGTATCTTGATATTAAAAACAATGTTGCAGAACTGAGTTTTTTCAAATTACTTATATAAATATCATTTTCCTTTTTTAAGTGTCAAAAATGACATTTTTTGTGAAGCAAGTACAAAAAATATGGTGCAAAATGGCACCCATCCAAATATCTCACAAAGTAGACCATATTTGATGGATAATACAGAAATATTAGGAATTTTCTTGGTTTCTACCTAATTTTGCCTATTTAAACGACTTTATGCCTATTTTCCAAAAGTAATTCAAATTTGAACTACAAGTGTGTGATAGTTTGCTCTGAAAATTTGACAAAAATAATTTTAAGTTACACAAGTAGTGGTTATATCACAGAACCGTCGATAGTTTTGAATAATTCGACCCCTTTCAATGAATAGACATGGCGGCCATTTTGACCGTTTTTTCAAAAAAATAAAAGAAAGTGAAAAAATACTCAAAAAAGAAATCCTTTGGCATGCAGTCCTTTTATGTGTATTAGTTATAAAAAATGGTAAACTTGAGTTTTGACAAACTTTTCAAAAAACTTCTTCACAAAAAGATTAATCATCTATAAACATGTATAAGTTTCGAATCAAATGACCTAGCTATGATCATTCCCGTGGCATAGTTTGTGATAATATGCCCATATTTGACACATAGCTGTATCTTGATATTACAAACAATGTTGCAGAACTGAGTTTTTTCAAATTACTTATATAAATATCATTTTCCTTTTTTAAGTGTCAAAAATGACATTTTTTGTGAAGCAAGTACAAAAAATATGGTGCAAAATGGCACCATCCAAATATCTCACAAAGTAGACCATATTTGATGGATAATCCAGAAATATTAGGAATTTTCTCGGTTTCTACCTAATTTTGCCTATTTAAAGACTTTATGCCTATTTTCCAAAAGTAATTCAAATTTGAACTACAAGTGTGTGATAGTTTGCTCTGAAAATTTGACAAAAATAATTTTAAGTTACACAATAGTGGTTATATCACAGAACCGTCGATAGTTTTGAATAATTCGACCCCTTTCAATGAATAGACATGGCGGCCATTTTGACCGTTTTTTCAAAAAAAAAAAGTGAAAAAATACTCAAAAAAGAAATCCTTTGGCATGGAGTCCTTTTATGTGTATTAGTTGATAGATAAATGATAAACTTGAGTTTTGACAAAGTTTTCAAAAAATTCTTCACAAAAAGATCAATCATCTATAAACATGTATAAGTTTCGAATCAAATGACCTAGCTATGATCATTCCCGTGGCATAGTTTGTGATAATATGCCCATATTTGACACATAGTTGTATCTTGATATTAAAAACAATGTTGGAGAACTGAGTTTTTTCAAATTACTTATATAAATATCATTTTCCTTTTTTTAAGTGTCAAAAATGACATTTTTTGTGAAGCAAGTACAAAAAATATGGTGCAAAATGGCACCCATCCAAATATCTCACAAAGTAGACCATATTTGATGGATAATACAGAAATATTAGGAATTTTCTTGGTTTCTACCTAATTTTGGCTATTTAAACGACTTTATGCCTATTTTCCAAAAGTAATTCAAATTTGAACTACAAGTGTGTGATAGTTTGCTCTGAAAATTTGACAAAAATAATTTTAAGTTACACAAGTAGTGGTTATATCACAGAACCGTCGATAGTTTTGAATAATTCGACCCCTTTCAATGAATCGACATGGCGGCCGTTTTGACCGTTTTTTCAAAAAAATAAATGAAAGTGAAAAAATACTCAAAAAAAGAAATCCTTTGGCATGGAGTCCTTTTATGTGTATTAGTTGAGAAAAATGGTAAAACTTGAGTTTTGACAAACTTTTCAAAAAACTTCTTCACAAAAAGATCAATCATCTATAAACATGTATAAGTTTCGAATCAAATGACCTATCTATGATCATTCCCGTGGCATAGTTTGTGATAATATGCCCATATTTGACACATAGCTGTATCTTGATATTACAAACAATGTTGCAGAACTGAGTTTTTTCAAATTACTTATATAAATATCATTTTCCTTTTTTTAAGTGTCAAAAATGACATTTTTTGTGAAGCAAGTACAAAAAATATGGTGCAAAATGGCACCCATCCAAATATCTCACAAAGTAGACCATATTTGATGGATAATCCAGAAATATTAGGAATTTTCTCGGTTTCTACCTAATTTTGCCTATTTAAACGACTTTATGCCTATTTTCCAAAAGTAATTCAAATTTGAACTACAAGTGTGTGATAGTTTGCTCTGAAAATTTGACAAAAATAATTTTAAGTTACACAAGTAGTGGTTATATCACAGAACCGTCGATAGTTTTGAATAATTCGACCCCTTTCAATGAATAGACATGGCGGCCATTTTGACCGTTTTTTCAAAAAAATAAAAGAAAGTGAAAAAATACTCAAAAAAAGAAATCCTTTGGCATGGAGTCCTTTTATGTGTATTTGTTGATAGAAAATGATAAACTTGAGTTTTGACAAACTTTTCAAAAAACTTCTTCACAAAAAGATCAATCATCTATAAACATGTATAAGTTTCGAATCAAATGACCTAGCTATGATCATTCCCGTGGCATAGTTTGTGATAGTATGCCCATATTTGACACATAGCTGTATCTTGATATTACAAACAATGTTGCAGAACTGAGTTTTTTCAAATTACTTATATAAATATCATTTTCCTTTTTTTAAGTGTCAAAAATGACATTTTTTGTGAAGCAAGTACAAAAAATATGGTGCAAAATGGCACCCATCCAAATATCTCACAAAGTAGACCATATTTGATGGATAATCCAGAAATATTAGGAATTTTCTTGGTTTCTACCTAATTTTGCCTATTTAAACGACTTTATGCCTATTTTCCAAAAGTAATTCAAATTTGAACTACAAGTGTGTGATAGTTTGCTCTGAAAATTTGACAAAAATAATTTTAAGTTACACAAGTAGTGGTTATATCACAGAACCGTCGATAGTTTTGAATAATTCGACCCCTTTCAATGAATAGACATGGCGGCCATTTTGACCGTTTTTTCAAAAAAATAAATGAAAGTGAAAAAATACTCAAAAAAAGAAATCCTTTGGCATGGAGTCCTTTTATGTGTATTAGTTGATAGAAAAATAAACTTGAGTTTTGACAAACTTTTCAAAAAATTCTTCACAAAAAGATCAATCATCTATAAACATGTATAAGTTTCGAATCAAATGACCTAGCTATGATCTTCTCGTGGCATAGTTTGTGATAATATGCCCATATTTGACACATAGCTGTATCTTGATATTACAAACAATGTTGCAGAACTGAGTTTTTTCAAATTACTTATATAAATATCATTTTCCTTTTTTTAAGTGTCAAAAATGACATTTTTTGTGAAGCAAGTACAAAAAATATGGTGCAAAATGGCACCCATCCAAATATCTCACAAAGTAGACCATATTTGATGGATAATCCAGAAATATTAGGAATTTTCTCGGTTTCTACCTAATTTTGCCTATTTAAACGACTTTATGCCTATTTTCCAAAAGTAATTCAAATTTGAACTACAAGTGTGTGATAGTTTGCTCTGAAAATTTGACAAAAATAATTTTAAGTTACACAAGTAGTGGTTATATCACAGAACCGTCGATAGTTTTGAATAATTCGACCCCTTTCAATGAATTTTTCAAAAAAATAAAAGAAAGTGAAAAAATACTCAAAAAAAGAAATCCTTGGCATGGAGTCCTTTTATATGTATTAGTTGCTAGAAAAAATAGTAAACTTGAGTTTTGACAAACTTTTCAAAAAACTTCTTCACAAAAAGATCAATCATCTATAAACATGTATAAGTTTCGAATCAAATGACCTATCTATGATCATTTCCGTGGCATAGTTTGTGATAATATGTCCATATTTGACACATAGCTGTATCTTGATATTACAAACAATGTTGCAGAACTGAGTTTTTTCAAATTACTTATATAAATATCATTTTCCTTTTTTTAAGTGTCAAAAATGACATTTTTTGTGAAGCAAGTACAAAAAATATGGTGCAAAATGGCACCAATCCAAATATCTCACAAAGTAGACCATATTTGATGGATAATCCAGAAATATTAGGAATTTTCTCGGTTTCTACCTAATTTTGCCTATTTAAACGACTTTATGCCTATTTTCCAAAAGTAATTCAAATTTGAACTACAAGTGTGTGATAGTTTGCTCTGAAAATTTGACAAAAATAATTTTAAGTTACACAAGTAGTGGTTATATCACAGAACCGTCGATAGTTTTGAATAATTCGACCCCTTTCAATGAATAGACATGGCGGCAATTTTGACCGTTTTTTCAAAAAAAATAAAGAAAGTGAAAAAATACTCAAAAAAGAAATCCTTTGGCATGGAGTCCTTTTATGTGTATTAGTTGATACGATAAATGATAAACTTGAGTTTTGACAAAGTTTTCAAAAAACTTCTTCACAAAAAGATTAATCATCTATAAACATGTATAAGTTTCGAATCAAATGACCTAGCTATGATCATTCCCGTGGCATAGTTTGTGATAATATGCCCATATTTGACACATAGTTGTATCTTGATATTAAAACAATGTTGCAGAACTGAGTTTTTTCAAATTACTTATATAAATATCATTTTCCTTTTTTTAAGTGTCAAAAATGATATTTTTTGTGAAGCAAGTACAAAAAATATGGTGCAAAATGGCACCCATCCAAATATCTCACAAAGTAGACCATATTTGATGGATAATACAGAAATATTAGGAATTTTCTTGGTTTCTACCTAATTTTGGCTATTTAAACGACTTTATGCCTATTTTCCAAAAGTAATTCAAATTTGAACTACAAGTGTGTGATAGTTTGCTCTGAAAATTTGACAAAAATAATTTTAAGTTACACAAGTAGTGGTTATATCACAGAACCGTCGATAGTTTTGAATAATTCGACCCCTTTCAATGAATAGACATGGCGGCAATTTTGACCGTTTTTTCAAAAAAATAAAAGAAAGTGAAAAAATACTCAAAAAAAGAAATCCTTTGGCATGGAGTCCTTTTATGTGTATTAGTTGCTAGAAAAAATGGTAAACTTGAGTTTTGACAAACTTTTCAAAAAACTTCTTCACAAAAAGATTAATCATCTATAAACATGTATAAGTTTCGAATCAAATGACCTAGCTATGATCATTCCCGTGGCATAGTTTGTGATAATATGCCCATATTTACACATAGCTGTATCTTGATATTACAAACAATGTTGCAGAACTGAGTTTTTTCAAATTACTTATATAAATATCATTTTCCTTTTTTAAGTGTCAAAAATGACATTTTTTGTGAAGCAAGTACAAAAAATATGGTGCAAAATGGCACCAATCCAAATATCTCACAAAGTAGACCATATTTGATGGATAATCCAGAAATATTAGGAATTTTCTCGGTTTCTACCTAATTTTGCCTATTTAAACGACTTTATGCCTATTTTCCAAAAGTAATTCAAATTTGAACTACAAGTGTGTGATAGTTTGCTCTGAAAATTTGACAAAAATAATTTTAAGTTACACAATAGTGGTTATATCACAGAACCGTCGATAGTTTTGAATAATTCGACCCCTTTCAATGAATAGACATGGCGGCATTTTGACCGTTTTTTCAAAAAAAAAGTGAAAAAATACTCAAAAAAGAAATCCTTTGGCATGGAGTCCTTTTATGTGTATTAGTTGATACGATAAATGATAAACTTGAGTTTTGACAAAGTTTTCAAAAAACTTCTTCACAAAAAGATTAATCATCTATAAACATGTATAAGTTTTTAATCAAATGACCTAGCTATGATCATTCCCGTGGCATAGTTTGTGATAATATGCCCATATTTGACACATAGTTATCTTGATATTAAAAACAATGTTGCAGAACTGAGTTTTTTCAAATTACTTATATAAATATCATTTTCCTTTTTTTAAGTGTAAAAATGACATTTTTTGTGAAGCAAGTACAAAAAATATGGTGCAAAATGGCACCCATCCAAATATCTCACAAAGTAGACCATATTTGATGGATAATACAGAAATATTAGGAATTTTCTTGGTTTCTACCTAATTTTGGCTATTTAAACGACTTTATGCCTATTTTCCAAAAGTAATTCAAATTTGAACTACAAGTGTGTGATAGTTTGCTCTGAAAATTTGACAAAAATAATTTTAAGTTACACAAGTAGTGGTTATATCACAGAACCGTCGATAGTTTTGAATAATTCGACCCCTTTCAATGAATAGACATGGCGGCCGTTTTGACCGTTTTTTCAAAAAAATAAATGAAAGTGAAAAAATACTCAAAAAAAGAAATCCTTTGGCATGCAGTCCTTTTATGTGTATTAGTTGCTAGAAAAAATGGTAAACTTGAGTTTTGACAAACTTTTCAAAAAACTTCTTCACAAAAAGATCAATCATCTATAAACATGTATAAGTTTCGAATCAAATGACCTATCTATGATCATTCCCGTGGCATAGTTTGTGATAATATGCCCATATTTGACACATAGCTGTATCTTGATATTACAAACAATGTTGCAGAACTGAGTTTTTTCAAATTACTTATATAAATATCATTTTCCTTTTTTTAAGTGTCAAAAATGACATTTTTTGTGAAGCAAGTACAAAAAATATGGTGCAAAATGGCACCCATCCAAATATCTCACAAAGTAGACCATATTTGATGGATAATCCAGAAATATTAGGAATTTTCTCGGTTTCTACCTAATTTTGCCTATTTAAACGACTTTATGCCTATTTTCCAAAAGTAATTCAAATTTGAACTACAAGTGTGTGATAGTTTGCTCTGAAAATTTGACAAAAATAATTTTAAGTTACACAAGTAGTGGTTATATCACAGAACCGTCGATAGTTTTGAATAATTCGACCCCTTTCAATGAATAGACATGGCGGCCGTTTTGACCGTTTTTTCAAAAAAATAAATGAAAGTGAAAAAATACTCAAAAAAAGAAATCCTTTGGCATGGAGTCCTTTTATGTGTATTAGTTGATAGGAAAATGATAAACTTGAGTTTTGACAAAGTTTTCAAAAAACTTCTTCACAAAAAGATCAATCATCTATAAACATGTATAAGTTTCGAATCAAATGACCTAGCTATGATCATTCCCGTGGCATAGTTTGTGATATATGCCCATATTTGACACATAGCTGTATCTTGATATTACAAACAATGTTGCAGAACTGAGTTTTTTCAAATTACTTATATAAATATCATTTTCCTTTTTTTAAGTGTCAAAAATGACATTTTTTGTGAAGCAAGTACAAAAAATATGGTGCAAAATGGCACCCATCCAAATATCTCACAAAGTAGACCATATTTGATGGATAATCCAGAAATATTAGGAATTTTCTCGGTTTCTACCTAATTTTGCCTATTTAAACGACTTTATGCCTATTTTCCAAAAGTAATTCAAATTTGAACTACAAGTGTGTGATAGTTTGCTCTGAAAATTTGACAAAAATAATTTTAAGTTACACAAGTAGTGGTTATATCACAGAACCGTCGATAGTTTTGAATAATTCGACCCCTTTCAATGAATAGACATGGCGGCCATTTTGACCGTTTTTTCAAAAAAATAAAAGAAAGTGAAAAAATACTCAAAAAAGAAATCCTTTGGCATGGAGTCCTTTTATGTGTATTAGTTGATAAAAATGATAAACTTGAGTTTTGACAAAGTTTTCAAAAAATTCTTCACAAAAAGATCAATCATCTATAAACATGTATAAGTTTCGAATCAAATGACTAGCTATGATCATTCCCGTGGCATAGTTTGTGATAATATGCCCATATTTGACACATAGCTGTATCTTGATATTACAAACAATGTTGCAGAACTGAGTTTTTTCAAATTACTTATATAAATATCATTTTCCTTTTTTAAGTGTCAAAAATGACATTTTTTGTGAAGCAAGTACAAAAAATATGGTGCAAAATGGCACCCATCCAAATATCTCACAAAGTAGACCATATTTGATGGATAATCCAGAAATATTAGGAATTTTCTCGGTTTCTACCTAATTTTGCCTATTTAAACGACTTTATGCCTATTTTCCAAAAGTAATTCAAATTTGAACTACAAGTGTGTGATAGTTTGCTCTGAAAATTTGACAAAAATAATTTTAAGTTACACAAGTAGTGGTTATATCACAGAACCGTCGATAGTTTTGAATAATTCGACCCCTTTCAATGAATAGACATGGCGGCCATTTTGACCGTTTTTTCAAAAAAATAAATGAAAGTGAAAAAATACTCAAAAAAAGAAATCCTTTGGCATGGAGTCCTTTTATGTGTATTAGTTGATAGGAAAATGATAAACTTGAGTTTGACAAAGTTTTCAAAAAACTTCTTCACAAAAAGATCAATCATCTATAAACATGTATAAGTTTCGAATCAAATGACCTAGCTATGATCATTCCCGTGGCATAGTTTGTGATAATATGCCCATATTTGACACATAGCTGTATCTTGATATTACAAACAATGTTGCAGAACTGAGTTTTTTCAAATTACTTATATAAATATCATTTTCCTTTTTTTAAGTGTCAAAAATGACATTTTTTGTGAAGCAAGTACAAAAAATATGGTGCAAAATGGCACCCATCCAAATATCTCACAAAGTAGACCATATTTGATGGATAATCCAGAAATATTAGGAATTTTCTCGGTTTCTACCTAATTTTGCCTATTTAAACGACTTTATGCCTATTTTCCAAAAGTAATTCAAATTTGAACTACAAGTGTGTGATAGTTTGCTCTGAAAATTTGACAAAAATAATTTTAAGTTACACAAGTAGTGGTTATATCACAGAACCGTCGATAGTTTTGAATAATTCGACCCCTTTCAATGAATAGACATGGCGGCATTTTGACCGTTTTTTCAAAAAAAAAAGTGAAAAAATACTCAAAAAAAAATCCTTTGGCATGGAGTCCTTTTATGTGTATTAGTTGATAGGATAAATGATAAACTTGAGTTTTGACAAAGTTTTCAAAAAACTTCTTCACAAAAAGATTAATCATCTATAAACATGTATAAGTTTTGAATCAAATGACCTAGCTATGATCATTCCCGTGGCATAGTTTGTGATAATATGCCCATATTTGACACATAGTTGTATCTTGATATTACAAACAATGTTGCAGAACTGAGTTTTTTCAAATTACTTATATAAATATAATTTTCCTTTTTTTAAGTGTCAAAAATGACATTTTTTGTGAAGCAAGTACAAAAAATATGGTGCAAAATGGCACCCATCCAAATATCTCACAAAGTAGACCATATTTGATGGATAATCAGAAATATTAGGAATTTTCTTGGTTTCTACCTAATTTTGCTATTTAAACGACTTTATGCCTATTTTCCAAAAGTAATTCAAATTTGAACTACAAGTGTGTGATAGTTTGCTCTGAAAATTTGACAAAAATAATTTTAAGTTACACAATAGTGGTTATATCACAGAACCGTCGATAGTTTTGAATAATTCGACCCCTTTCAATGAATCGACATGGCGGCCGTTTTGACCGTTTTTTCAAAAAAATAAATGAAAGTGAAAAATACTCAAAAAAAGAAATCCTTTGGCATGCAGTCCTTTTATGTGTATTAGTTGCTAGAAAAAATGGTAAACTTGAGTTTTGACAAACTTTTCAAAAAACTTCTTCACAAAAAGATCAATCATCTATAAACATGTATAAGTTTCGAATCAAATGACCTATCTATGATCATTCCCGTGGCATAGTTTGTGATAATATGCCCATATTTGACACATAGCTGTATCTTGATATTACAAACAATGTTGCAGAACTGAGTTTTTTCAAATTACTTATATAAATATTATTTTCCTTTTTTTAAGTGTCAAAAATGACATTTTTTGTGAAGCAAGTACAAAAAATATGGTGCAAAATGGCACCCATCCAAATATCTCACAAAGTAGACCATATTTGATGGATAATCCAGAAATATTAGGAATTTTCTCGGTTTCTACCTAATTTTGCCTATTTAAACGACTTTATGCCTATTTTCCAAAAGTAATTCAAATTTGAACTACAAGTGTGTTATAGTTTGCTCTGAAAATTTGACAAAAATAATTTTAAGTTACACAAGTAGTGGTTATATCACAGAACCGTCGATAGTTTTGAATAATTCGACCCCTTTCAATGAATAGACATGGCGGCAATTTTGACCGTTTTTTCAAAAAAATAAAAGAAAGTGAAAAAATACTCAAAAAAGAAATCCTTTGGCATGGAGTCCTTTTATGTGTATTAGTTGCTAGAAAAAAATGGTAAACTTGAGTTTTGACAAACTTTTCAAAAAATTACTTCACAAAAAGGCGTAGGCATACAAACTCACAGATTGTTTATTTGAAAAAAAAAAGTTGTATGCCGACGGCCTAAATAAGGTGGCCGTCGGCGTATAGGTGGCGCCGTCAGCTTGGTAACGGATGCAGACTTGTATGCCGACGGCCAAACATATGCCTACGGCTTTTTTGAAAAGCCGTAGACATACAACATAGTTGCCGACGGCCATACGTATGCCGACAGCTTTTCTAAAAAGTCGTAGACATACAAAGTATATGCCGACGGCCAAACGTATGCCGACGGGCCGTAGGCATACAACCATATATGCCGACGGCCCCGACAAATGCCGTCGACATACATTTAGCCGTAGGCAACTAGCCGTAAGGAGGCGTGTTGATGTCCTATGCGTCCAAGAGACCAAATGGAAGGGACAGAAGGCGAAGGAGGTGGAGGATACCGGCTTTAAGCTGTGGTACACGGGGACAACCTCAAACAAAAATGGGGTAGGCATCTTGATCAACAAGAGCCTCAAGGATGGAGTAGTGGACGTCAAGAGGCAAGGAGACCGGATTATCCTAGTCAAGCTGGTTGTTGGGGACTTAGTTCTCAATGTTATCAGCGCGTATGCTCCGCAAGTAGGCCACAACGAGAGCACCAAGAGAGAGTTCTGGGAAGGTCTCGAGGACTTGGTTAGGAGAGTACCTACTGGCGAGAAGCTCTTCATAGGAGGAGACCTCAATGGCCATGTGGGTACATCTAACACAGGTTTTGAAGGGGTGCATGGGGGCTTTGGCTATGGCATCAGGAACCAAGAAGGGGAGGATGTCTTAAGCTTCGCCCTAGCCTACGACATGGTCGTAGCTAACACCCTCTTTAGAAAGAGAGAATCCCACCTAGTGACTTTCAGTAGTGGCCAACACTCTAGCCAGATTGATTTTGTCCTCTCTCAAAGAGAAGATAGACGCGCTTGCCTTGATTGTAAGGCGATACCTGGAGAGAGTGTTGTCCATCAACATAAGCTGGTGGTGGCTGACTTCCGTTTTTGGATTCGTGTCCAGCGGGATAAGCGTCCAAAAGTTGCTAGAACAAAGTGGTGGAAGTTAAAGGGAGAGACAGCTCAAGCTTTTAAGGAGAGGGTTTTTAAGGAGGGCCCTTGGGAGGAAGGAGGCGATGCAAACAGTATGTGGATGAGGATGGCGACTTGCATTCGGAAGATTGCATCAGAGGAGTTTGGGGTGACCAGGGGAAGTAGAAGGGATGCTAAGGATACCTGGTGGTGGAACGTTGAGGTCCAGAAGGCTATTAAGGAGAAGAAGGACTGTTTCAGACGCCTATACCTGGACAGGAGCGCAACCAACATGGAGATATACAAGGGGGCAAAGAAGGCCGCAAAGCGAGCGGTGAGCGAGGCAAGGGGTCGGGCGTATGAGGACCTCTACCAGCGTCTAAACACGAAGGAAGACGAAAGAGACATCTATAAGATGGCGAATACGAGAGAAAGGAAGACGAGGGATGTCAACCAAGTCAAATGCATAAAGGACGGAGCGGATCAACTCCTCGTGAAGGACGAAGAGATCAAGCGTAGATGGCGAGAGTACTTCGACGACCTGTTCAATGGAGAGAATGAGAGCTCTACCATTGAGCTAGACGATTCCTCCGATGATACCAGCCGACGCTTTGTGCGGCGTATCCAGGAGGCTGAGGTTAGGGAGACTTTGAAGAGGATGAAAGGAGGCAAGGCAATGGGCCCTGATGGTATCCCCATCGAGGTGTGGAGAGGCCTTGGAGACATAGCGATAGTATGGCTAACTAAACTTTTCAACCTCATTTTTCGGTCAAACAAGATGCCCGAAGAATGGAGCGGAGTACATTAGTGCCAATCTTCAAGAACAAGGGGGATGTTCAAAGTTGCACTAATTACCGTGGAATCAAGTTGATGAGCCATACAATGAAGCTATGGGAGAGAGTCATTGAGCACCGTTTAAGAAGATTGACAAGCGTGACCAAAAATCAATTTGGTTTCATGCCTGGGAGGTCTACCATGGAAGCCATCTTCTTGGTACGACAACTTATGGAGAGATACAGGGAGAAGAAGAAGGATCTTCATATGGTGTTCATTGACTTGGAGAAGGCGTATGATAAGATACCACGGAATGTCATGTGGTGGGCCTTGGAGAAACACAAAGTCCCAACAAAGTACATTACCCTCATTAAGGATATGTATGATAATGTTGTGACAAGTGTTCGAACAAGTGATGGCGACACCGATGACTTTCCAATTAAAATAGGACTGCACCAGGGGTCAGCTTTGAGCCCTTATCTCTTTACTTTGGTGATGGATGAGGTCAAGGGGATATACAAGGAGATATCCCATGGTGTATGCTCTTTGCGGATGATGTGGTGCTAATTGACGATAGTCGGGCGGGGGTTAATAGAAAGTTAGAGCTGTGGAGGCGGACTCTAGAATCGAAAGGTTTTAGGCTTAGTAGAACCAAAACTGAGTACATGAGGTGCAGTTTCAGTACTACTAGGCACGAGGAGGAAGAGGTTAGGCTTGATGGACAGGTGGTACCTGAGAAAGACACCTTCCGATATTTGGGGTCTATGCTCCAGAAGGATGGTGATATCGATGAAGATGTGAGTCATCGAATCAAAGCTGGTTGGATGAAATGGCGCCAAGCTTTTGGTGTCCTCTGTGATAGGAAAGTGCCACAAAAGATAAAAGGCAAGTTCTATAGGACGGCGATTCGACCTGCGATGTTGTATGGCGCAGAATGTTGGCCGACCAAGAGACGACATATCCAACAGTTAGGTGTAGCGGAGATGCGCATGTTGAGATGGATATGTGGCCACACAAGAAAGGATCGGGTTAGGAATGATGATATACGTGAGAGAGTTGGGGTAGCACCAATTGAAGAGAAGGTTGTCCAACACCGTCTAAGATGGTTTGGTCATATAGAACGTAGGCCTCCGGAAGCGCCATTGCATACCGGACGGATAAAGCGGGATGAGAATGTTAAGAGGGGTCGTGGTAGGCCAAACTTGACATGGGAGGAGTCTGTTAAGAGAGATCTGAAGGATTGGAATATCACCAAAGAACTAGCCATGGATAGGGCTGCGTGGAAGTTAGCTATCCATGTGCCAGAACCATGACCTGGTTTCGAGATCTTATGGGTTTCAACTCTACCCTACCCCAACTTGTTTGGGAAAAAAAGGCTTCGTTGTTGTTGTTGTTCACGTTGTTTCCTACCTACCATCGGCAATGTCACGCCTCGCTTTATGGAAAACCTAAGGTCGATTGGTTAAAGCGATGCCTTGTTCTCAGCTTGCCCTTCGTGTTAAATAGGGGTTAAACGACTCGAGACAGATTACAACATAATTCAGTTTACAACTTTAGGGTTAAGGAAAAGATCAGCTATCGGTTTATATTTGCACCGATGCTGTTACAACAGAATAATCTGGACTACTACAAGCCTTATCGTTTAACACGTTTGACAGCGCCACTGCAGGAGCTAGTAGGCCAGACTGTCACACCACGCACACTTAAACGCACGGCAGCGCTAAGCCCTATCCAATTTTTGTTTTTTCGCCAATAATTACGTTTGGTGCATAGACTCCGTACTAGATACAAGTATATCTCAATTATCTTATCCGTCGTTTTGTGTGCATGTATATCAGTTCGTCTTTCGTATACCTGCAAGCAAGGACTTGTTCAAATCAGGTTTGAAAATATGATTTTGGTCATCTAAATCGAAACCATACTGCGTTCTTCAATGAAACAATGAGACTTAGCAGGACTTCAGATTTTAATGCTGAGAAGATTTATTATGAATATACCATTGCAGATTTTATTTGAAAGAACACTAAAAGAATGGTGTTTTCAAATGATCATCGTTATTTAGTACTCCCTTTGGTCCTAGATAAACGTCGGTAGTATAACTATAGTTTTGTACATCGTATGCTCATTTTTCATGACATTCTTGAAGGATCAGAGGGAGTAGTAAAATTTAAAGATATTTATATGTTCAAGCAACAAGTACAATCATTAATGTTATCATGTTTCATACACTAACCAATGTAATTAAAAGTCCGAACCGATAGAAACCAACTTCCTCTGATCCTTGCCTCCAAAACATACGAATTTCTAAACCAAACCTTTCCACGTCCTTAGTTTTTCTGCAGTGTGAGGTTAGGAGCAACAACGCTGAAGAAACTGGAGGAAGAGACATGCTTACTGCATCAAAAGAGCTAATCACTAGAGGCTGGATCGACCTAACTATAGGAGCTACCGGATATGACAAACCAAAGGAAACTTTTTGTTTGACATTGTATGCCCGCAGTCATACATTACTTGTATTGATAAAAGTATGGATACGAATACAAGCAAAACAAAACTAGGAGAAAACAAGCGATTAAAATGCGGCAAACCACCATCGCCGCAACTACCAAGCATCCACGTTTTCCGCTGTCGCTGAAGAAGAATAACACCAGCAGTTGGTCCACATCTTGACGCTGAAAAAACTCCTTGCCATAGGCGTTAATGAACCGTAAAAGCCACCAACCCCATAAGGCTGGATCTATCCCGATAAAGAACATAGGCCGGAGGAGCCCTCCGAGCCTCTTCAACGTCGGATCCGGGGCAAACGCCGTCCCACCCTTCAGCAGGCGGCTGGATCCCCACCATCTTCCGCAGATCCACAACAGTCAGCACCGCCGTACTCCAAGAGCAGCTCCTTCCCGCCGTCACGCCTAAAGGCAACGTCAGATTGAAACTGCTCCAACTGCTTGGACTCCACAAGCCTCTCGCCGACGCCAACAACACCTCCGACGAGCATGAGTAAGGGCTGAAAGAGCATTATTCCTACGAGCACCATCGGCATCAGCCCCATCACGATGCCGACAACGGAAACACGAAACCTAAGGAGGCGTGTCATGCCACGTTGATTCCTCTTTTTTTTAGATTGGTTGCCTGTTCGCTTCTACTTTGGCTGGGCTGGGCTGGGCTTGGAGTACAGGCTTGCTGGGGTGGTTTCTCTCCGCAGCTCGCAGCAAACCAGCGAAAAAAAAAGAGCAAGCCATCGACAGAGACAGAAACAGCTGCTATATTTTTTGGTGCTTCCGCTGGTTTGCAAGTCAGCAACAGCACCACTGGCACTCCCTGCATCCACTGCTAGCACATAGCACCTCGCCAGCGCCAGCGCCTCCTCTGGCCGTGGGTATCTGTACAACAGTCTGAGACTCCTCTGTGTCGGACGACATCTAAAACATAAAGCAAATGGGTGCAATCAACAAGGACTCATTTAGGAACAGTACACAAATACGAAAGTTGTATCAATCAAAGAACTAGGATCGGCATCTCAAAGAACTAGGACCGAATTAAGAATTGAGACTTGCGCTTGCAGGCTAGCAGCAGCGTTCGCTGTGGATTTCTTCGACTTGCTCGCAGTGGCTTGCAGCGACCACCGTTGCTCTCCCAGAGCTAGGGATTGAGGCGGCCCAACTATCCGAATTACAGCTCATCTTTTACGGTGATTGGGACGGTACCCGTCGGTACCGTGAGTAAATTTTTTAGCCATTGATTAAAACATAATTTGTTTTAGCCGATCATTAAAACATGATTAAGTTGACCGTAACCCTTTTTTTGTTGCGAATGAATTCCACCATTAGCTAGCTGACTTTTCCAGGCCGCCAACTCCGACTAAGCGACCATGGCAGCCGCCCAGCGAGGAGACGGCGCGTCGTCTGGACCTTCATTGGCAGCGACGACGCGCATTCGGGACTGAGACCGGCAGGCGGTCCAAGCTCCCCTGCAGGGTTGCTGACCAGGTGGCGGAGGGAGGATGCTCCTCCGAGGCCGGCAGCGAGGAGTACGGCTCCGTCCGGGCTAGCAAAGCTCTGTCCGTGTTCAGGGTCTAGGTCGGCTGCTGCATTTGCTGATTGATTTGCTATCCTTGCCCGGCAGTTCTTGATGAACAAAGTCGCAAGCTAACTTGATGTGTGATAGAATCTCATAATGAACAAATCATCCTGGTGCTTGTCAGCTGGCCAAGTTAACCAGGAGAATCATTTACTCTGTTGCTGCTAATTTTTATGGAGTAGTTACTGCATCTTGCAACGTACTTCCATCAGCAGATTTCATAATACGTGTTCCATCTGTAGATTTTTTAGTCAGCCTGTCGTTCCACCGCCCGACGACCCGCGTGGCCGCGTCCAGATGTAGCAGTACAGCACCCCGGCCACGAGCCGAACCACGACACATCTCCACTCTCCAGCCACAATTTCCACCACGGCCCCGCGGCTCATCTTCTATTTCCTTTCTGTGGGATTCAACGAGGACGACGACGGCCGCCATGGACGCAGACGGCGAGTTACTCAGCTCCTCCTGCTCGGCGGCAGCGGCACCACATTGAATGGCATTCCTGCCGAACACCATCGCCTAAAACTCTGCCATGGTCGCAGGGATCGTCCAGACAGAGCACCACCGTACATGGCATCCCCTTGTGGCTGAGCGCGGAGGCTGTTGGGCCTGGCTAGCTGCCAGAGCGCGTCCTTGACCGGTGGCCGAGCCCCTCGAGCACCAGCCTCGTCACGCGCACACCGGCGCAGGAAACCCAGTCGCTTCGTGATGAACACGCTCGCCACGGCCGCTTCACGGCACTGGACACGCTCACCGCCACCAGGTCACGCAGGCCATTATCCCCTAGCGCCATCACCGGGAAAGAAAGGTGGATAGAGCGTGGGTCCCACATAATTTTGGTACAGGTCCCACATAATTTCGGTACCGACCCCACAATTTTGGTACCGTCAAGTACCGTGAGTTTGGTACGACTATTTTATCACTATTAGATCGGGCTAGATGGACGGTCTCCAAAAATGCCAATCACTGTAAAACTTGTAAATATGTATATATAGGGACCTCGGGACACATTAAAAATAGATCTAACCAGGAAGGTAAATATCACACACGCGAGACTTACGACATTCGAGAGCGCAGGTATCGATCTGGGGCCGCGATTATGGACAAGGGATTTTGCGACGGGGTGCGATGTCATTCGAAATTTGCTTGCAACTGAGATTTTTTTCGGTCTCAGTTGGGGTTAGAACTGCATGTTTTTTTAGCTGCAAATGGGGTTGTAATTGAGAATTTTTCAATTTTAAATTTGGTTGAAACTGAGATTTTCTTCGTCTTAAAATTATAAAATAAAATGTAAAAACCTCCTATGAGCATACATTATCACATGAATTAAAAAGAAACCAACTATAAATGTGATATACATTAAAAAAGCACTTCACGCAAAGGCAAAAAAAAAAAGACGATGGAAAAAAAGCCTAATCCTTGTGGGCAACACTAGCCCAACAAACAAAAAGTTGGCACAAATAGATGCAGTCCATTTTGGCCCGGACAAACAACCCCATATGCGCAGAAACAGACTAAAGCTCAAAGCATGCAAAAATCTCTGCATATTATATGTGACTAGGCAACTTGGCGCGGCGACACGCCGCGCCCGTGTGGTTATTAATAGTGGTTATTCTTGTAAATACGGTGATACGCCGCGCCGTTCAAGTTAACTCATCCGATAAAGATCAATGTTGTGTACCGTTGAAAAATACCGATGACTCACAGAATAATTATGTTGAAAATTTTCTACGGAATCAACACACTAAGAAGCTTGCTACGCCCTGCTGAATTAAGAGACAAAGAACACCACACACATGAAGATCACATATAAATCACATATAACCTGGAGAAATTTGGAAATGTGTTATTTCCATTTAGCGCTGGAGTACCGGGTGAACAATGTCGCTTGTTTTTTCAGATTTAATTCGAATATAAATGCACAGGGGTCCTCTTGTTGGGATAGCGGCTACGCACAAGTTACACACTATTTTACAATGGAGCTAAAACGCTAGGACCTTGTGCAATAAGAGGTACACACAGTTAGTGTGTGTGATACAAAGAAACTGAATTAGCCGTTGCTTATGTCGGAAGTTCAATAGTACTTTGAACATCAAGTATTCCGTATTGAAGAGATATGAGAATATATAGTGGCTATGAGATAACTCTCAGAGGCTCAAACTCCGTATAGCTTGATAAGATTTGTTTGTTCCTCGCTCCTCCTGATACCTCATAGTCAAAACTCTTCTCAAGAGCTTGCTTGAAGTTTTCGGAGACCGAGCTTTACACAGGTCACTGGGTAGATTTTGACATAGCTTATTTGTCAAGGCAAATATGACTATCTGAACAAAAATTCAGAAAATAAGTCCTCTCAGACAAAAAGTAAAGGAAAGTAGTGAAACCATATAAATTATAAGTTATTTTGTCAGGGTATATTACCTAACAAAACAGAAGTACATGCATCAAGAGATAGGACTATGTTTATGTTGGATAGAAAGAACTATAGCTTGCTTAAACAAATGTTTTCCAGGAGGGAGAGCGGACATGTAACCAAAATGGTGGTCTTACCCCGAAAGCAATATATCTTAGTGTTGAAGCTATGTGCTCTCCCTTATCACTTGTCTCCAAAATCATGGCTATAATTTTGTCGCAAATGGAGTCTGAGCACAATCCTTTGAAAAAAGAGGAAGACGATTCCGATATTGTTAGCCATCAGTCCAACTTTGTTGTTCTATCAAACTAAACTAAATGGGATTTTGCTATTTTTCTTTTCAATATTACTGGACAAATCACTCTCTTATTAGTTATAGTTTGATGTGTCACTGTTTACCTTACCTACTTTGCCCATGCAAATGTCCCACATATGTGTATGTTACCAAAATGCATGAAAAGGAGGCGGCATGTATCGTTTGCTGACAACATCTCATTCTCGGAAAATGCTACTTAAATACAAACTTCCTTGTGGTTATGTAGAAAGTAACTGTCCAAGAGAATACTGAACTAATTTGCAAGCATTTGAATAAAAAATAAACATCTGTAAGAACAGAACAATTGGAGATTAGGACAAACCTAACATGTTCACCAGAAGGCGCCTTCCAATTTGTTGATTCAAACTGCAGTCTCAAGCAAAGCCCATGCTTGCAACCGACCACTTATGGACCGATAAACACCTGAGAAAAGTATCACACTTAAGAAAAGTATGTGATTCTAGTTTGCTGCTATAAAAACAAAATCAATATGAAATAAAGACCCTGAATACATCAACCTTCTTTTCACTCCCCACGTCATCTTATAACGTAAGCAAAGTAGACAACATACATAACAAAACTGGAGGCAGTGTACTGTTGATCTAAAGTATAATAAAGTATAATCAGCCAATTAGATTAAAGGCTTGCCGGTATATGGAAATTTTACTTGATTCATTTTGTTGGAAACAGAATTAGCTCAAGTTTACATGGGAAAACGACTTAAGCTGCACAAATGTTCAGGAGAATAAATGTGAATTGCACTATATATTTCTTTCAAGGAACAAATAATGACAAAAGGCATTCCCGATTTGCATAAGAAACACTGTCAGTACATCTATGCAATCTAGGATCAGAATCAAAACCCAATGTGCAATAGTAACCAATAAATAGGGAGCAACTGGGGATTTACAATACCAGGGCATATGAAATGATCATGCTGCATATGCAAAAAATACTCTAGAATTTTATATAAGCGAGACCTATTGAGTAAGACATATTCCCGGACATGCCTAAGAGAAATAAGAACATGAATACCTACTATCTCAGTTTGGAAAACCATGAAATCCCTTATTGTCGGTAAATCTTAAAAATCATAGAGGGAGAACAACTCTAGATAATGAAAGAAACTGTTGGACAAAATATAGATGACCGAAAAATCTTTGTAATCGACAGAGACACAAACTTAATCTTGTGAAAAAAACCTGCAATAGTAGATCTAGATGAAGACAAACAACAGAAACATGGGTAGCAGGCAGGGAGAAGCTCACCTATCTATCATGTGCAGTAACATATATAGCGTGTTGCGATCATTAGGATTTTGCAGAGCAGAAACAGGGCCATAAACGAACACATGAAAGAACCATCGGCATCTCACTTGTCCCCTTGATCCACCGCGGGCACCACAATCAGAAGAGACTTCCAGCCGATGAAGACGGTATGGAAATTTCAAACAGGAGGTCAGCTCGAGCAGCTTCAAAGAAATCCAAATGATGTACACTATAAAGCAGTCGAATGTAAAACAATCTTGTTGCGGACTCCTCATGATCAATTTCAACCTTAAACCAATTTCAATCTACACGATAATACATTAAATCTAAGAACGCTGATGTACAGCCAAGGTAATAATAGTCTAATTTTCTGTCGAATCATGTGCCACAACTTTAGAACTGGATTTGGATGCCCATAGCAGTAGTTCTCATAACCGGATTTTGATGTTCGCATTTCATCAAACACATGCAAGGCAGGAGAATCAGAAGTAGCACCTTTTTGAAATTCTGGCTGCCAACTGTAGCGGCGACGGCGGGCTGCCACCCCGACGACCTCTTGTGCTGCCGGCCTTCGCGGGGAACCTCACCGTCGGCAGCGACGGCCTCCTCCGCGTCGCGTGGTCCGGCAATGGCGGATCGTGCTGCGGCTGGGAGGGCGTGGGCAGCGACGGCGCCAGCGGCCGCGTGACGGCGCTCCGGCTACCTGGGCAGGGGCTCGCGGAGCTCAACCCGGGAGTCTCCCTGGCCGGCTTCGCGCAGCTCCAGAAGCTCGACCTCAGCCGCAACGCACTCTCCGGGGACGTCTCCCCCGTCTCCGGGCACAGTAAAAAGTCCCAACGACAATTGCACACTTGCAGTAGAGCCGCAACAACGCGGGCGTGGCAACGCGGCCTGCAGCCGCGCCGGCGGGAGGGCACGGCCGCCCTGCTCCGCCCAAGGCCGCCATCACCGCGCCGAAGGAGGAGAGGGGAACAGCGAGGCGGCCCGCAGAGCCCATCGGGCTAGATGGGCCCGGGCCTCATCCAGAGCAGCACGGCGACCTCGTCCGGCACGAGCTCGCCCACGACCTTCCCGTAGCTGTCCTCGTCGGGATGGAACCGCACGACGCAGGGCGCCCCCGCGGCGGTAAGGAATCGAACGGTGGAGGAGAAGATGGTGGTGGTGGCGGCGGCGGCCATCGGAGAAGGGCGTGCGAGGTGATTGGGGAGGAGACCGGGTTGCGGGGAAAATGGTCAGGACGGAAACGTAATTTCGGATAAACGTGAGGTTTTTTGTGCAAAACGGCTGCGCGAACCGTAGGATCTGGATCGGACGACGCGGAGGCGGGTGACCGGTTGCCACCGGGTGACTGGTTCGGTAACCGGGAGACGTGGCGGTGCCTGATTAGTTAAAAGTCCGTTGCTACAGTACCGCGCGAGTTTTGGGGGACGTGGAGCAATCCTGGCCGTCCATTCTGCAGATCGGACGGCCGAAACAATTCTGGTGACGTGGCGCGCGGGATTTGGGGTGGACATGTCCAGCCTTTATATATAGTAGGTATGGTTGCAAAACTGGCAGAGAATTAAATTAATTCTCAGTCAGCTGAGAATTAGCAAATCCGTATAGATACGGTAGAAGCTACAAATGGAAGAGGTCATACGGAACAAATTATATTTATCTGGCCACAATGGAGGTGAACAGGCTGGTGTTCTCAGTTCGACGAGTGTCGGCAGAAGACACGCTGACGTACCGCGGCTAATCTTCGCATCGCTACGCTGATAGTAAAGGACTATGATGTACTCCCACACCTCTTGTCACGATTGAAAGACGACGTTGTCACCCTAGAAATGAACTGATTTGCAGCGACGCAAATCACACAGTACACTCGGCCAAGAGGAACACAACTTCTTCTCCCACACAAGCATTAAGTTAGCTTGAGGATCAAGGAAACTCTGCTGCTAGCGAATGATCTGAAGAACAAGTCCAGTGGAACATTCTTCAGTTATTTAACCTTTAAAGCTTTGATGTGTACCTGATACCTCCCATTCATATGTAAATGCATTTTTCAGTGGAGAAGTGGAATAAGACAAGACATGGTAGATGGAAAAAAATATTATCGTACTCCTAGCTAGACCTCTGGATGAGCGTCGAACGAGAAGTAACCGGAGCATGGGGACACATGCATATATGAGAGGACGATGCTTTTGCGGTCTTGCCAAGATATAAGCATGGCATTCAAAATAGGTAGGTGGTGAAAACCGAAATGGTAGGTGTGAAATATGATCTGTCCTCAGTAATGGAAGAAAGTACATAAACGGGCATGGCATATGGCTGTTGCGTCTTCCATTAATAACAAAGATACGGTTGTGTTGTACAGTATGGTGGTTTTCTTCCATTCTCTTCTTAACACAAGAACACTAGGGAAATGATAGACAACTACAAAACAATTAGTCAGTGGAAGACAGTAGAGAGCTAAGATTAAGCTGTACATGCATTCAAAGTGAGTTTTTTAAAGTTGCATTCGGTTACAAAATAAGATTTTTCGGTCGCGCAAACATTTCATGTGAGAGTTTTTGAATTGTCTATGGGGTTGTAACTAATATTTTTTGATTGTAGTAGTTGGGTTTGCAACTTAGTTATTTTCAGTTGCAATTGAGAACTTTTCGGTTGCAAGTGCGTTGGAACTGTCATTTTTAGTTGTAGATAGGGTTGTAACTGAGAAATCTCCAATTGCAAGTAGAATTGCAATTGAGAGATTTTTTGGTTGCAAGTGGGGTTGGAACCGACATTTTTTCATCTCCAAAAAGGGTTGTAAGTTGTAACTGAGAATTTTCCGATTGCAAATTTAGTTGCAACTAAGATTTTTTCGTACCTAAAATCCTTAAGTAAATTGTTAAAACTTCCTAAAAAAAATACACGCTCACACGAGTAAAAAAAGAAACTAACTCTAAATGTGATATACATTCAAAGAAAACAAAAGAAAAACACATCATGCAAAGAAAAAAAAAAGACGATTGAAAAAAGCCTAGGCCTCCTGGGCAACAATAGTTGAGTCAAGAAAAAGTCAACACAAATAGATGTAGCCCATTCGGCTCGTACAGACAACGCCTTACCCATACAAAGTGCCTGCCAAGGTGCGAACGTTTGCATGGAGGTTGGCAAAAAAAAGCCTCCCTACAACTATGGTCCTGCAACACAGAAATATGGTGACTGGGTCAAGGTGCAAAATTTGTGGATCACCACTCGATAACTGGTGACACAGCCTGATGGAGTGTAATATGGCCTGCTGTGTGTGTGTGTGTGGGTTCTAGCTGATGATGAGATCTTTGTGCCTGCAAAGGGGTGTACGAGTACTGATGCTACAAGCTGGCTGTTCCCATGCTTGACGGTATGGTACATACGGAAGAAAATATACGATGACCTCTTCCAAAGCCGGAGTACTAACTATTTGCATGATATGGCTTTTGTCAAGGAGCGAAAGAATTACCCTCGAACTGTTAAAATATAAAAACCTAGCCTTTCCCATCAGTTTGGACTTTTGGGATAATTGGCTAGTGCATCAATTCAATATGGTATCAGAGACAGGAGGTCTCAAGTTTAAGCCCCGCCTAACGCACTATTTAATATAAAAATAGTTGTGCCCTCCCATCTACTCCACGTCTAAGGTCTTACCGATTGTCCAGTCTAGACGTGAGGGGGAGTGTTAAAATATAAAAATCTAGCCTTTCCTATCAGTTCGGACTTTTGGGATAATTGACTAGTGCATCAATTCAGAGCAGACCAATAGAAAGAGAGAAGAAGTGGTCGACACCGCTAACTGGGGTGGCAAAAGGAAATGTCGATGGCGCAATCAATAGAGCTGAGACAGCAGCTACGGCCATTTTCAGAGATGACAACGAGATATTCTTCGGAACATTGTCTCTGGTCGTCTTAGGCCTGACCGATCCGGGTACGCTGAAAGCAATTGGCGTGCAGAGAAGCACTCACCCTGGCAAAGGATATTTATATACGATGAGCTTTGATTTCTTCGGACTGTGCGGGAGTTATTCATGACATAGCTGATGGGAACCGAGGAACATATGGTACTGTTATCTCTGAAATTCCTAGAGAAGGAATGAGTTCGAACAAGTGGAATTCAAGCATTAGTGCAGGGAAGCTAACTGGGAGGTGCACGATTTAGCTAAAGGCTCTGTAGTTTTAGACACCGGCCGTCATATGTGGTTGGTTGCAACCACCGGAATTTGTTAACATACCCACTATTATCAATAATAAGTCTGGTGTTCATGCTAAAACAAAAAAGCTCAGGGCATGCACAAATCTCTGCACATTATATGGAAAGTGACCTAGAATTAAGATAGTTCTCAGTCAGCTGAGAATTATCAAATCTGTAAAGATAGAGTAAAAGTTTCAAATGGTAGAGATTATACGGAACATGTTATATTCATGTCTAGCCGCAATGGAGGTGAACAAGCTGGTCGTTCTCAATTCGACGAGTGGCAGGAGACGACACGTTGACGTACCGTGGCCAATCTCCGTCACGCTAGGCCGATAATAACGGACGACGAGACACTGTAGACCTCTTGCCCCAACTGAAGGACGATGGCGTCACCCTAGAAAGGAACTGATTTGCAGCGACGCAAATCACACAATACGCTTGGCCAAGAGGAACACAACTTCTTTACCCACACAAGCATCTACTGTAGTAAGCTTGATGATCAATGAAATAATGCTCCGAGTGAAGGATCTGATGAACAACTTCAGAGGGACATTCTTCGGTTATTTAACCTCTAAAGCTTAGACATATACCTGATACCTCACATTCCTAGGTAAATGCACTTTTCAGCGGAAAAGTGGAATAAGACAAGACGTGGTAGATGGAAAGAAAGATTATCATTTTTCTAGCTATATCTCTAGATTAGCATTGAATGAGAAGAAACCGGAGAATGTATAGACATACTAGAGACTAAGAGGACGGTGCTTTTTCCAATATATAAGCATGGCATATTGGCATTCAAAACAGGTTGGTGGTGAAAACGGAAATGGTAGGTGTGAATTATGATCTAAACTCACTAATGGAAGAAGGACATAAATTGAAAGCCAAGAATCCAAGATAGTCCTGAGGCATTCCAAGCTGAACTGCCTAACTCCCTGAGGTCTACATATATGTGTGTCGAACTTTTTTTTCTTAACTATATGCATACGTAGATACACATAAACTCTCTCGTATCATGGAGAGTGTTTGTTGATACCGATGTGTCTTTTAGGCTATAATCCTCTTTAAAAAGGGGTCAAAGTATCTACATTTCTTGTGAGGTTGTGTTTGACGAAGATGTCTTTCCCTTTGCTTCCCTTCATTCTAATGCTTGGTCCTGTCTTTGGCAAGAAATTCTTCTTCTTCCTCCGCATTTGTCTCCCATAACATTGCTTCCCTTCATTCTAATGCTTGGTCCTGTCTTCGGCAAGAAATTCTTCTTCTTCCTCCGCATTTGTCTCCCATAACATTTAGTCATGAGAATGTGCATACTAATGATCACATGCAAATTGTTCCTATTACTGATCCTACACACAGGTGATGATAGAGGATGACGGTGGAAGACCCAGGAAATTCCCGAAGCCTGGGCAAACAGGTTTAACATGCAAAATTGAAAAAAATTGCTACCAAAAATCATAAAATACAACCTTTGCATTCGTCGGTAAGTCCGGCTAGCCTCCCGGGCTGGAGGGGTGCTAGGTCTACCACAGGAGAATGACGGTGATTATAGCAAAAACGGTGATAAAATTTGTGAAAATGATTCTGAAATAAGTGCAAGCAGTTGCATTGATTGGATCCCGGTGCAGATTTCCTTGAAATATTTGTCTCAAATCATAGCAAACTAGCACTTCGTCCTAATGAAAAGACATGGTGTTTTGTTGCAACGATTTATAACTTTTATTGAAATTGTTGTTGATTTCTATTGCAATGGATTCTGCAGCAAAAATAATTGTTGCATAACCACTTTTTTTGTAGTATTAGTTTTTTTAGAAATGTTCTGATGATTTGTTGCAATAGTATATATTTTGTGCACATGGTGAATGTTTTTGTTGTAATACTTGGTATTTTTCTGCATTCAAGGGGTAAATCACCACAGTGACATTTTTACTGTAAATATCAGGGGCAGTATGATATACCATTCATTTAAGTGGGCATGCTATATAGTGCGGGTTGATTTCCAACACAACGAGGAACTGAAATGCAAAAATAAACAATGGCTAAGTATGTGCATTGGGTGGTGATATTATGGTGGAGAGAGGGGCCTATATTTTACCTTTTGTAGGTTGACCAGCGCCTAGCATACTTAAAATATAGGAGAGATATGTTTAAAAAATATAGGAGAGAAAATATAGACATCGTTCACATAGACAAGATTCTACAAACCTGTAAATCGATTAGAAAAACTTTTTTTTCCACGAAAACGCAAAAGAGTTTCGTTGTATTGATTAATAGTTTTACATGCTCATGAAAAAGCACACACACCACCCTATACAACACAATCCAGTAGAGTTGTAACAACGAGCGTACAAATCCGGCTCGTCCGAACCGTAGACACCGACATCAAAATTAGGAAACAACAGGGTCTGTCCTAAGCTGAACAACATCGCCGCTTCTCGACCGATGCCGGTCGCCTCAGCTCCAACTGAATTTTCCTTGTCAATGCACCATCCACCCTTGATGACTGAAGGTGGTGGTAAGTAGATAACGGGACTTGGTCGGTCCCGAGAGAGGCACCTTCTTGCAGTCACCTGTCACAGCGGGCATTGCGGGCATTGTGACTCGGAAATCTCAACCTTAAACAATGTGAGCATGCACCGGAGGAAACCAACATGAAAGACCAAGCTTGTGTCTCCAAACTGGATGCTCCCAATGGAGGGATAGCGGCGAGAGAGCCACCCTCACGCCGATCCAACCGAATCTAGAAATATCTTTTTAGACAATCTTCAATTTATAACTATAGACGACCAAATTTATATGATCTGCTGGAGACGCTCTAAATCCTTAAGCTGCAGCCTTGGCAAACTGCGAGAGTTTTGAGGGCACCCGCCATCCCTTCTCAGTGATTAAGCTGAATCCACCCAGCTAGCTCACCTCAAAGTTCAAACACTCCTAGCGATCATGGTAATCTTGTCGTGATCGCCCGTTAGAATCCAATTGCTGTGAACGTTCAGAGAAGTCTGCCATTTGCTCCGGAGAAGATAACCTCTCGGCGCGGCCCATGTATGCTTATGAGCTCACAGGGGTTTTGAAGCACGTGACTTGCTCACGAACGGCAGGTTCATGAAGGAAGGGTGCCAACGATTCGAGCACCGATTTAATTGAGCCACGTTTACATGCCGCCTCTCCCGTTTGCACGCATCTGTTCAATTCTTTCTTGCAAAAGAATTAAATCGATCTTTTTTTTTTTGAGAAACACAGTACAAACGCAAACGCTCACATACACGCGCACACACTCACCCCTATAAACGCACGCACGCACACGCTACCCCTATGAGCACCTCCGAAATACTGAGCCGGCGAATCGAGTCTTGAAATTGACGAAGTCACCACGGACGCATCGCTGTCGACGGAAACGTCGCCTCCCACTGAAGAATATTCCGCCTAAATGCAACACACAGATGTCAAACCTGGGGTTTGAACTCTGGTGGGCTGAGGGTACAACCACCCTAATTCGATATTTAATAGTTCATGCATAGAAATATTTGATTTTTTCCAGCAGATGCGTCCAAATTTATACAGATGTCGTGCAGTTTTTAAAGAGGAAATGCATCTGCTGAAATTCAGAGCAACTGGGAAGGCTTATGCGAATTTGGCGGCCTAGGTGGACAGTTTTAGCTGAGCTTTTTTTTAAAAAAAATGAGCTAGGCCTAGGAGGAACTAGGAACCAGATTTTTAATAGGTAGGAGGTGAGGCTCGCACTAGTAGAAAACCCCCCTTTAGTCCCGGTTCTAGAGCCCCTTTAGTCCCGGTTTCCCCAACCGGGACTAACAAATCGGGACTAAACGTCCCCCCCCCAACCGGACTAAAGGCTCTCCACGTGGGAGAAGCCATGCGCTGGAGGACCTTTAGTCCCGGTTTGTAACACCAACCGGGACTAAAAAACACTTTTTTTTCGAAATAATTTTTTTGAATTTTTTCGAAATTTTTTTTTTGATTTTTTTTCTATATTTCAAATCTTTAAATTATTTGTCAGTTTAATTTCTAATCGCCCATAATCTCAAGTCAAAGTGCATCCTCACACTCCTATCCATACTCGTGGTCAAACTTCCCGACCGTTCACCCATCCTCACACTGCTCCACCCCCAGCACGCTTAACTTTTGAGTTCCTTTTCAATTAGCTTCCAAGATTGCACTGATAACATTTTGGTATCAATCTTATTATCCTCTAGACTTTGATGTCACATGATATTATTTTTTGAATTCCAAACCTATATTAACATAAATATTAATGATTAAGTAATAATAATTATTAATTCAAACAACAACAAAAATGAATTTTACATTATTATTGTCATTTTCTATTTAATATGGAAAAATTCATATCTTTAAATCTGTAAATCGAAATTCGACAAATAATATGTATAAATCGATCAGAAAAATGATAGGAATCCAAATATTGCATCCATATCATCTTTTGCATAATGCGCTAAGTGTCCTTATTTTTTTGATTTTGTAGAAAAAATCTTCTTTTTGAAATAACTTTTTTTCTTTTTGAAATTTCGAGGATCTGAGAAAAGTTCACCGGGTAAACCCTGGTGAAATCGAGCTCCAATTTTACTCTAGTTTTTTTGATATATTAAACGCATTTTTTCGACGTTATGCAAAAGTTATGGCCGTTTTAATTTTTTTTCTGTTTTTTGCAAAAAAAAAGTCAAAATTCATATTTCAAAATTTCTATACCAACTAGACAGTAAAACCTAACTACATCCCAAAGAATTTTATTTTTTGAAGATTTTATCATTTTCTTTTATTTTCTACAAAACTGAAAAAGGCGATCCACGGGGGTAGGCATGAGAGGAAAAAAAACCTTTAGTCCCGATTGGTGTCTCCAACCGGGACTAAAGATAGACCTTTAGTAACCTTTAGTCCCGGTTGGTGTCTCCAACCGGGACTAAAGGTCCTTTTTGAACCGGGACTAAAGGTCCTTTTTGAACCGGGACTAAAGGTGTGCGGCCGCCCTAGCCGTTGGAACCGGGACTAATGTGGCATTAGTCCCGGTTCCAATAATGACCGGGACGAATGCTTCGAACGGAAGGTCGTTTTTCTACTAGTGTCGAACCCTGTCTCGCTAGCTCACCAACTCATGTGCTAGCCATTAAGACCCTCTGAGATTTTTTTTCCCAGTACAATCCTCTTGTACTTAGACGTAATTTATTTTTTGTACCTTAAACCCTGAAAATCAATAAAAATTTGCAGTCGCAAGTACAGTTTTCATTAAAAAAAAGAAGAAACATTGGAGAACTGAGTTGAACAGGCTGGTTGTTCTGAATTCGACGAGTCACCGTGGACCATAGAGAGGGTCAGATTTGCAGCGACGCAAATCATACAGCGCACTCGGGCAAGATGAACATAATTATAACTTCTTTTCTAACAGACTAACACAAACATCAAATGACTAAGGCTAGTTACCTTTATGATCATGGAAAATCTGCTCCTAGTGAAGCATGCGATACAATTCTAGAGGGACATTCTTCGGTTATTTAACCTCTAAGGTGCCCGATTGGTTCGCTGTATTTTAACCAATACGATCGTTTAATTTCACGGACCGTGACAGGTACGCCTAAAAATCCAGCGTACGATGTCCAGGAAATATTCACGGAGGGTAATTTTGGCAGACGTTCCAAGCGCGGCCTAAAGCTTAGATATATGCCTGATACCTCCCGTTCCTAGGTAAATGAACTTTTCAGTGGAAAAGAGGAATAAGACAAGACATGGTAGATGGAAAAAAAAGAGAGGTAATGACACTGGACATACAACAACTTGCGCGGTGTGTGCAAATTGGTACATAAACTTGAAAATTGGGATGAACCAGTCCACAAACTTGTGCTGCGCGTGCAAAACTCATACAAGTCGCTCTGGTGCTCACACGTGGCCCTGTTTTATTGTGAAAAAACCCTATCCAATTTTTCCTTTATAGTTGTGACCTTCTCCTCTTTCCCCCCAAATCCACCGGCAGCACCCCCGTCCTCGGTCGTGCTCGCGCTCGTGGCGCTCGCGGGAGACCCGAGGGCAACCTGTTCAGCGTGCGCGCCGGCCCTACCTCAACAAGGTCCGCGATTCCCAGGCGAAGCGCGGTATCGCCTACGAGAAGAAGTGCTGCGTCCCCCGTTGTCGTCCCCGCCACCACTCGCGGTATCGCCTACGAGAAGAAGTGCTGCGTCCCCCGTTGTCGTCCCCGCCACCACTCGCCTCCACGCATGTAGCGGCCAAAGCACCGGAAAGAACGCCGGATGTCATCCTCGCGCGGGCAGTGCTGGCGCAGGGTTACTAACTCATGCCGAGCGGCCGAGCGGGAAAGTGTCCGCATGGCGACGGTGCACCTCGCGCGGGCAGTGCTGGCGCAGGGTTACTAACTCATGCCGAGCGGCCGATCGGGATTGTGTCCGGCATGCCGACTGCACCGTCGCCGGCGTCGTTCGTCGAACTGGTAGCTACAGCCCTCCCGAGCATAACCACCGTGCCTGTTAGCTTCTCATCGTCAAGAGGAACCCAACATCGAAGAAATCATCCCCGAGACCCTGAATCGATTACACGGTCGTCCTCTTCTCCCTGTCAGACGGCTTCGCCGCGCTCGGTTCGCCGCTGTCGCTGAGCAACTGCTTCCTAACTCTGCCTCCTGAGCTCCTTGAAGTGCTGCTGAATCTTTCGCCACCGTCCTCGTCGAGTTGTTCGTCCTCGAACTAGCTTTCCTGCAGTGCAGTGCGTCTGGACGGCAGCACGTCACGGCGGCGCAAGAGCCACCAGTCGCTGCAGCACAACCGCCTCTCGTATTGGAGCCCGTCCTAGCAATCGTCCTCTTGCGTGACGCCGCACGGCTGCTCGGCGTACGCGCGCGTGTATTCTTGTTCCGGTCGCCGCGGGCGCTCCTGCACGAGGACGCCGGTGTAGTGTGCTTGGAGGAAAAACAAGAAGTCCACGTATGGACCTGAAAAGCAATCCCGTGGACCGAACTGGCCGGTGAACATGACGAGGCCGCCAACAAGCCGACGGCGAACGGAGTAGCGCTCCTGCAGCAACCAGATGCCGCCCTGGCCTCCTTGGATTTGGGGAAAGATGAGAAGGTCACAACTATAAAAGAAAAATTGGACAGGGTTTTCTCGCAAAAAATACAGTGACACGTGTGAGTACCAGAGCAATTTGTATGAGTTTTGCACCCGCATGACAAGTTCGTGGACTGGTTCGCCCCAGTTTTCAAGTTTGTGTATCAATTTGCACCCACCGCACAAGTTGTTGTATGTCGAGTGTTATTACCTCAAAAAATTTATCATATTCCTGACTAGGCGTCCGGATGAGCATGGAACGACAAGTAACCGGAGAATGGGTAGACATATATGAGAGCTTTTGCCAAGCTATAAGCATGGCATTCAAAATAGGTAGGTGGTGAAAACAAAAATGGTAGGTGTGAAATATGATCTAAAATCAGTCATGGAAGAAGGATATAAAGGGGCGTCGCATACGGCCTCTCGCCGGACAAGATGGACCTCTCGGCAAGGGCCATGCATATGCTTCTGCTGGGGCTTTGCGACACATGGCTTGTTCAACAATGGCAAGTTCATGGGGGAAGGGTACTGGCCACTCGAGCAATCGTCTGCGTTTATCTGACAACAATGCCATGGCCAGGTGGAGCACCGCTTGACTAGTTGACTTGACCCACGTTTATCCGACAAGAGCGCCGACGCAGAATTTAGCTACCTCTGGCCTCATCAGTGCTGGCAGTTTTGACATCTTAAAGCTAGTCTTAGGGTGTGTTTGTTTTGGCTTCTAGTTTCTTTCCACGAAAATAAGCCGGGCAAACGAAACAAATAGGTTTGCTGTCCGTTTGGCTTTTATCGAAACAGATCCATTTTCCATTACACTAAAAAAACATGGTTTGAGGAGCTTCCCGAGCTTCTGCACCGACTCCCGAAGCGGTACAGGGCATTGTCCATTTCGTTGTATTTACAAGCCAACCGCCACCTGGGCCAAATGGGTCAAACACGAAAATCCCTGCCCCATGCGTGTGTGCCACACACTATGTCACGTCCTAGAGTTAAAGTCACTTTGGTAGAGGCACTTTTCAAAACTGCCTCTAATATTTACTTTAGAATGCAGTTTTTTAAAAGTGCCTCAACTGATTTTGCTATTAAAGGCAGTTTTTATATGTGCCTTTAAAAACTACCATTTGAGGCACTTTCAAAAGTGACTCAAATGTTTGACTTTTGTAGGCACTCTTAGATTCGTCAAATAGTATCCATTTGAGGCAGCTATCATATGTGCCTAAAAAAACCATCATTTGAGGCACGTATCAAATATGCATTAAATGGAGACCTTTGAGGCACTTTTGAATTGCCTCAAATAGTCTCAAGTAAAGGCATTTTTTATAGCCTTAAATAGTGACCTTTTGGAGTCAGTTTTTGTTACTGTCTGAAAAAATATTTAGCGCCAACTCCAGCCCCTTTTCCTCACCAATACTATTGGTTAAAAAGAAAGAAGGTGTATGGCGCTTTTGTGTTGATTACCGCCACCTCAACACAACTACTGTCAAAAGCAAATATCCAATGCCAAATAGTTGAAAAGCTACTAGATTAGTTTGCAAGTGACCAATGATTTACCAAATTGGATTTACCCTCAGTTTATGATCAAATAAGGATGGCTCACAAGGATATCCACAAAACAACTTTTAAAGTGCACAATGGTCATTATGAATTCCTTGTGATGCCCATTGGTTTAACTGGTGCACCGGCTACATTCCAGACTGTCATGAATAATATTTTTCAAGAAAGCATTCGAAAGCATGTCTTGGTTTTGTAGATGACATTTTGGTGTATAGCAAGTCCTTACCAGGACACTTGCAACATCAACAAAAGGTGTTCGACACTTTGAAACGGAATAAGTTATTTGTGAAACTCAACAAATGCTGCTTTGTTCAACAACAACTCAAGATTATTTGGGTCATATTATTGGGAAGGATGGCGTGGCAACTGATGACAAGAAGATTAAGGATATCAACAACTGGCCGGTTCCTAAAACAGTGAAACCAATAAGAGCCTTCTTAGGCTTAGCTGGATATTATACGCAAAATAGTGTCTACGAATTTAGGCTTAATTCTTATTTCAAAATTTTGAATAAGTTTATAGAAATATTATCAGCATTTACAAAAGAGTAAAACGCTTGGGCGGTCACAAAGTTGTCACGGGTGAGCGCATTGGTCACCAACTCAAAAAACGCTAAGTCGTGGTCACATAGTTGTGTGTAAGAGCCCCGTTCGTCACTCCGTGAAGTTGGACGTTAAGTTGCTGACGTGGCAGTCTGACTTTTTGCAAATCACACCCTATATTTTTTTTCTTCGCATCTATTTGTCCTATTAAATTTTTTAGTTCAGACATTTTATCAAACAGGTGATGGACGCACGCCGGAGCAGGGGCGAGAGCGGGGCCATGACGTAGCTCCGCCCGCAGCGCGTCTGCGTTCGTCTGGGCGAGCTCGGCCTTCACCCTGCGCAGCTCCGCGGCCTCCCACGCCTCCAGGGCGTCGGCCTTGGTCTGGGCGAGCTCGACCTTCGCCGTGTGCAGCTCCGCCTGCAGCGTGGGCGCGGCCGCCTTGCTCTGGGTGAGCTCGCCCTTTGCCCTGCGCAGCTCCGACAGCAGCGCGTCGGCCTCGCGCTCGCGCGCCCTCAGCTTGTCCTCCAGCTCCAAGGCGTAGCCCAGCGCGAAGGTCACCCCGTTCGCCGTCTGCACACCCAGACCCAACACATTGCCACGCCGTACATCTGAGCTTCCTAGCTAGCTGACGCACGTGGTATTTTATCATTTCATTGGTAAATAATGGCGAAGAATCGAATGCGCGGGGCAGCATGCAGCTTTCTCTCGTAGAGCACCAACCAGTCAACCACGGGTCTAGTCGTCGAGGCACCAGCAGTGGTAGTCGGGCTTGGACATCCTCAGGAGCTCCTCCGGCGACATGCGCTCCAGCTCCCGCTGCCTCCACGCCGGGAACGCCTCCCCCACGCTCGCCCCCGCCGGACTCGCGAACCCGTCCTCTCCTTTGGGGCCGCCGTGCCTCAGTGCGCGCATCCTCTTGTACAGCCGCATGGCCGCCACGCAGTCGTCGTAGGGGTGCTGGTGCCCACCGTTCTGTATCTCGTACCCGAGGCAGCTCCGCGTGAGGAACTTGAGCGAGTTGCTCATCAGCCTGCTGCACGTCTTCATCAGCGGCGGGTACGTCGCCGTGTCCCGCTTGAGGTACGCCGGGTAGTCGATGCCCAGGCCGTCCAGGTCGTGGTCCAGGCCGTGGCCGACGAGGAGCCTCGCGCCGCCGCGCGTCGCGCGGATCTTCCACGACTCCTCGCCGTTGACGAGGATGTCCTCCACCCTCTTCCGCGCCTGCTTCACCGTGTCGGCCATGGAGTCGCGGAGGTGCTCGGGCCTGATCCCCGTCGTCTCGTACCGGTAGTGCGTGACGGGGATCAGCGGCTTCACGAAGGACTCGTAGAGGATGTTCTCGTGCTCGTCGATGACGCACACGCGCGCGCACACGTCCAGAGTCCCGTCGCTCCCGCCGCCCACCATCTTGCACCCAAGCGCCACCGCGCGGACATAGACGCCTCCATGAAGGCTCATTCTTGACATGCATCGGGTGAGCAGGCTCTGCGTCGGAGCGCGGGAGAGCTGGCATGAGGCCCTGTGGGTGCGGAGAGCGGCGGTTACGGGGAAAACTGCGAGGCAGAGCGGGCAGCCCTGGGCGGCGAAGGCCCTGGCGCAGCCGGGCTTGGGGAGGACGCTGCCAAATCCCAGGTGGTCGCGGAGGGCGTCGAGGGAGCGGCAGTGCTTGCCGCAGACGCCGCACCGGGGCTCATGGGCCGAGTGGTGCGAGAGGCGCATGTGCTCCACCAGGTGCTCCATCCGGTTGAACTCGCGGTAGCACGCCGCGCACTGTTCCTGCTGCACATCCAACAAATAATTATCATCAGTACATGAAAAAGGTAACATATATGTTGTGTGAGTGCTTGTGATCATGCATACAGGAGAAAACAGAACAATGCTGTAAGAATTCTAAAAAAGTCACCATCAACTTAGCTAGAAAACGTCCCCCGTTTACATTACATTTTTTTGAACTTCCTGAATCGATCAAAAGTCACCATCAACTTACCAAGAGAATTCTAAAAAACAACCGCAATTCATCTAGTAGACAGATAATGTGCACACTTTTGCAGCTAAGTAACATCTCGTAGCAGAGTTTATTTACTAGCATAGCAGAGGAGGTGAAGAGCAGTGGCCACTGCACCTGTGAGTATCAGAAGAGTTGTCCATGGTCAGTCACTAAGAAGAAGTACTGGACGCAGAAAACAGGAGCTGTGTCGTTGGTTGGTGTCTGAGAAAAATCTCTGAATACCAACGGCTATTTATCTGCCTGCAAGTCTGCAACATGGATGGAATTCGATTATTGACAGCTTCGTCAATGGCGACGTTTGTACTTTATCAAGTAGCGACAACATGTCACTGACACTCTCCGGGCTCACCTTTTCGTAGCTTGAGTTTGTTATCATGGTGATACACCATCCAACTTGGCAGCATATCCATAGTCCAGTTCAGGAGAAGCAACAGAAAACCGGCACTGTGCTTCTAAGGACTGGTGATTACATGACTGCACCTCTCGCTTCTCCTTCTTCAGTTTCTGTTCATAAAAGCAAAGTACTGGTGCTAAAATCTACTGTATAAGAGTAGGCATTAACATGTAGAGTGCATACGGATATCACCTAGAATCCAGTGCAAATTATCAGCACGTGCTCTGCATTTTTAACTAACCAAGGACAGTTTCTGCGTATTGTTCAGACAAGAACATAGACACCAGCACGCTCTGAAGATACATCGGCTGGCTTTAAGCAGAAAAAGAGATGTGGAGAGATCAGATACCCTGGTCAAAAGAACAGGTTTGAAGAAAGGCAACAAGGACAACACAGCCGATATACGGATGGAAAGATCGGACTGGATTCTGGAGGTAGGTGCTGTGATGGCGCATGGCGGTGGCGGAGAGCCGCACAGCCGGCGCAGCGCCATGGATATCCTGCGAACATACCGTCTCGCGCTTTGGGCGATGGTGAAATCTCGGGGGTCCTGCGCATATTTTCTTTGTCAGATGACTGGAGATGCTCACATCGATCGTGTGGAATAGATTCACAAACTAAAGCACTGCATGGCATATTGGATCTTGTCCAAGCTAAGTTTGGCATGTCACGATCTCATATGCCTTTAACGGGACAACTTTTGTTCATGGCGGGCATCATAGTTCACACGAACAAGATGAACTGATTATGGTGAAACAGAAAGATATTAGTGAGAATTACACTGTGCTGTTTTAGATTCCACATCGAAAACAAGACAGAGATATATAGTTGTTGGAGATAAGCTCGATTGTAGTATTCGGGTAGGTTCCGATTGCTTAGTCCATTTTCTAGGCAACTAGAGAATTAAATCAAGAAGGTTTTACTAGGCTCGACAAGCCCTCAGACCAGATCGTGTTTCCAAGTATTTAGCGTCCATCAGCTTCGTATCTACTCGCTAGCTATAGCTAGCTAGTACAGAAAGTCAGCAAGAAAGGAGTACCAAGCGAGCTTTTCTAAGGGAGCTTCTCACCGGAAAGCCCACGGCAAATCTTGTGTCGCAAGATCGTACCTGCACCAGAGATAGCTGCAGGTGTAGCTAAAGGACTAAACACGGGGTTGCTCGGCTACTGAACAAAAGCTTTTTATGCATCTGCCTTCCTTCGTGATTGAGCTGCCACTTGTACAACAACTTCATCGGAGAACGGAACTGCAAGTTTCGCCCATGTTCCTGAGACCTCCTGTTCCTACATTCTTTCTTAACTTTTCTGTTCATATCAAACATATCTCCCCCGTTTGCATGATATCCCCTATTCTTGAGGCACCAAGTTATGTGCTAGCGAAGAGCTAATACCAAACAAAATGAAGTAACGTGATACTTTATTGTGCATGACGAAGTTGGAGCGCTATATATAAGGAGAGAGGTATTATGAACACAAGTGAAAGTTGGTGTAGAAGGAATAGACAGAGATTGGTGGAATAGTTGATTGTATTGCTGAGCCTCGTGGACATATATATAGGAGTACATGATCTACTTGTAGTATAAGTCAAGGTAGAATAAATCCTACGCTATCCTAGGTTTCCTAAATAGTCACAATACTCAACAGTTGGTAGAGCACCATGTGATTGATGGCATGAATCATAATATGTATTTGTGGGAATCAATATATGTTTTACGCAGCAGCTAGAGCTAACATGAAAAGTTTGCAACACGGAGAAGTTTGTAATTCACTTTGCAGTATATAACTAAATTAGTTCATGATGCAGAGGCTGAGTCGTGACTTTTTTTTTGACACCTTGACTGTGAGGCAAAAGCCCCACAGTATCCCCCCCCCCCCCCCCCCCCCTTTATTAAGCAAAGAATACTATGTACAGCGTATACAGGAAAGAATAAAACAGCTAAGAAAGACTATCTAGCCATGACTTGACCGAAGGAGCTAACTAGCTTATCTCAGAGCCTATATACATGCAGACACATACCATGCAAAAATCTGCTTTTCCAAACCGAGAACCATGGTATTGTGTTGTACAAAACGTAAGTTGGCAAAGGTTGAGGGATCGTTGGTACTTCTAGCCATCGTGATGATGCATCTTCTTTGCTGCCAAACGGGCCGCTAGACACCAATGTGGTTTGTGCTAAACTTATACGGTTTTATATGAGAAGCACATGACGGTTCCTTCGATCTGCATCCCCGAGCGTTTGAGTCAGCACACGGAACATGTGGATATTGTAATTTTTAACCGCTAATTATTAGCATTGTGTATAACATGTCGTCAACAAAGAGCTTGGTGGATCGTGCGCCAAGACGCACCCCTAAATCTATTTCCATTTATTGTGAAAGCTCCTATTCATGACGGGCAGTGTAGAGTCAAATATAATAGAGAAAAAAATATTAATGATAATTTTCATGAGTTGCTCGAGAATCCACGTTGAAAGAAATACATTAGTTGATAACTACATGTGCGTATAAAAACTAAACACATGGTGAGTAGGTCGTCCAAAGCAAAGAATTTGATGCATCTACCTTCCTTTTTTTATCAAACCACAACATGTAAATAGACTTCAGCCAGGAAAATTTTGCTGCAACTTTTACCCATGTTCCTGGAGCCTCCAGTTCCTACATGTTTTTCAACTCTTCGGTTCTTATATTCTAACATAGCATCCCTGTTTTTCACATGGTAGCCCCTATACATGATGTACTAAGTTAATTAATTGCTACCAAGAAGCTAAAACCAAATAAAGCAATCTAACGTGATATCTCCTATATATGGTGATGTTGGAGTCATATATATAAGGATAGAAGCATTATTTACGCAAGTGAAAGTTGGTAGAGTATGTATTTATTTCCATGTGGTTGATGTCATGAATCATGATTCATGATAGGTACATGCCAATGAATGTACTAGAGTTGTAAACAGTATAGCGAACTTTTTGCGCCAACACAAATGTTCTTATAAATGAGAGTACATAGAGGTGATATTAATAGATATCATGTCTATCACAACTCACGGATATTTATCTCACCTACAAAAATATTAATGGTTCATCACCCTATACCATGCATGTGAGTAATGCTTGCTTCTTTAATGTTAACATATACCATCCCATCCTCACCAGCATAGTAACACGCTTCTCCCTCACATTCTTTCAACATGTTATGTTTTTTAGCTAGGTTATCATATCAAGTAGGTGGTGATCACACTCCCTGCCAGAAAAAGGTAGACGGCGATTCGATGGTAGCAGGGAGGATACATGAGAGAGAAAACATACAGTCAGAATAATTTGTAGGAATCTGAGGCAACAGGAACATGGACTACACCAAGGGTTCACTTAGACTTGCGTAAACTCTTTATCAGCGAGCACGAGTACGATGAGAAACTTATGTTGTTTTGGAGGCTTGCTAGTGTGCAGAAATCTTATATTACGCACACTGTAAATTGCTCTAAATATGCTTGATTAATTTGTCACGGCCGGCAAATCTGCCAAATTTGTTTGTCATGAGTAGGAATTTTTTATGGCGTGGCAAAACAATGAGTTGAGAAATGCGAAATCTTCCGAAGCTTCTCTGTAATCTTGAGGAAGATCAACTCAGTCCATTTCTCAGTTGCCTCTGTCCACTTAGCTAAAATATGTCCATTAAGATGCACCAATTTATTTTCAACATTGATAGAACAGAGACTACTCCAGCTTCAAGAAGTATCTTTTGACAAGAGAACCAGTAAACACATCAAAATTTCAAAGAAGCATGCATACAAATTTAATTACACAAAAAAGCACGCATAAGTACACTAACTTGTTGATAACTTTAAAACTATTGTTTAATATGTTATCACACTTGTCAAACTTATTGTAAAAAGGCCATACCCCATGAATTTGGAGGCATTAACACGACCCATGCATGTGCCTAGACAAATTTTCTCTCATCTTTTCCATATTTCTTTCCCATTGAGGCACAACTGTTGATCTGGCACAAGCCCACAAGTTACTCTTAATTGTCTCCTTTTGTGATGTTGATTTAGGTTCTTCCACAATTGTGTAACACAAAATATGTGTTTAGAGTCCTTACATAGTTAAAACATGAAATTCATCAAGGCGTGTACAAGTAATCAACAATGAGACAATAATCACTTATTACCATGCAAAGGTTTTGTTTGTCACTTGGAATGGCAGAAGGAGATGTATTCGTGATGTTGAGATAAATTTTTCAAGTGGTTAAGAACAGCCGCTAGGCAGAATATCACTCCGCCTCCATTCCATCACCCTCAATCCCTCATTGCTAGAGGAAAAATGAAGCCATGCCATCTACGCGGCCTCCAAATTGAAATCAGTCGATGGCCTCCAAATTTGGTTTTGATATGTGTAAATGTGTTCCATCATGGCAAATAACTCAGACAGAAATACGTGGTAAATTTTTCTACAAAAAATTATTACAAATTGGGAGTGATTTATTTTGCACGTCGTACGGCAACAGCCTGGCTGTTGATGCACGTGGTATACTCGTATTTATCATCACTAAATAATACTCCCTCCGTTTCACAATATAAGATGTTATAGTTATCTCACATGATGTTTAGATGTAAACTCAAATAAGTATACTTACACATTAAAACATGTCTACATATATCTAGATGTAAATTTGGATAAAAGCTAAAACACCTTATTATATTTAGGAAGAGAGGGAGTACTAGCAAAGAATCGAAATTCAGTAGCCAGGCAAGGCAGCAGCTTCCCTCCATCCAGCACGGCTAGCTAGTCGTCGAGGCACCAGCAGTGGTAGTCGGGCTTGGACATCCTCAGGAGCTCCACCGGCGACATGCGCTCCAGATCCCGCTGCCTCCACGCCGGGAACTCCTCCGCCACGCTCGCCACCGCCGGCCTCGCGCACCCGTCCTCTCCCTTGGGTCCGCCGTGCCTCAGCTCGTGCATCCTCTTGTACAGCCGCATGGCCGCCACACAGTCGTCGTAAGGGTGCTGGTGCCCACCGTTCTGTATCTCGTAGCCGAGGTAGCTCCGCGTGAGGAACTTGAGCGAGTTGCTCATCAGCCTGCTGCTCGTCTTCATCAGCGGCGGGTACGTCGCCGTGTCCCGCTTGAGGTACGCCGGGTAGTCGATGCCCAGGCCGTCGAGGTCGTGGTCCAGCCCGTGCCCGACCAGGAGCCTCGCGCCGCCGCGCGCTGTGCGGACCTTCCACGACTCCTCGCCGTTGAGGAGTATGTCCTCCACCCGCTTCCGCGCCAGCTTCACCGTGTCGGCCATGGAGTCGCGGAGGTGCTCCGGCCTGATCCCCGTCGTCTCGTAACGGTAGTGCGTGACGGGGATCAGCGGCTTCACGAAGGACTCGTAGAGGATGTTCTCGTGCTCGTCGATGACGCACACGCGCGCACACACGTCCAGAGTCCCGTCGCTCCCGCCGCCCACCATCTTGCACCCAAGCGCCACCGCGCGGACATGGACGCCTCCATGAAGGCTCATTCTTGACATGCATCGGGTGAGCTGGCTCTGCGTCGGAGCGCGGGAGAGCTGGCATGAGGCCCTGTGGGTGCGGAGAGCGGCGGTTCCGGGGAAGACTGCGAGGCAGAGCGGGCAGCCCTGGGCGGCGAAGGCCCTGGCGCAGCCGGGCTTGGGGAGGACGCTGCCGAATCCGAGGTGGTCCCGGAGGGCGTCGAGGGAGCGGCAGTGCTTGCCGCAGACGCCGCACCGAGGCTCATGGGCCGAGTGGTGCGAGAGGCGCATGTGTTCCACCAGGTGCTCCATCCGGTTGAACTCGCGGTAGCACGCCGCGCACCTGTTCCGGCTGCACATCCAACAAAATAAGTATCATCAGTACATGAAAAAAACATATATGTTGTGTGTGTGCTTGTAGTCATGCCATGTGGGGCACACGTACAGGAGAAAACAGAACAATGCTGTAAGCATCAACCTATGAAAACATCCCCCGTTTGCATTACATTTTACTGAACTTCCTGAATCGATCAAAAGTCACCTTCAACTTAGCTAGAGAATTCTACCACAATTCATCTAGTAGACAGATAATGTGCACAATTTTGCAGGTAATTAACATCTCCTAGCAGAGTTTATTTACTAGCATAGCAGAGGAGGGTGGACAAGAGCAAGAGGTGAAGAGCAGTGGCCGCTGCACCTGTGAGTATCAGAAGAGTTGTCCATGGTCACTGACTAAGAAGAAGTACTGGACGCAGAAAACAGGAGCTGTGTGGTTGGTTGGTGTCTGAGAGAAATCTCTGAATACCAACGGCTATTTATTTGCATGCAACATGGATGGAATTCGATTCTTGACAGCTTTGTCAATGGCGACCTTTGTACTTTATCAAGTAGCGACAACATGTCACTGAGACTCTCCGGGCTCAGCTATTCGTAGCATGAGTTTGTTATCATGGTGATACACACCATGCAACTTGGCAGCATATCCATAGTCCAGTTCAGAAGATACAACAGAAAACCGGCACTGTACTTCTAAGCACTGGTGCTTACATGACTGCACCTCTCGCTTCTCCTTCTTCAGTTTCTGTTCATAAAAGCAAAGTACTGGTGTTAAAATCTACTGTATAAGAGTAGGCATTAACATTTAGAGTGCATACGGATATCACCTAGAATCCAGTGCAAATTATCAGCACGTACTCTGCATTTTTAACGAACCAAGGATCGTTTCTGCGTATTGTTCAGACAAGAACATAGACACCAGAACTCTCTGAAGATACATCGGTTGGCTTTATGCAGAAAAGAGATGTAGAGAGATCAGATACCGATGTGAGCATCTAACACAGGAAATATGCGCAGGACCCCCGAGACGACACCGTCGCCCAAAGCGCGAGACGGTATGTTCGCAGGATATCCATGGCGCTGCGCCGGCAGTGCGGCTCTCCGCCACCGCCATGCGCCATCACAGCACCTACCTCCAGAATCCAGTCCGATCTTTCCATCCGTATATCGGCTGGGTTGTCCTTGTTGCCTTTCTTCAAAATCTGTTCTTTTGACCAGATCGCGTGGAATAGATTCAGAAACCAAAGCAATGCATGGCATAATGGATCTTGTCGAAGCTAGTGTGGCATCTCATGACTCATGAGGAAGGAATGCATCGACATGCTTTAGCAAGAAAGCTGGGGTGGTCGATCATGTTCTAGTTTGTTTGATTCATAAAATTTATATGTTCGTTTCTGATCTTTTCTTGTGTGGTTCTAATTGGTTTGGGAAAAGGGTCCTGGTTCAAGATCAATGTTATGAAGTGATCCAATATACAGAAGCTAATTACATCCATTCAAATGATAAATTGACCTGTTGAAGAACCTACAAACTATTAACTTCGGACAATCCCTTTTCAGCCGGAGTTTTTGTTCTTCAATGATTTGTCTCTTTACATACTTGGTTCCATTACCAAATGCAGCGACGAGCTTAATTGGTGGCAATGGCAGTCCTGGCCACTAGTGTCAAGGAGGACGCAGGAAAAGTGCAGGTGGTGGTTAGGACATCATGCCTCAACGTCAGTTGGTCACCGAGAACATTGTGTAGTGTAATCTAAAAAAGGGATAAAAAAATTATTGATTATATCTTTCCATATTTATTTTATTATGTTGGGGCCTTGGGGACCCAAGCATCACAATATCACGATGTTTTCTTTTCATCGATCAAACCGCTTCGCTTGCACGGATCTAGAAAGAATCACAAAGAGCTGAACTACCGGTATTATTCATGCCTCCACATTTTTACGGATTCTATAAATTTATCCGATGGCCCACAACTAGGCCCACTGAAATGTATTAAATTCCATATCAATTAGCTTTTAACCATCAACTTACAAATTCCCTCAAAGTTTACTAAATATAATATGTATATTATTTCTGCCTCAAAATTACAATCTTACTTCAAAATAGAAGTGAGCCGCAACATACGTCATAAATGATCTAGTAAACAATGTTGTCGTCACTAGCTCTGGGGTCATGACCGTCAAAGTCAGAAAAGTCGGAATTGTTGCGGGACATATAGGTGTTGAGACCCAGAGAATCATCTAGGGTTAGATCCTACGTGTAGTAACAGTGGGAGGAGGTGAATTACCTTCACCTTGAGCGGATGCGATCGAGCTGCGCCGGCCATGGTGGAGGACGGCGGTGGTGACAGAGAGTAGGCAGTGGCGTCGGTGGTGCTTCCCGTGAGCACCGCGCTAACCCTCGATCGGTAGGGGATGTTGGTGGGGCGGTGGCGCACAGGTGAACCTCGTGTCGTGTGCTACCGGCCCCCCACCCTTTATGTAGCGCGGGTCACAGGGGCCCACCAACCATTGGTGCGGTTGGGCGCCTCCGATCAGGGTGCGGGGATCAGGGTCTGACGCGGTCGTTGGACTCGCGCCGTGGAGATCAACCTAACATTCTCCTCCTTGATCTCAACTTTTACTTTTAACCATGTAGTTTTCACTTTACTCGTTTCATCACAGATCGATACATAGAGCATGTTTCATCGTCACAGCTCAATTGCCGATAGAATCAGACAGCTACAATATACGTCTCTGTTTTGAAATAGATTCTTTAATCTTTTGGGCCTCTTTATTGTCCGGAAATCATATAGACTATACCATAAACCCATGTCGACTATGTGTTCTCCAAAACACACTGGGCGGTAAGCCTTTAATTTGCAGATCTGCGAACACTTGTGTGTTTCTTTTATCTGTTCCTCTTATGCTCCAAGCATTTCAACATAATTCCGAACTTTCTCCTTTACAACGTATAACTCTGTGTCAATGTGTTTGGCACCACACTTGACTTGTTGTCTTAGGAGTGAATTACTTAATGGTTATTGCTGTTGTCAACCATTATCAATTCCGGGTACAGGTTTCCTTAACCATTTTGCCTATCCCTCGGCCTTATATCATGCTATAACATGTCTTTTACATCACACTGATGTCAATCTTTTCGTTCTCTGGAGCTTTTCCACACAAAAACTCCAAATGTGAAATTTAGCGACAATTGTGGATTTCGCTATACATTTCACAAATTCTTTCTTTGTACTCACAACCTTTTGAGAGCACATTTATAGATCTATCTTTGTACTCACAACCTTTTGAGAGCACTCTGTTTCTTTTAGCATGAGGCCGATATCTTTGATTCCATTCCAGTGATCTATATCTGGATTGGACATTGCCAAAACAACCCGGATACATGAATTGTCAGGGTAATATTGAGTTTCCAACAGCTGAAGCATATGGTACTATATTCATTTGATCTGTTCTAAGTTATCTCTTGGAACACTAAAGTTCTCAATTCCATTACCCTTGACAATAAGAACATGCGTAGATTTTCTCGACATGCATGCTTTAGAGACTTCTTCTCAGCATGTCCATGCGATATTTCTAATACCCCTTTTCTTCTTTTCTTAGTAAATCTCGATACTTTTAACGACAGACACTCTACCGAGAATACTCTTTTGAGGACAAGAACTTCTTTTCTCTGCCGGTAGTAGATTGACATCACCACTAGCAAGTAGGATATCATCCACATACACAGGATTAGGAATGAATTTCCCATTCTATAAGTTTGTAGAAAAGCGATTGTCCTCTCATTCTCTTTAACCCAAAATAACTTCTGATTCTAGAGACTTGCTCTAGTCCGTAAGATCCCTTGTGTTCTTTACTTTCATCTGATGTAACTCAGATCATTATGTGCCATTATCACTCATTATAATCTGTTTATTCTCTTAGCGCAAATCTTTCGATTTAAAATCGCTTTTTACATATTTCCTTTGGAGTCACATTGGCGTTGTAGACCCTTTATAGCCTACTGTTTTGGCTCCATTGGAAATTACTTATGAGTCCCAAACATCGTCGGGATTCACATAGTCTCTAATCATTAAGACAAGTAGACACTTGTCAAAATCGATTGAGCGCTGCTTATAATTTCTGTAAATGAGGTGGGATCAACCTTCATTTAAATTTCTCTGATATAGACTCTATAGTCATCTGTTTTTCTCATATGGGAATGTTGTTGCTCTGTCATTGCCTAGAGGCAATTAATTCTGTAGTCTTCTATCGCTAAAAGGCAATAGCTCTTACAAGGACCTAAATCACAAGATCCATGTTTACTTGTTCATCTCTATTATAAAGCAACAAGCTCCCTAGATAAAATCTATTCGAGTCTTAGGTATGTTCATACCATGCTCCCCCAGATTACTCCATTTTCTCCAAAATGGTGTATCCTTAATCCTTTTTATTTGGGTTTATTCTGTTAACCTGTCAATCTGTCTTCTTTATGGCACTTTGAGTACCGTCCTTAGTCTCCTTTCGGAGCTGTAAAATATCCAAGAATACATCTATTTCTTTTCTTTAGGGGTATCATTATTATGACCGTCGTACACCCCAGACGATCACAATTCATCATAGATCACTTAGATGCATATATGCATCACATTATCTGAAGTATAGGGGAGTTTATTCTGTAACATTCTCTATCTCCCCCTCGAAATGTGGCAAGAACCTTTTTGCCACAATTTTGAAACTTTGATTATCTGCTTTATTCAAAATGAAGTTATCTTTTATCTGCTTCATTCAAAATGAAGTTGTCTTTTAATGTATGGGAGTACTTTTTCCTCATTCCTTTTCAAAACTCACAAGAGTTCTTTCTCAATGGTACTTTTGCAAGTCACACTTGCATGTCATTCTCATCTTTAGGTTCTTTTGTAACTTTATTCTCTTTTGACTCATTAAGTGCTTTGTAACTATGACATATAAAGTGTGCGGTCGATATAAAAACACATGAGTCATCACATCTTCTTCCTGTCATACAGGATAAGTCCTTTGTCAAAATTTTCTCCCGCCATGCGGGTATTTTCCCAGACTTTTCCCACCACGTGGGTATTATTATCGTCTTTTCCCGTCATGCGGGTACTTAAGAGACACAGATGCCACAATTGGCTCTTTAGACTGCATATTCAACATCAAATTCAGAAATAAATCTGAATACTCTTTTATACACATGCTTAATCCAACGTTGGTCAAATTAAGCATTCATGTTGCTCGTTTAAAAAATTTCTTCATATAGGTACATGAAAGAAATTCGTTAAACAAAACTCTGAATGATTTTTTTGTTTTCTGCATGGAGAGTACATGAAAGACATTTGTCAAACAAGACTCTCGATGATCTATTTGTATTCTTGGATTAACACCCAAGAATTCTTTTTCTTTTGCAGTCATTCTTTAGAGAGAACATACTCTCTCACTTTATGACCTTTCTTGGTCATCTTTCGGGTCACAAGTACCCATTCTTTTGTTTTCACGAATGAAAACATGAGAATCTTTGTCTGAGAAAATATTCAATAATAATAAACAATAATGAGCATAAAAATAACCCTTCGTTGGTCTGGTTAAAGATATGCACCTTAAATCTTTAAAACTTTCTTCTATATTCTAAATCACCGTTGGGCAGAAATAGAATAAAACATCATCTTTCTACACTAATTCTACATCACCGTTGGGCAGAAATAGAATAAATGCATAAAACTCATAAACAATATGATAATAATATTTCTATTGCAATAAAGAACTCTGTTTGGAAAATAACATTATCATCAACTCTATTTCAGCGGAAACATGAAATATACATATTTCTATAGATCAAGAGCATTTCTTGATCTTTTATCTTTTCTCTGAAAATTGATCACTTTCATGCAAAATTATCAGAGATCTAGCCCTTTGACTATAGAACTCATATAATTATAGTACTGCTATCATCAATGTTGGTCAGAAAATAACAATACCATAATTAATCTGTTAAACAAGTATTTCTCTTTTTCCTCCTCTCTAATTAAATTTTCCCGTTGGTTCCAATTTAATTAGAGGAGAGTCCTTTTACTTTACAGCAGAAACTGTAAAATATTATCTGTATTTCACAAACATTGCACTCTTCAACGATTAACAAATCATGATTATGTTATTAACAACGATGGTCATAAAATAACAGATTCATAATCACCTTTAATATTCACTTTATCACATCTTTAAAAAAAAATTATCACTTTATTGCTTTTAAGCAATCACTTTTCTTTATTTGCAGCGGAAAACATGAAATAAAAATGCCATGAACTTTATACTTTTCATAAGCATTTCTTTTACTTTTCAGTTCTCTAAACAAAATTTCGTTGGAAAATTTTGAATAGAAAAACTAGATGAAAATTTGCCCAAAAAATGGACAAAAACAATTAAAAACATGCTCTGGAAAATTTAGCAGAGAAACTGTTCTGTGCGAGCCCACGGCCCACGGCCTGTCAGCTTATTTGCCGCCCGTGGCGACGCAGATGTGGCCCAAGCGACCGCGCTATCTGTCGCCCGCGCGGCGCGTATACGAGGAAAACGGCCCACGGCCCACCTGGGTGCTAGGGTTTGGTCGCGCCGCATCCTGGCCGTCCGCTCGATCGGACGGTTGTCCGTCATCCTCGGCTGAACAAAATAGCCAGCGCATCACCCCGACCGTCTCTTTCGCCCCCGTCTCTGTGTCGTGCGCCGGCGGCCGCCCGTGGAGAAAATAATCCACCGCGGCGATGGCACGCCGCCGGCCCGCCGGAGATACAACCACCTCGCCGTGCGAGCCCAACCGAGCAGGTCGTGCGCCGGGCGAGCCCCTTTCCCTGTCCCTTCTTTTCTCCATTTGCGCGCGACGGCGCCATGCCAAGAGGAAAACGAGCTCGTCCCCGACGGCTCGCCGGCGACGGAGCGACGGCGAGGAGCTGCGCCAGCCCCTCCCCTTGAGGAGAAGACCCGACGGCCCCCTCTGCCCCCTCGCACCGGTGACCGGGCGTGCCTTTGCCCCCGAAAGGGATCTTTTCCTTTCGGCCGTGGCGGAGGCGTGCCCCTCCACTGCCCGAGCCCTTCTTCCCTGATGCCCCCGAAGGTGCACATCGAGATCGAGAGGGGCAGGCGCGGCCACGACGGCGGCGCTGCTTTGCCGGTGAGCCCTAGGCCCAAGCCGGTGAGTTTCTTTTCCCCTTTTTCCCCTCTTTTGATTTTGGGGTTAGGGTTTCGATTTGCCTTTTGGGGATCCGACGGGAGGGGATCTTTTTGCTTTTGCCTTTCTGTTTTCTCGGTTTGCTTTTCTTTCAATCTACACGAGTAGGATCTAGAAAACCCTCGGGCTCTGATACCATTGTTGAGACCCAGAGAATCATCTAGGGTTAGATCCTACGTGTAGTAACAGTGGGAGGAGGTGAATTACCTTCACCTTGAGCGGATGCGATCGAGCTGCGCCGGCCATGGTGGAGGACGGCGTTGGTGACAGAGAGTTGGCAGTGGCGTCGGTGGTGCTTCCCGTGAGCACCGCGCTAACCCTCGATCGGTAGGGGATGTTGGTGGGGCGGTGGCGCACAGGTGAACCTCGTGTCGTGTGCTACCGGCCCCCCACCCTTTATGTAGCGCGGGTCACAGGGGCCCACCAACCATTGGTGCGGTTGGGCGCCTCCGATCAGGGCGCGGGGATCAGGGTCTGACGCGGTCGTTGGACTCGCGCCGTGGAGATCAACCTAACAATAGGAAGTAGATGTAGTCTTATTGCACAATGGGAGGTCTAAACATTTATAGCAACTTCTTGCACCAACGCAAGTGTACATTATAAATGCTATATAGTTCATAGAGGAGATATAGATAGCATGTATATCACAACTCACGGATATTCATCACACCTACAAAAATATGGTTCACCAACCTAAACTTGTGTATGACTAATGCTTTATTATTTATATATACCATATGCCCGGAAAATGCGACGTTGAGGACGGCGGCATGTGAACCTGGCGCATCAACGGCGCTGGGACCATCAAGATTCGCCACTTGGAATAGCCTTCACATCGTACACTGAAATTAGACCCCTTTTCATTCTCGTATTGGAGCAAGGTGAAATACATGGAGTGGGCCAGTACAGCAGGCGAAAGTCAGAAGGGGGACCCAAATTTAATGAAAAAGTTACCGTTTGATGTACACACGCGGGTTCGGCACTGTGTAACGTTAACATTTCCGTCCTTTTTACCTCAGTTTTGCTATATATTCAGGCCTCGTTCCTCCATCCGATTTCCATTGCTTCATGTCCGTCGTCTTTTCCTTTTCTTCATCCGCCATTGCTACAGAGTTAAGATCACGATCGTCTTGTACCATGTCGCACTCATCTGGTCGAGCCGGTAGGGCTAGAACTAGATCCCCACCGCCGCCTCTACCTTTGATCACGTGCCCCATGGTGTCGTGCTGCCCGCATCGTCTTCTTCGTCTCCGGCACTGATGATGCCAATCCCGGTGTTCGCTTCTACCGTTGCACGCACTAGCTGGTTTGTTCTTACTACCTTGATTTCCATTTGTGTACTTCATCACCGGCAAAAAAAAAAATACCGCGCCGGTCTGAGATCTTTGGTCCATTTGTGTTCATGTCCGTGGCAGGAGGAAGGGTCATGTCGATTCTGGCTCTGGGAGGACGACTGTGCGTACTTCATCACCGGGGAAGGACTCCATTTGTTGGTCGAAGTAGCACAGGAGCGTGCCGGCTACCCAATGGCGGCCGTCGTTCAACTGCTGCGAGAGTTGAGCTCCACGGCGACGAGCACTTTCGTCCTTTGTCTCATGGTGCTCCTCGCTTGCGCCATGCAGATGGTCCTGACCAAGTTCTGAAGTCTGGCTACAACTGGTCTACCCTGGCAATGCGTAGCGTGTGTATTCAGGTGTTCCAGGGTAGCCCGGCGTCAGAGGGATCTCCGGGTTGTAGGATCACATAGACCTGCAAGACAGAGGACACATAAGTATTTAGTACAGTAATGGAGGTAGTTGTCCGTTGAAGTTATTTATTGTAGTCTCTTCCTTCAGGGTCAGAGCTTTCACCCATGTTTCCAACCGCCACGTGCGTTTTTTCTACTGTTTTTCATGTGTGATCAAGATGTTTAAGTATTAACCAAAGATGCAGCAATTATATCTACGTGATCTTATATTTTGTTAAGCGATTTCATGCTCTGGGTCTGTAGCCAGATGCCTACTTGCCCCATGACCATAAGTCTGTGAAGTTTACCACCAGAAAACAAAATGGACTTTCTAAATGGGGAATAAATTGAGATTGTCAAGGGAAGGGGAACACAAGAACTCACATTTCGGTTTCCATCCGTCTAGCTGGGCACAGATTCGCCGCCGGGATTCGATGTCGTTGAAGAAGGTAGTGGAGAAGACGGCGAAAGATCTGTACAGATGGAGAGGCGTGTCTCGATGCACTGGCAGATTTGCAATGGAGTGGGGGAACGATACCTATGATCTGTGTCCCAGGTGTTTCACCTTTTCTTATGTCCACACGTGTCGTGCATGGCCCACTTAGTCTCGAATACCAAGCTAAACCGTGGGCGCGCGGAGGAGTTTTGATTTTCAATTTTACATTTTTATATACAACGCCTGCCCATCCAGCCCTCACTGACAAGCACAGCATAAAGTTGTCAGGTAACGTACGAGGATCCATTTTCGGCCCGTGTATTTCCAAACCGTAATATGTCTTTAAACCATTTAAGCGAGATATATAGCTCCGATCCCCATGAAACATTCAATGGACGGATAGCCAGTAGCACATGGCACCGTGTTTCATATATCCACTCTCCCATATGCCCTCCTTAGCATGGGCAACACGCTTCACCTTGTTCTTCCTTTCAGATAGAAGGTAGGCGCGTGGTGATCACATTTCCCACCAAAAGAAGGTAGGGGCAATTGGATGACAGGAGAGGGGATACATGAGAGAAAAACCAAATATAATCGGATTAATACCCAGAAGTATGAGGCATCGGGAACAAGAGCTACACAAAGGGTTGTTTTCGACCTACACCTGGCTTGCTCCATGAGCACGAACAACGTGGGAAGCTACGTTGTGTTTAAGTTCCGCTAGTGTGGAAAACTGATATAGTACACACATAATAAATATCTCAAGATATACATGATTAAGTTTTCATGGCCGAAAAATGTGCATGTTTTCTATTGTATGGACGTGTAGTATTCACTTTTCATATTACCCTCTCGTTTAACCCCGAACACATTAACACATGTTCTCTCTCGAACTAGTCCATCATAACACAACTGTGCACACACGGGTCTGGCGAGACTTAGCCACGCAACTCGAACCATGCGTGTGCAACAGGTCTCCGAGCAGCACATTGGATGCCTGACATCAAAACCGGTTTCATAATGTCCGTGGTCCACCCACGTAGAGCCGATAGACCAATAAAGTGTGGCACATTTTACGTGGCCAACGACACCGTGAGGGGAGCACGAAGTGCGGCCCGCGGGTGGCCAGCACGCGTCAGCGCCTCTCCTTGTCCTGCGCGGTGCCGCCGCCAGCACCGTGCAGCGCCCGTGCGATCCGCTCCTTCGTGCCGTATACTTAATTTGGACATTTCTTAATCAAATTTTGTCTCAAAACTTAAATTAGAAATCTTCAAACAGAACTATAAGTATGATATAATTTGGCCTTATACCTAATTTGGCAGCGCAGTTTTTCTGAAACCAAATATTGAAAAACCAAAGGACTTAATCGCCAAGCAAAGAAATACTTCAGTTTTTCGTAATATTCTAGTTTAGGAAAAAAATAAGTCAGGACTAAAGTCTCAAATTCAACAAAATAATAAGTTTTGGACTATACTTCAGTTCGTATCCGCTGCATCCAAACACGTCAAAGTATTTAATACTGCATTATTTTTAAAAACCGTGATATCGCTTGAATACTTACAAAATACTTTGATGCCAAACGGGTCCTTAATTTCTCTCTACCATGTGTCACACAGGGTAAAACCGTCAATTCCGTGTCCACCGCTCAACGCTGTTGTGGTCTCGTTGACTACCTACCCATCGCCGTCTTCCCTGCACCGCCGCACCTCCCCACAGCTCTGCCGCTGTCTCCGGCGGCCGCCGCCTCCGAAATGCCGCACCACCCGTCCTCCCCGCGCTCTCTTCTTCCGCGCAAGCTTCTCACCCGGCGTCCCGCCGTGGTCGCCTGCGCCACCGTCGCGGTGCTCGCGGCGGCCGCGATTCTGCTGGCCGTTCCGACCACCGAGGCCCCCAGCCGCGCCTTACTAGTGGGTGATTCCCTCCTACCCATGCCCCGAGAGGAGCCGCATGCCGCCGCGGCGGAGCGCTTTGCGGAGAGCTCCTCGCTGCCGCCAGCCGAGGCGCCCCCTCCTTCCCTCCTCGACGAGGTGCGTGCTGAGCCTTCAGGCAAAGATCTGCATTTTCATTCTGATGGTAGCCGCTCGTAGTCTCGCTGAAAACTGCGATCCAGTTTGGTCCACTTTTGGACTCGTAATGAAAATATATATGTTCAACGCTCGTCTAAAAAGAATACGTTCAACTCAGTCACGGGGAATCTTTGTGAGAAGAAATGTAGCACCATTCTTTAATTTGTTAGGTTTTCATAAATGTGCCTTGCTCTCATAGTACTTGCGAATATTTTGGGTGATTTCAATGACTCGTGCTAAGTTTCCATGTGGAATAGGAGTATGTGCTATAGTTGGATCTGAGTGCACAAAATGAACTGTTGTTTTTGCAGACTAGTTTGTTATCTAGCATTACAGCAACCACCTCCATGTTTTCGGCACCAGCACCTTCGCCGGTGGAGAATTTTGATGATAGGTCGATGGAGGAACCCGAGCATCCAGACATAAAGGTATTCATCTCTGCAAAGTTTTATTTATCTTAGGACAAGGCAAGACATTGCAGGTTATTTTTGTTTCTGTGGCACATCACTCATTTACTTTCCCATTACACTGTCGTATGAAAAGAGAAGGCATTGTAGGTTATGTCATGCTATACACTGTCCTGTTACACTTCTGCATGGGATTTCTCATAACATAATTATGTCGGATATATATGCACAATACTCAGTGTCTGCATGTTATTTTATGTTCTTTATACAGATAGAATATCCATGTATTATTGTAGCCTGTAATGAAATGTTACTATTTATTAGGAAAATCCAGCAAAGGAATCAGCCCCTTTTCTCCACGAGGTACATATCTAGTGCTTGGTACACTTTTAGCAATTGTAGTTTCAGATTTTAACTTCTATATTTGTGAAGCCCATTTCCAGTAATTCTACAAGCAGCTCTGATATCAGTGAGGGCTTTGACGTGAGTGGCCGTACAGTGCCACCTCCAAACCCAGAGGTTAATGATATACCTCTGTAACCTCTCTAATGATATGTTTGGTGTCTAAAGTCAAAATAATGAAAAACTTTGCTGGGTTGTCGATTTGATAGATACCGCTTTGGTCAACCACGGCAGATGAAGAGCTTGTATATGCAAAGAAAGAGATTGCCAATGCACCATTAGTATCTGGTCACCCTGACTTGTATGCGCCTCTATTCCGAAATGTGTCAATCTTTAAGCGGTAAGACACTGGGTTGACTCCATTATTCTCTAACTAGAAATTGGGAGTGAGTCATCCTATGAATTATTAAGTATATTTACTTAACTGTACAGATATATGGTAAATGATGCTCTTTTTTCTTACCATTTTGTCCATAAAACAAGTAATGTTTAGTTTTCTTCAGTTCAGAAGATGGCTTAATATAAATTGTTTTGGACTCATGCTTCCAGGAGTTATGAACTGATGGAAGGACTTCTTAAGATTTATATATACCATGATGGAGCAAAACCCATTTTTCATTGTCCAGAGCTGAAAGCATTTATGCATCTGAAGGATGGTTTATGAAATTGCTTGAGGGGGATCAGAATTTTGTGGTGAGAGATTCAAACAGAGCTCATCTGTTCTATCTGCCGTATAGTTCCCGTCAGCTGGAGCATAATCTTTATGTGCCTGGATCAAATACGCTTGAACCCCTGTCTATATTTGTGAAGAATTACATAGATCTGATCTCTGCTAAGTTTCCCTACTGGAATCGGACGAAAGGCGCTGATCATTTTTTTGTTGCTTGCCATGACTGGGTATGTTCTCTCACCTGCACATTTGAATGTTCGAATTGTGGTCTAAAATTATAAGAATTTTGATTATGCAAAATGTACACCTGGGTTCTAATCAATTGTTGAGAAGCAGATATTCACATATGAAAACACTATTATGTTAACTGACATCAGCTCTTTCTCTCAGGGACCTTACACGACCAAATTGCATGATGAGTTGCGAAAGAACACCATCAAAGCTCTCTGTAATGCAGACCTCTCAGAAGGAGTTTTCATCCGTGGGAGAGATGTATCCCTTCCAGAAACATTCGTCAGGTCTCCAAAGAGACCTCTAAGAGACATCGGTGGAAAACCAGCAGCAAAGAGGTCCATCCTCGCATTCTTCGCGGGGCAGATGCACGGCCGCGTCCGGCCCATCCTACTCCGGCACTGGGGAGGCAAGGACACGGACATGCGAATATACAGCCGGCTGCCACGCCGGATCACCAGGAGGATGAACTACGTGCAGCACATGAAGTCCAGCAGGTACTGCATCTGCCCGATGGGTATGAGGTGAACAGCCCACGGATCGTGGAGGCGATCTACTACGAGTGCGTGCCGGTGATCATCGCCGACAACTTCGTGCTGCCCTTCGACGACGCGCTCGACTGGACCGCGTTCTCTGTGGTGGTGCCGGAGAGGGACGTGCCGAAGCTGAAGGAGATCCTGCTGGGCATCCCAGAGAGCCGGTACTTGGCCATGCAGGCCAACGTGAGGAAGGTGCAGAGGCACTTCCTGTGGCATACGAAGCCTGTGAAGTATGATATATTCCACATGATTCTGCACTCGGTTTGGTTTAGCAGGGTTAATCAGGTGCTCCAAGTACAGTAGCAGTGTAGCACTAGCCACGTTTTTCTAAGGTGTTTAAAAAGAAAATGAATGAGAAAGAGAGCTGAGATCCTGACATTACTGGACGTGATAGTAGAACACTCGAATGTGCATAGGTCAAATCAACTAACGCAGAGTCAGGGGAACCTTGACATTGTTGTTGATCTGATAACTGATCTCAAATTATTAGCTCGACAGCCTTAGGCTTTAGACGAACTGCCGGCTTGATAGCTAGGAGTAGTAAGTATGATCCATGCATCCACAATGTAACTGGGAGCTGAGCTTAAGGTTGTGTTTGGCATTATAGTCAGTGAGCTATGCTAGTCATGTTTGTCTAACAAAATCTTGCCTGTTTTATCGCTCGGCTGGCCATTTTTATTTCTATTTATGTGGCTACTTTCTTATACTGGATCACAAGTCAGCGGAGCACAATACAGCACAGTTCAGGAACAGCAAACATGCGGGGTTCATGTGTCATACACACGATATTTTAACTATTCATGCAAATCACTATCACAAATCCGTCGTAGTCTAGGTGGTTAGGATACTCGGCTCTCACCCGAGAGACCCGGGTTCAAGTCCCGGCGACGGAATATTTTTTGTCATCTATCCTTTTTAGACACCATCGAAGAGCATCGCAAACTCTCGACCCACTCTGCGTCGAGCGATCCGCTCAAGAATCAACCACTGGAAATTAAGAGCAAAAATAAAAAATGCAATTGATGGGGATGAAAATACGAAATATTTCCACGCCTGTGCCTCCAACAGGCTTAGATACAATAAAATCGGTACCCTAGATCACAACGGCACCCAGGTGGATAATCACATGCAAAAAACCCAAATTCTAACCTCCTTCTACTGTAATCTCCTTGGAACACAACAGCCATCCACCTGGAATTTCAGCCTCTCCTCCATCTATCCTTCTAACTCGACAAGTCTACATCAGCTCGACGCACCTTTCTCGCACGATGAAATCGCAGAAGCGGTACTGGGTATGAATATGCATGCAAGTCCGGGGCCCGACGGCTTTGGACCAGCCTTCTATCCTAAATTTTGGCCCCTCGTCAAATCAAAGGTACATAACCTTTTCCAAAAATTTCACTCCCTTGACATCAATCTTCAGAGTTTGAACCACTCATATATGGTCCTTCTGCAAAAAAACAATGACGCCCGTACTCCCGACGCCTGACCGATTGCTCTTCAAAATTGCCCCATCAAAGCTATCTCTCGCCTTCTCACAAACAGACTGCAACGATCCATTTACTCTCTTGTCAACCCTAATCAGACAGGTTTTATCTCTGGGAGGGGCATAGCCGAGAACTTCGTGTTTGCAGCGGACCTCCTCAATTGTTGTCACCGCCGAAAAGCACCCACCATTGTAATAAAATTAGATTTCCGCAAAGCCTTCGACTCGGTCAGTTGGACGTCGCTTATTAAAATTCTAAACCACCGCGGTTTCCCTCCTCGTTTTGTTGCCTGGGTTGACATCCTCCTGAGCTCGGGCATGACAGTTGTCCTAATTAACGGCGTTCCCAGGCCATGGATTAATTGCAAACAAGGACTACGTCAAGGCGACCCTTTGTCCCCATATCTTTTCATCACTATTGCGGACGTTCTTCAACAGCTCATTATCGACACCTGCTCGCATGGGGACCTTGCTCACCCCCTTTGCGAAGATATTCCTTGTCCGGTGCTTCAGTACGTTGACGATACCTTGATTATGATCCGTGCCACTCCCAACGCAGCAGCCAATCTCAAACGCATACTCGATGACTTCGCCGACGTGACGGGTCTACAGATAAATTTTAACAAAACTACTTTCGTCCCTATAAATATCACGGACGACGAAGCTAACTCGATTGCCAACATTCTTGGCACCACAATCTCTACTTTCCCTCAAACCTACCTTGGGCTCCCTTTATCGGATAAGAAACATCCCCCATCCGTCTTCCAACCGATCATCGACAATGTAGGCAAGTATCTTGCTGGTTGGAGAGCCTCTCTTCTCTCTAAGGGCGGAAGACTGGTGCTCCTCGCATTGGTCCTCGACAGCTGATAACCCCCAAGAGCAGGGGATCACTGTAGCACCTCTCAATGTGGAAGTAAGGTATCGATCCGCAGGAGCAAGAAGGAAAAGTTATCTATTCCCTACAACTAAAGTGTCACAAGTTTTAGTTGATTATGCACTAAACAAGTTTGGAGAAAAGGTGGTTGATTTGATGGATGGAAGTTTAATGTAACAAAACAAGAATGTAAAAGTGTCCCAATCCTCTTCAATGCAAGAGGACAAGACAAAGGTTTTCTCTTATAGGAACAATGGACATGGGTTCATGGGTTCACTTAATCCTCTCTCTCTCATCTATGGTGATTATCATGTTATAGATAAAGTACACATAATTGTCATGTTTTAATGGTAGCTTTTATAACGGCTACATGTCCTAAAACACATAGTTGAAAAAAGTACTCATTTGTGTTGCTAGGTCACCCTCGTAAGGCTAGCGTGGTTGCTCTCACTCCCACATCATACTCTTTCTTTTTACCCCCAGATAAAGGATGTTGGGCGGTACTGTGTCACTCAATACCTATGCCGTGTCACATCGGCCATCCCGTACCCACATACATCATACTTCATAATGGACAATATTCTAACACTAGTGCAATGATTTATATTTCGTGTGTGTTACCACATCTCTCTCATCTATCTACACTTGGTGGTGTCAATCACCTCATGATAAAGATAAACAAGGCATTATGCATAAATCAAACCATCACATGCATCATAGAATATCTCCAAAGTATGACAAGTCATAAAAGATCCAACACAACAGTAAATGCATAACAAATATTATCTCACACCACAATATCCACCATGGGAATTACATAGATGACCGTAATCATGTTCAGCAGCTCATACGGTACTAATTAGTGAAGCTCAAAGAGAGGAGAGATACATAAGTTACCACCACAAACCCAAATCCAGGGGTGGACTACTCCCCCTTCATCATGGAGACGGTGGAGAAGTCGTTGGAGAAGGTGGAGACCACCCCGGCAGCGCCCCGCCGGAGTTTTCCCCCTCCAATCTGCAGCTCCTGATCTCCGTTTCGGTGTTTCTGTGTTTGTGCGGCGCTCTCTTCCAGAGAACGTCGGGGGACAATTTTTATAGGCGTTTTTAGGTCACGACTAGGTCGGTGGAGCAAAGATCGACGGCGGCGGAGCTCGAGGCCCAAAAGAGGTGGCCCACGCGCCAGGTACAGGGCCGTGGGGCCCTCTCATTTCCAGCTGGTTGGGCTTCTGGCCTTCATTTTGAGCCCATTGCGTTCGTCTCGAAAATTCTGAACCGTGCTCTTTGGCCTTGCCCTTTTTGGAGTCCCGAAGCTCCCGGAAAGTCTGAAACACTAAAAAAGACGTTTTCTGGAAAACAGGGTTAATTCCAAATAAATGGGAAAACTATGAAATATTCCCAAAATCATTATAAAACATTGATATAACCCTTATATGATGCAAATATGATTGGAATAGAAGTAAAATAATGCAAAGTTCATGTATGCATTTTACATGCATCAACATCCCCAAGCTTAACCCATGCTCGTCCCGAGTATGAAGGTGATAAAACTAACATGGACTTTGCATTTTAATACTAACAATGGATATCAAAGATGATTACTATTGCTACATAGAGTCAAATGATTCATTCTTAAAAGGAGTAGCAATATGCAAGATAGTTTATGAAGTGATATCAAGTATTCAATGCAAGGATGTTCAATGATAGTTCACAAAGTGTAACATAACAGATAGTAGTATGGACCACATGTATGCATAATGATAAGTATGGACATCCTACATTGGTCATAGAGTGATGATGAAAATCTGAATATGATAGGTGGACACTTTGGAAAGATGTATAAGTGAGTAGAGGTAAAGCATGCATAAGTTTCATCTAACCTCCAAACTCTTCTACTTAAGTTAATGATTGCAATGTGGTAATACTTGGTGTCAAGCTCTCATTCCCCTATCATAGCATCTTGAATGATTATAGTTTAATGTGAGAGCAAATATGAGTAGTGTGCTTGACAAAGTAAAGGTTAGGTGTCTCATGCCCCTTGAATACAAGTACCTACACCATGATTACTCAACTTAGGAAACAAAGCAAGTTCAAGTTATATATCATTGTAAGTAATAATAGTATCATCAAGAGCGTCAACTGGGGTACCTCTTGTCCCAGGATATGGAACAAGCCCATATCAAAATGACAAGACAAACAAACAAGATGAACAACCTCAACACCCTTTTTATTTACCATTGGAATAGCTATTTATTATAAGGTGTATCACAGACGGTTCACCATAGCATGTAAGTAAATTTCCACCATGAATGATGCATGGCTTAGATTAGCGGCCCAGGCGTCTCTCTAACCATTTATACAAACTCATTTAAACTACTTCATTTCCACCTCATTTCACCATGATAGGCATCCATAAACAAAAGTACATGATATCAACTAAATGAGATGAAGGAGCATGTTGAAAGCTTTGCATGTGACAGCACATATGGGCTAACTCCCAACCTCGAACATTTATCAAGCCACTAGCATCATAATCTTAATCACAATGGGTCATGTTTTATTTATTGCAATGATAGTAAAATGTGCATCAAGTTCGTGAGAGCTATATAACCAACTTTTCCCATGGCAATCAATAACATAATCATTTTCATTCAGAGGTATAGATAACACAAATATCATGATGAACATACTCGGAATAGCATATAGCTAGTAGGTAGATATGGTGGACTCACTGGAATAACTTTGGTTGAAGGTGTTGGAAACAAGTTTTGACTTGTTGGAATGTTTGGGCTAGCAAAAGGGAGAAAGTTGACCATCTAGATGCATGCATGAGTGTCCATAGAACTAACTAATCCATGTTAAACCAAGTAAAATAACAATCAGCACCAAAACATGAATAAGTGATAGCTCTTCAAAAAGGATTTGCAAACTATTACTCATAAACAAGCTCATGAATCATGCAACTATATGTATCATTAAAAATCAACTCAAACATCCCTTTTCCCAATCTTATAAAAGCATCCAACATATTTCAACCCATATTTCCAGTAGCTCTCCCATATATAAATGATAGTGTGGTGGTCTCTCAAAGAATCAAACCAAAACAAACAAAAAGACGCTCCAAGTTTATGCGATAAAGTGTTTCGATCGAAAAACAGAAGTTGGACGTGTGCAAACCGAGAGTGTGTAGGTCCAGTGGGGTTGTCTTCACATCCCCAAGCTTATGGTCTTCACCATCCTTGGATAGCTCTTGGTGCATCTCCTCCAATCCCTGTGAAAAAACTTCAAAACACCGTTTCTCCCATTTCTTTTCTGTGGGGTGCATTAATAGTGATAAACAAATATGTTTCTTGCTGCATATAATCCTTGAACAAAAATTCATATGAGATGTCCAGAAAGTGTATAATGTTGTATGCCTACTCATAAACTCAATTGGATCAAAAAGATTCAACTTAAAAGCTCAAAGCATGCATCAAACAAAATGGGACAGAATCTGTCCAGAAAAACAGCAGCAGCAAAACGTATTTTTCTACCCTACCAAACTTTCTCGAAAAATTCCGAAAAATTCATGCATACAGAGGATGAAAAGTTGCAACTACAGTTCAAATATGAGCTCATTCGGAGTTACAGAATAAGAATTAAAAATCATACCGTGCACTGATTCGTGCAGGAATAAAATCTCCGAACGCTATAAGCAACTTTTCAAACCAAAATGGGTAAAACTTGGCACTTTATTTAAAACTCCAGAAACTAAACTAGACACAAAGTCTCTTGTTACAGCAAGAGGACACAAAGAAAAATCACACAAAAAAAACCGGGTTGCCTCCCGCAAAGCGCTTTCTTTATAGCCATATAGCTAGGCTTCTTACTTGTTGTTTATGAAGATGAAGCTCATGAGGAGCTTGAATGTTGTTCCCCTCTTCCTTGGGAAGTGTTCCATGCATTATACCAGGGTCCCATGTTGCTCTCAAGCCAATGAAGATAATAGTCAAGTTGAAACATGGTAGAGAGAGAAACAAAACACAAAGGTAATAACAACGAAGTCTAACTTCTTCTATGCATTGGCATTTTGTATATGAATGAATCACAATGAATATAAGTTTTCCAATGCATATTAACAATATTACTTGCAGCCCATAATTATTAGTAGCATAAAGAGGGTTCTTATCACTTCCTCTTTCATAATAGTTGCAAGTAGTAGAAGTGTATTTAATCACGTAACCAATAGAATCTTCCAACTTAGATAATTTGGGAACATAAAGAGAGTCATTAAATTTATTTTGGAATTTATTAGCATGCTTCCCTCTTTCAAAATAGTTGTTAAGATCAATATCAAGTTTAATATCATGGTTGCAACAAAGATTTGGAACTAAAGATAATTGCAAACCACATAAGTATTTCTCAACATAAGCAAATTTCTCCTCTATGGTGTAGTTAGGAGAATTCAAGAACATAGCAGGACTCTCATGAGTAAGAGTACTATCATGAGCAGCAAGTATATCATTTTTATCCTCACATAATATAGTAACTTCCAAACATGTAGGATTATCAATAAGCATAGGACCATCATCTAAAGCATTATCATATAGCACATTTAAGCAACACTCCTCATTATTATCAATAAGTTTACTAGCAAAAGGTTTTTGAGTTTGAGTGTTACTATCATATGTTGATGGTGAAGTTGGGAGATCCAACTCTTCATTCTCCAGTTGTTCTTTTTCAGCATCTTCTTGAGATTGCATGGGCATCCCCAAGCTTAGGTTTTTGTCCTCTTCTTCCTGCAAAATATTAGTTCTTTCCATGGCAGCAAGAGTTAACTTTTTACGTTTAATAGCATCTGCTCGAGAAAAGAAATCATCAGCTTCTTGTAATATTTCAAGTTCCTCAAGTGTAAATGTTGCAAGTTCCTCAGGTGTATAATCAAACAGAAAACCCATAGCAAAAGTAATGAAGAACTTACACCCAGACAAGTTTAAAGGAACCTCCCCAAGCTTAGATGATTGCAAGATATAAAACAAGTTAAAAGAGACTTCCCCAAGCTTAGTCTAGTGCACACAAGAATAGAAACTTAAGCGCTACGCTCCCCGGCAACGGCGCCAGAAAAGTACTTGATACCCCCAAGAGCAGGGGATCACTATAGCACCTCTCAATGTGGAAGTAAGGTATCGATCCGCAGGAGCAAGAAGGAAAAGTTATCTATTCCCTACAACTAAAGTGTCACAAGTTTTAGTTGATTATGCACTAAACAAGTTTAAGGAGCAAGGTGGTTGATTTGATGGATGGAAGTTTAATGTAACCAAGCAAGAATGTAAAAGTGTCCCAATCCTCTTCAATGCAAGAGGACAAGACAAAGGTTTTCTCTTATAGGAACAATGGACATGGGTTCATGGGTTCACTTAATCCTCTCTCTCTCATCTATGGTGATTATCATGTTATAGATAAAGTACACATAATTGTCATGTTTTAATGGTAGCTTTTATAACGGCTACATGTCCTAAAACACATAGTTGAAAGAAGTACTCATTTGTGTTGCTAGGTCACCCTCGTAAGGCTAGCGTGGTTGCTCTCACTCCCACATCATACTCTTTCTTTTTACCCCCAGATAAAGGATGTTGGGCGGTACTGTGTCACTCAATACCTATGCCGTGTCACATCGGCCATCCCGTACCCACATACATCATACTTCATAATGGACAATATTCTAACACTAGTGCAATGATTTATATTTCGTGTGTGTACCACATCTCTCTCATCTATCTACACTTGGTGGTGTCAATCACCTCATGATAAAGATAAACAAGGCATTATGCATAAATCAAACCATCACATGCATCATAGAATATCTCCAAAGTATGACAAGTCATAAAAGATCCAACACAACAGTAAATGCATAACAAATATTATCTCACACCACAATATCCACCATGGGAATTACATAGATGACCGTAATCATGTTCAGCAGCTCATACGGTACTAATTAGTGAAGCTCAAAGAGAGGAGAGATACATAAGTTACCACCACAAACCCATATCCAGGGGTGGACTACTCCCCCTTCATCATGGAGACGGTGGAGAAGTCGTTGGAGAAGGTGGAGACCACCCCGGCAGCGCCCCGCCGGAGTTTTCCCCCTCCAATCTGCAGCTCCTGATCTCCGTTTCGGTGTTTCTGTGTTTGTGCGGCGCTCTCTTCCAGAGAACGTCGGGGGACAATTTTTATAGGCGTTTTTAGGTCACGACTAGGTCGGTGGAGCAAAGATCGACGGTGGCGGAGCCTCGAGGCCCAAAAGAGGTGGTCCCACACGCCCAGGTACAGGGGCCGCGTGGGGCCCTCTCATTTCCATCTGGTTGGGCTTCTGGCCTTCATTTTGAGCCCATTGCGTTCGCCTCGAAAATTCTGAACCGTGCTCTTTGGCCTTGCCCTTTTTGGAGTCCCGAAGCTCCTAGAAAGTCTGAAACACTAAAAAAGACGTTTTCTGGAAAACAGGTTTAATTCCAAATAAATGGGAAAACTATGAAATATTCCCAAAATCATTATAAAACATTGATATAACCCTTATATGATGCAAATATGATTGGAATAGAAGTAAAATAATGCAAAGTTCATGTATGCATTTTACATGCATCAACAGCCTCCCGACGCATTTCATGACCTCACTTGCCATTCCAATCTCGATCATCCAGGCTATTGACAGTAAGCGTAGGGCTTTCTTTTGGGCTGCAGATGACACGTGCTCAGGGGCTCAATGCCTAGTGGCGTGGGACAAGGCGTGTACTCCCAAGACAGTGGGGGGTTTAGGAGTCAAAAATTTAAATGCACAGAATGTTTGCTTGCTTTTGAAACTTTGCTACAAATTCTTACACGCCACAAACACCCTGTAGAAAGATTGGCTTCTCCACTACTCTCCTTTCGCGACACACTCTACCAAACCTTCGTACTTAGAGAAAATAATTACCAAATATATGCCCATGCTTTCTATGATGACTCGATGCAAGCTTGGCAATGGCACCTCCATTTTCTTTTGGCACGATAGATGGTTGCTTCAGGAACCATTAGCTGATGCTTCCCCTGCCCTATACTCACACCACGTAAAACAAAACGATCTCGTTGTGGATGTTCTGCAAAATGGGGTCGAAATGGACCTCCGTAATCGGCTAACCAATGTTGTTACAAATCAGCTTGCTCTTCTCTCTCAGCTCTTGCAGGGGATAACGCCATCGGATGAGCCGGACGGTCGGACGTTGTTGGATGGCTCGGCCTTCTCCATGAAGGGCGCCTACTGTTCAATGCAAACTACATTGCAAAACCCGGATGCTAAATGTATCTGGAACTCTAAAGTTCCAGCCAAGGTAAAGGTGTTTGGATGGCTTCTTCTGCTAGACAGAATCAATACTAGAGCCAATCTACATCACAAACACATTCTCGACTACACCAACTGCCCAAGATATCCAGCTGCGATAGAGGACAGGAGTCACCTCTTCTTCACCTGCCCTCGTGCGGCTCTTATTTGGCAGCATTTGGGAATCATACCCGCAGCACAGCCGTTCAACTCCATTTGGGACTCTCCGCTGCCGCCAGGCCTCCCGCGCAATATTTGGGATTCTATTTTGTTGATCATATTATAGAAAATTTGGGATGCCCGTAATGCTATGGTCTTTAGAAAGATAGACCCATCTTGTACTGATCTCACTCTTTGGTCTTACCGTTTTCGCACAACGGAAACTAGAGAAGCAGCTGACCTGTGGCGTGACCATCTCACCCTCTGTAATATGTAACTTCTATGTTATTGAGTAAAGATTCAGGTGGGGATTCTCTCCCCTGGTGACAGCCTCAAAATAAAAACTACTGGTCCCTTCCACACTTCCACTATGTTCATTTTTTATTTAGAGAATGCATTATCCGAATTAGGACAGCACGCAAGCCGTAGTGGATCACAGATTTAAGATTCAATGTTCTAAACTTTATTTGTGTTGTAGCATCAATACAAGTCACAACAAAATCACTGTTGTGCAGTATGCACCATTGGTTCAGGAAGAGAAAGTAAAATGGAGTAAGAGTGAACTGTACTTTTCTTTCTGAAATCTAAACACCTTCCTATGCAAATTGGACTTAACAGTGTTGGACTTCTGGACACACCAGATACAAACCCAGGTAATTGGACCACTAATCTTTTGAAACCATGCAAAGCCACTCCGGTTAAATATGGTCCTTTGTCCCATTGACAAAACAAGCGGTGTTTTCAATCTATAAATGCACTAACTTATATTATAAAGAGGTACATTCTTGAAATAAAAATTTCTTGGATTCGAGGGTGATCCAAAATAATCAGATTCCCTTTGTAGTATGAATCTTACTTCTGAAAACAGAGTTTTCCATGGCATGATCTTCACATGGACGGAGATCTTCTTATCGCAAGATCCAACACCACCATCACGGGCGACCATCAAGTTCCTAACACTGCCACATAAGACACAAGAAGAAACATTTGCAGTGACCATCAAGTTCCTGACACTGACACACAAGACACAAGAAACATTTGCGGTAATCGTTGTCGATGTTAAGGAGTATTAGTATTGTTCTACGACTCCGTATTTCCTTCCTTTCGAAACACCTCTTTCTGAGCGACCGTAGATATGTCACGCACGACGCGTCAACCCCCTTTCGGGTCCACAACCATCCTCTTTCCTTATATTATTCTTCCATTCTTCTCCACGAGCCTCCTGATCCCTTTGATCCACCCGGCCGGGCCGGCGACTTCTCTCGTCCCCATCCCACCTTGCGGTCATCTGCGACGCTGCTCCTCCCATATTCTCTGACGCGTCAACCCCCTTTCGGGCCCACAACCATCCTCTTTCCTTATCTTATTCTTCCATTCTTCTCCACGAGCCTCCTGATCCCCTTTGATCCACCCGGCCGGGCCGGCGACTTCTCTCGTCCCCATCCCACCTTGCGGTCATTTGCGACGCTGCTCCTCCTAGATTCTCTACCCTGCCATAGCCGATACTCTTCTCGCCCCATCCAACCTCCCACCTTGTCGAAGCCGACCTCCCGCACCACATCGCCGTCCACCTCGATGGAGCTGGCGACACAGCGGCTAGCCACGGCGAAGAAGGTGATGTTGACCGAGCCGGATGCGAGGAATACACTTATCTTCAGGGAGGTGCGGGGTGGGCCGACAGGAAGCGGAAGTGGTCGCGATGGAGCTTACAGTGGATGGGCGGGGCATAGTGGATCAGTGTCGAGGAAGATTGGGGACATGGCGGCAACATGACGTAAGCGTGTCGGCCGCGGGGCAGGGATGTCGTCGATACAACCGGTGCCGTCAGAGGGAGGGGGATGGAGGTGGCTATAGTGCTCTCTTCTTCACCCTCCTCTCCCGCGGTGATCTCTTCTTCCCTCCCCATCTCGGTGGCTACGGCGGTGTTCTTCTTCCACCTCCCATCCGTTTCGACAAGAAACAACACCCATTGGCTATCGGAAGTTTGACCCTGTCCACGAGTGCCCACAAGCTAACAACACCCCCTTCCTTGTAACCAAAGTCTTGTGTAATATATATTTGTCCTTTGGGTTATTCAAAAGAGATAAGCTGCATCGATAACATGACATCAGAGCAAACTCATGGTATAAGTCTCGTCTTTCGCAATTTAATAAAAAAATATCCTAATTCCAAAATGTTCACTTTAGTTTTAAAAACAATTCGACAGATCAAAATGTTTCAAGAAACACCGCCTACCAAAACTAGACCTGTGTCCAATACAGCGAACACACATCTCAGAAGCCGCCTTTTCCCTCCTTCACAATAGACAAGGACAACACACACACCGCTGGAAATCTCTCTGATGCTGTCGACGCCGCCGCCACCATGCTCCGCCTCCGAGCGTGCGTCATTTCCCATCTCGCCTCTTCTTCCTCCAGCTCCCATCTCCACCGCCTCCTCTCAGCCACCACGCAGGCGCCCATTTCCCGAGACCAAGGTACAACGAATGGAGAAATGCATGTATGAATGGAGAAATTCTAGAGATTCAAACCATATCATCCAAAATACACTAAAAATCTTGCGAAAACCCTTTGATCCGAAGGAGTTTTCTACTGGATATTGATAACCCCCAAGAGCATGGGATCACTGTAGCACCTCTCAATGTGGAAGTAGGGTATCGATCCGCAGGAGCAAGAAGGAAAAGTTATCTATTCCCTACAACTAAAGTGTCACAAGTTTTAGTTGATTATGCACTAAACAAGTTTAAAGAACAAGATGGTTGATTTAATGGATGGAAGTTTAATGTAACAAAACAAGAATGTAAAAGTGTCCCAATCCTCTTCAATGCAAGAGAACAAGACAAAGGTTTTCTCTTATAGGAACAATGGACATGGGTTCATTTAATCCTCTCTCTCCCATTTATGGTGATTATCATGTTATAGATAAAAAGTACACACAATTGTCATGCTTTAATGGTAAACTTCTATGACGGCTACATGTCCTAAAACACATAGTTGAAAGAAAATAATCATTTGTGTTGCTAGGGTCACCCTCGTAAGGCTAGCGTGGTCTGTTGTCACTCCCACATCATACTTCTTCCTTTTTACCCCCAGATAAAGAATGTTGGGCGACATTACTGTCACTTAATGCCTATGCCTTCTGTCACTAGGCCACTCTCTACCCACATACATCATACTTCTTAATGGACAATATTCTAAACACTAGTGTAATGATTCTTATTTCGTGTGCATGACCACATCCCTCTCATCTATCTACACTTGGTGGTGTCAATCACCTCATGTCAAGGATAAACAAGGCATTATGCATAAATCAAACCATCACATGCATCATAGAATATCTCCAAAGTATGACAAGTCATAAAAGTTCCAACACAATGGTAAATGCATAACAAATATTATCTCATACCACAATATCCACCATAGGAATTACATAGATAGATCCATACTTATGCAAGGCACATCATATGGACTTCAACAATGATCATACATAGAGAGATTGGATCAAGTTACCACCACAAACCCAAAGTCCAGGGGGTGGACTACTCCCCCTTCATCATGGAGACGGTGGAGAAGTCGTTGGAGAAGATGGAGACCACGCCGGCAGCGCCCCGCCGGAGTTTTCCCCCTCCAATCTGCAACTCCAGGTCTCTGTTTCGTGGTTTATGTGTTTCTGCGGCGCTGCTTTCCGAAGGGCGTCGGGTACTATTTTTATAGTCGTTTTTAGGTCAAGACGGAGGCTCGGGAAAAAAGATCGACGGCAACGGAGCCTCGAGGCCCAAGATGGTGGGTCCCACGCGGCCAAGGAATCTAGCCGCGTGGGCCACCCTATCTTGGCCCTCGGGCCTCCGTTTGTTCGCTTCCTTCGCTCCCACGCTTCGTTCCTTCCAAAAACTGATGCTCGTAAATTTCCAGGTCATTTGGACGTCGTTTGGGTCCCTGAAACATCAAAATATAGAAAATAGGGTTTTCTGCCTGTGCAGGGTTAATTCAAGAAAAATAGGGAAACTATGAAATATTCCCAAAATCAATATAAAACAATGATATAACCCTTATGTGATGCAAATATGATTGAAATATAAGTAATACAATGCAAAGTTCATGTATGCATTTTACATGCATCAGATATTCGCAAAGCAATGCTACTTAAAAGAAATAGTAAAGATATTTGTGTGGACAAGATAGAAATTTTGAAGCTCATTCTAATCGTTGTCACATTATATTTCTCCAGCGTTTGTATCCTAATTTAAAAATGTTCACTTTATTTCAAAAAACAATTTGACAGATCAAAGTGTTCAAAGAACCGTCGCCTACCTAAACTGGGCCCGAGCCCGCACAGACATCTCACAAGCCGTCGCTGTCGCGCTGTCACCGCCGGCGCCGCCATGCTCCACCTCCGAGCGTGCGTCCTCGCCCATATTTCCTCTTTTCCCTCCACCTCCCACATCTTCCCTCTCCGACGCTTCCTCTCCGCTACCGCGTCGGCGCTGCCCATTTCCCCAAACCTTAGCTTCGCCGTCGGGGACTACCTCGTCAATACCTGCGGCCTCACCCGAGCACAAGCCCTCAAGGCCTCCACGAAGCTCTCCCATCTCAAGTCCCCCTCCAACCCCGACGCCGTCCTCGCCTTCCTCACCGGCCTCGGCCTCTCCAGCGTCGACGTTGCCGCCGCCGTCGTCAAGGACCCGCGATTACTCTGCGCCGGCGTGGAGAGGACCCTGGCCCCGGTCGTCGCCGGGCTCACCGGCCTCGGCCTGTCACGTTCTGAGATAGGCCGCCTCCTCTCCCTCGAACCCGACTGCTTCCGCAGTTCCGCTGTCGATCCATCATCTCCAAGCTGCACTACTACCTCCCTCTCTTGGGGTCCTCCGACAACCTCTTCCGGGCTCTCAGGAACAACGCATATCTGAGATACAGCCTCGATAAGGTGGTTAAGCCCAATGTCGTGCTCCTGCGGGAATGCGGGCTATGTGATTCTGATATTACCAAGTTGTGCATTCATGTCCGTTGGATGCTGACCGCCAACTCGGAGCGTGTCCGAAGGATGGTTGCATGCGCCGAAGGTCTAGGTGTGCCCCGTGGCACTGGGATGTTCAGACAAGCGCTTCAGGCTGTCTCGTTCTTTAGCGAGGAGAAGATCGCTGCCAAAGTGGAGTACTTGAAGAAGACATTCAGGTGGTCAGATGCCCAAGTGAGAATCGCTCTGTCTAAGGCTCCTTTCATGCTGAGGAGTTCAAAGGAATCACTGCAGCTCAAGTTGGATTTCCTCATCTCCGAGGTGGGGTTGGAACCGGCATACATTGTTCGTCTTCCTACATTGACCTTTTGCAGCCTAGAGGGCTGGCTCAGGCCCCGGTACTATGTTGTAAAGTTTCTTAAGAAATATGGATTGCTAGATTGTGACTGGACCTACCATACAATTGTCAAGGTGAACGAGAAGGTATTCATGGAGAAGTTCATATACCCTCACAAGGAAGCAGCACCACATCTTGCTCAAGACTATGCTGCCGCTTGCGGAGGGGAAGTGCCGGCTAGATTCATATTTACATGAACCAAGAACAAGCGCTGAAGGTTGCCGCTTTCTTCAGCGAGGAGGAGATCATTGCCAGAGTGGAGTACTTGAAGACGTTCAGGTGGTTGGATGCCGATGTGAGCCATGTTGTGCCTAAGGCTCCGTTCGTGATGACGATGTCAAAGGACTCACTGCAGTTCAGGTCAGATTTCCTCATTCCGAGGTGGGTTTGTAACAGCATACATTTCTCATTGGCGGCAATGCTCTGTTATAAAATGAAGAGCTGGTGCAGACCCCGTTACTGCATTGTCAAGTTTCTTAAGGCGGATGGATTGCTAGATCATGACCAGGACTAGTATAGTGCAGTCGCCTACACCAAAAAGGTATTCGTGGAGAAGTTCATATGCTCTCACAAAGAAGCTGCACCTCACCTTGCTGAAGACTATGAAGTCGCTTGGAAAGGGGAAGTGCCTATTAATTTCAGCTTTACATGAACCAAGAACAAGGCTATGAAGATTAGTAACTGCATATGGCGCAACAAAGTTTCACTTTGCGTTGTAAGTTGTTAAACACCGTTTTGGTGTTCTTTGACTAACCGGGCGTTGTTTGTATTCTATAGTATTCATGTTACATGCCAGTTTGATTATTGCTAACTTCCTATGGAACAGATAATTTGATTCATGAACCCTAATATGTTCATGTTATCATTCCTTAGAGAAGATCTCTGGAAAATGGGAAGCCCATGGATATGTTTGTGTTTCAAAATTTGTTCAAGATCATGAAAATTGAATGTGTGGGTGGATCAATTTTCTGTGAAAATGCCACCTAGAAAACCAGAAAACAAAATTCTTGCTGTCGTTTTGTACTAAATATATGAGTATGATCTGCTTTCATGCCAAGGTATATCTAGCATCTTTCATTTTCATTTCATTGTCTTTTAGGTACCATGTCATATATGATTTAGTACTATAACTGTGCAGTTCAATGCTTAATATTTAGACTATGCTTAGAAATAAACTTCTAATGGGAATCTATTTTTCATTTTGCCTTCTGACTTCCTTAACCTTTTTTCTCAAGGATTTATCATATTTGTTCCTAAGTATCATAGTTAACCTTTCTTTGCTTTGGAATTTTCAAATTTGAAATTGTAACCATTCTGGGACTAAAGCACGATCTATAAATGAAGTAGTATTTTCATTTACATTTTTCATTAATGATCAGAACTAAGCTAACGGAGGTGCCATGAATAACAAGCACATCCAAAGAATAATGAACTAAATTTGCTGGGTAAACATAAGAGAGAATAATATGAGAATTGGCTACTGCAAGCTACAACATGGACCAAGCCAAAAGTTCTTTGTTCATACCTGTCCACTCTTCAGTGTTTGCATAGTACCATGTCCCTTCACAAAACATACGTTTTGGCAGCAAAGCTAGCCAACAGTGAAATTGCACGTTTAAAAATCAATTTCGCACATATGTGGTGAGTTGTGCTATCTCAGGTTTACTTGGCAATGCCCACTGTTCTTAGAAACACAAAATCGAATTTATGTACTAGGCCCACAGAATTGTTTTCCTTAAGGCAAGATAACTACAGGTCTGTCTTCTGGGTGCTACTTAAAAGTTAAAATACGAAGATGTGATTTACAACTTGGCACTTTCTTTTGGTGTAAGATAGTACTATTCGGTACTGCTAATTCTTTTCTCTTCTGGAATCGCTTGCTAATCACATATTTATCTGTTCCTTGTACTTACATTTTGATGTCCATTAGATGGTCCATGTCAATTTGTATATCTATCTCTATCTTACATTGGCTCCTGGATAAGCTTCCGATAATGTTTGTTGATTATTTGTTATGGTGCGGTGGTTTAGTTAAAATAGTACTGACATTCAGTTCTCTGTAAGTAGTATGGCTGAATACAAATATAGTTTGGCGCTCTCCTATCTTACCCCTGAACACAAAACATGGGGATCAAGTTAGTTGGGCTTACTGTTCAGATGCCCATGAGTTTTAATCCCTCTTGATTTGGCTACGTATTCTTTTGGGGTTTCCTTTTCGTGCAGATCCCATCCCTCTTTATGGTTTGCTACAGGGTGAGCCCTTTCAGAAACCAATACCTTTTTTTGAATGCTAGAAACCGATACCTTGCATCTGATATAGTCCGCATTAAGTTACAATTTATGCCTATATAGTTTCTAGTTCCAGCTAACGATTTAATAAGTATCCACATGATGCAAAAGAAAAGATTATCCACATCCAGTATCTAATGGGATACATTTGATTTGGTGTTATCATCATGTTCCTTGTCGTTAGCTAATATTGTATCTTCAGTTCCTTCTATTTACTTAATGTTTTGCCAAAGCGACCGCAGGTCTTAACAAAAAAATGCAAAATATGAAATAGCAGTGGAGAGAAATTTAACGTGCAATCGCAGGTCTTAGCAAAAGCAGGACCAAAGCGACCAAACCAAAGGAGATAGAAGTTGGGAAGGAGGGAAATTAACAGTAACCATCAAGAGAAAATAGATCTCGGGCTTGGATGGCCTGCATACCTTGAAGCTGATGTACTCGGAGGATGCCTGTACATGTTTGCTTTCAGAAGTCCACCAAGAAACTTGCTGACCTTGCTGGTTTTCCTTGTTAGTATGCACTTGAACTGGTAGGCTATGCTTAGTTTTTCTGCCTGCTAAAATGTAATGCCTAAGATGCACTGTCCTTCATTTTTCGTAGGATAATGGCTGTTCAAGATATCTTGTAGTGCCTCACTTCAAAATAGATATACTCCGGATGGCACCCGCCGGGTTCGGGGCCGGGTTTGGCACCCCCATACCCGCACCCGGCCCCTCCACCCGCACCCGCCACCCGCCCCATACCCGCCAGCAGGTCAAGATCTCTACCATACGCGCGAACCCGCCGGGTTCGGGTGACCCGACGGGTACCCGCGAGAGAGGAGGGCATGGGCGGCGAGCGGCCGTCGTTGGCGGCAGTCAGCGTCGAGGCGGTCGAGGATGAGGCAGGCCATGGCGCCGTAGAGGCGGCGGCGACGCGGGGTGAGAGGCGGCGGCGGCACGGGGTGAGAGGCGGCGGTGACGGGGGACTTGGCGGCGGCGCTCCGCTGCAGGAGAGAAGACGGGAGGTGGAGAGGAGCTTGGGGTCCCAGACGCGGCGGCGGCGCATGAGAGAGGGTGCGCGGCGACGGCGGCATAGGAGAGAGAGTGTGCGGCGGCGGCACAGAGAGAGGATGCGGCGGCGGCGCCCCGATGGGATCGTGCTTTTTCTGGAGATGAAGATGGGAGAGAGAGAGCAGAGCGTGGCGTGGGTGCGTGGTGTGTGCGTGCGTGGTGTGCGTGGGTGCGTGGTGTGTGCTGTGGGCCTGTGGCCTGTGTGCGTGTGTGGTGTGCTGTGGTGTGGTCTGTGGCATGATAATTGAGTCGCGAGTCGCAAGTGAGTCGCCAACCCTCCGACTCGCTGTATAGTCGAGCAAAGTCGCTGTATAGTCGCGGCAAGTCGCTGTATAGTCGCGAGTCGCCGTGATTTTTGAGAAACGACTCGCTGTATAGTCGGCGACTATACAACGACTATACAGCGACTCAAATACCATGGTCTGTGGTGTGTGAGTGTGTGTTGCGTGCGTGAGGAGTGAATTAGGTGAGGGTGAGGGCAATGACCTGTGGGGTCAGTCGGGTATGTGGGTACACGGGTATGGGTTTGGCACCCCCATACCCGCCCCCGCTATACCCGATGGGTATGAAATTTCCCCGCTAACTATACCTGTGGGTTTTTTCTATACCATACCCGCCCCATTTAAGGCGGGTACCCGTCGGGTATCGGGTTTGCGGGTACCCATTTCCATCCGGAAGATATACTATATGAGTTTGTAGGATGTCAACTGTGAGTGGCCAATTCCAAATTGAACTCGAGGTTGTTACTTGCTCATAAGTTACAGGTGCTAATAGCAATCTTTATCTCCGTTTGAAAAGTAAGGATGAGTTCTTTTGAACCTTGGATTACTTGACTTGCAGGGAGGTATGCACTGATTAACCAAGCGTTCTGCTTCTTTGTTTCTTGAGTGCATTTCATTGAACAGGTTTAGGAGGTTTCTGCTTCCTGTTCTATTAGCTTAAGTGAACGCACACCGTGGCTAATTTTAGCATTCCAAAGTACCATTGCTGAGTTAAGGTTGGTGGTCGTGCCTCCCATGATGGAGTGCAACTTGTTGCGGAACGGGGTGAAGCACTGAAGCTGGTGTGATAGTCTCAAACTGATTCCCAGGACATAGTTGAGCTGTGGAGAAAAAGGCTCGAGCAATCGTGCCAACGTGCTGCCGATTAGTAGGTTTTGTTTAACTTCTTTTGATGTCGTTTTGAGTTCATCAAATACAAGTAGTGGGTTCAAGATGTGCTTGCTTTGTATTCATTCGGTAAGATCCTTGGTGGGTTGTGTGACTTAGAACATGCTTCAGCAGATAGAACTGGGTGCAGAAACCTCCAGCTGGTAAAACATGAAGCACTTGCCTTTTCTGCTCAAAACTTGCACCAATGCATCACTCCATGCATAGAATCTTGGGCAAATGAAGGTCCTCACCGCAACATCTTACCTGACTGAAACTTCTCCGGCTGTAGTGTTGGTTCTTCTCTTCTTACTCAGATGGCTGAATGGTCCCATGTAATTCTATTTGTGTAAATCATGGTTGGACCGATGATATGCTACCGCTTTCGTTCCCAGGTTCAGATTCTGGGAGTGTTTTTGGAATTGGGATTTTGATACTGTCTGCTCGATGCTTTCCTGCTATGTAAGTAGAAGTGTGAACCTGAAAACATGCAACCAGAAACTCCTTGTAATTCAAACTAGACTGAAAATAGAAGGGCAGCGCAACGGAGAGGTGCGTTGAGGCGTCAAGATCAGCCGATTGATCGGTTGATGGACTGGAGAATGGCGTAGTAGAGCGCAGCGGCCATCGCTGGGAGTTGTCGTGCAAGTTTCTGTAAATTCAGTCTAACTTTTGAATCGAGTCATGCAGGTAGATCATAACTTTAGGGACCTAGTTTCATCATAACCGAGTGAAGATGAAGGAGATCCAGCGAGAAACTCGTGTAGACTTGAGAACGACTTTTTTTTAATAAAATTTAAAAATACAAAAGCCACTACCCATAACCGAGAGAGAGCATACAAAAGGTTGTATACATTACAAGTAGGATGCAACGCAGCGTCTGATCTGCGCAGCATCGTGTAAATTAACAATAGAAAAAGTCAGTTATTCATGAATTACAACAAGTTAGTTTAATTTACACTGGCTTGACATTTTAACGGGTTTTTGCCGGACGCCGCTTTGCATCCCTAATTACAAGGTTACATGTTACATATGGACGGTGATATGGTTAGGGGTCGAAAAGTCTTCTTCTCGCGTGAGCGACCGCTCGTGCGGTCCGCGCGACGCGTGTGGGGCGTGGGTCCCACCCACGTTCTCTTCCTTCCGTCCCTGCCCCACCTCAATTCATCGTCCTCCGCTCTCAAAAAAAATCCTCTTCCTCCGAGAGACGGTGCCAGGCTGAGCCGGCGCTGGCTACGCCGCGGCAGAGAAGACAGCCGGCGGGACGAGACTTAACAGTGGGGATGGGGTGGGTTCGCCGGGTACGAGATCCGGTGGTGGTGGTGGGGGCTTAGAGGGATGGTCGGGGCGGCGGCAGATTGGCGGAGGGGGTGATTTTAGCAGGGCGGCGAGGCGGTCGCGGTAGCGCTGCCGGCCGCGGGGGGCGGAGGCAGGCGGTTCGGCCGATGACGGCGGCGGGGGTGCCTTGTTCATCTTCTTCCCCACATCCTTATCGTTTTGTTGTCGGAAGGGCAGGTGCGAGGCTGTCGAAAACCGAGCGCGCGCGCCTAAGGTAGCCACGCCCGTTAGGGTCTCATGCACAATACCTATATACGGAGTAGTTTTTTTTATAGAAACAAATAAACCAGATTGTACGAATTAGATATTTTCAGCATGGGGCCGAGGAATGAATTAAGCCCAGTCTCCCGTCCTAATACATCCATCAACGTCTACTTTCTTGTATTTTTCGTCACAAAGAAAATACAAAAAGAAAAGAGGCCATCCGCTCCATCCGATTCGATTCCATTCCATCCCCTCGGAGACCCAGAGGCCACCTGACCAAAGCCGAAGCGAGTGAGGATGGCGCCGTGGTCACCGCCCCCCGTCGCCGCCGCCACCACCGCCGCCTCCCAGGCCCAGTTCGGCTTCTCGCCCGCCCGCCCGGCGCACGCGCGGCAGGCCGTCCTCCTACCGCCGCTCGCCCGCAGAATCCCGCTCCTCGCCGTCAACAACGCCACCAACTCCTCCACATCATTGAGGCGCCACGCCCTCGCCACCGAGGTCGAGGGCCTCAACATCGCCGACGACGTCACCCAGGTAACAAGCCCCACTCCAGTCGCTCAGCCGCCCAGCCGTAGACCTAGGATTTGATTTGATTAGTCAACTTACTGACGCCACAGTCCCCACAGTCAACTTCAGACAAGTACAGATTCACCCTGCCCCTTCCTCCCTTCAGTTACTAGATCATATCGTCAGAGGTCCACGCGCACAAATTCATTACTTAAAATATCATCGCGTGTCAGAAGATAGAGCACCTGTCTAAGGAGATTTTGTTAGATGTGATGGCAGCTCATCGGCAAGACACCCATGGTGTACCTCAACAAGATCGCCGACGGCTGCGCCGCCAACATCGCCGCCAAGCTTGAAATCATGGAGCCCTGCTGCAGTGTCAAGGACAGGTTACATACAAAATTCTTCTTATCTTCCTCTTCTGTTCAGTTTCTTTCCTTGATGATGGATGGACCAAGCAGCTAAACGTGCTTCCTGGCCGGTTACATGTTTCAGGATAGGGATCAGCATGATATCCGACGCTGAAGAGAAGGGATTGATAACACCAGGAAAGGTGATTCACCACATCCTCTGTTTTTATACGTGCACACTCGCTGTCTTGCTTTCTCTGTTTTACTAATTATTATTACATCATGTTCTGTGTTCAGAGTGTCTTGGTGGAAGCAACAAGTGGGAATACAGGCATTGGTCTTGCTTTCATTGCTGCCTCCAGGGGATACAAGTTGATACTCACGATGCCCACATCCATGAGCATGGAGAGGAGAGTTCTACTCAAAGCTTTTGGCGCTGAACTTGTCCTTACGGATGCTGCAAAGGGGATGAAAGGTGCCTTGGATAAAGCTACAGAGATTTTGAATAAGACACCTAACTCATACATGCTCGAGCAGTTTGACAACCCTGCCAACCCAAAGGTAACAAGGACAGATAGCTGCATTTCTCTATCTATCTATATGCCCTCTAGCCATGTCTGACCTGCTTGCCCAATTTCAATCAGGTACACTATGAGACTACTGGGCCTGAAATCTGGGAGGACTCAAAAGGCAAGGTGGATATATTTATTGGTGGAATCGGAACAGGGGGGACAATATCTGGTGCTGGCCGTTTCCTCAAGGAGAAAAATCCTGAAATCAAGGTTTCTTCAAAAAATTCCCAAACAAAATGTACCCTGTTATATGCACCATACATATAGTCCTCATACAGTTACGTGTTTCTAGGTTATTGGTGTCGAGCCTACTGAAAGTAACATACTCTCTGGTGGAAAACCTGGTATGTTTTTGCTATCAGACCTCCTCTCAGCTAGTCAAACTTATGTTCTTTCCCTTACAACTGTTACCCCACTTGTGCAGGCCCACATAAGATTCAAGGCATTGGAGCGGGATTTGTTCCAAGGAACTTGGACAGTGATGTTCTCAACGAAGTAATAGAGGTCAGAGCTTATTCCATTCTTATCTATTCCACCTGTGTAGTTACGTCTTCAGTTCTGTGAATGTGTTCTTTGTATCAGCCAATAATCACCCCTTTTGCTCTGCTGGTACTGTATATTGTTGGAATTGTTGTGTCGTTCTACTTTCCTCAGATTATTGCTGTGACGTTTTCTTTTCTTATTGTTTTCTCTGATTATGTTCTGTTTATGTTCTAGATATCAAGCGACGAGGCTGTTGAGACAGCAAAGCAGTTGGCTCTTCAGGAAGGATTGCTGGTACTGTAATTTCATATGTTGATGCATTTTTTTTTGTGGTCAATAAATACATTTTATTTGATGTGGTGTTCTATGTGAGATATTGTCGTTTTGTTCCAAATGCTCATATGCTTAAAGAAAAGCAGGCAAATCATGACTCACAGTATCCTAGTCAATGCCTGTTTTCCTGCTTGGCTTGCTATTTAAGTGGAAGCACCGGGCAGGCTTCTTTACAGATCTTGTAGATATAATGACTTGAGATAGGCACCATGTTTGAGCCAGTGTACTTGGAAGGCGGCGATTTGGGTTGCAAGTCTAGATGATCCCATTATGTAAAATATTTTTATTTATTTTTTAAAAAGTCCAAAAATTCCAAAAAAAAAAATCGGATATACATTAGGACATTTTGGGTTAGCAAAAAAATTACCGTGGAGTAAAAACATTTTTTGTGTCTTGTGAAAAAAAGACAAAAATATGTCTCGTACAAAAGCATTTTGGAGCGTCTGAATTTGTCATTTTTGCACAGGTCACACAAAATGTTTTTTCTTCGCGTGACTTTTTATGCTAACATAAATTGTCTTAAAGTATGTGCGAAATTTTTATTTCGAATTTTTTGACATTTTGAAAATTGATTTTTTTGTAGTGGGTGCATCCGCACCTGCGACCCGTTATGGATTTCTGGTGTACTTGCTCCTTTTATGCATTTCAATGCTGCCATATGTACAATGCATCCCAGTACAATTTTGTCACGGTCCACCATATCCACCTTCAGTGTCCTACGACTTCATGAAGGAGATGCCAGGGTATAGGAGATCAGCGTGTAATCTAATATTAGAAAAATCATGATTCAGTCTTTCATGACAATGTACGGCTGTTGAATTTATCATGATCTGTAGTCGTTAAGCAGGAGTTTGCTTTTTTGTTATGAATGCTGTGCAGGTCGGGATCTCGTCGGGTGCTGCAGCCGCCGCCGCCATAAAGGTCGCCAAGAGACCAGAAAACGCTGGGAAGCTGATAGTGGTAATTAAGCGTACAGTGACATTGCGTAGTTTGGAGCCAGATTTCTTCTTTCGCAGCATCGAATGACAGTGCTGTTTCCTGTGGACGCCATTGCAGGTTATTTTCCCGAGCTTCGGTGAGCGGTACCTGTCTTCGGTGCTGTTCCAGTCCATCAGAGAGGAGTGTGAGCAGATGCAGGCTGAAGCTTGAACTCTGACCGCTTTATTAGGCTGTTTGCTGGAATAAATAAGGCGGCATGGAAACGACTTGCTGGACTTGCACACGTTTTTTGTTTATCATATCGATGATTGTATGGAAACAGTTATTTGTCCCTTTGGATTGGAGGAGCAATGCTCGTTAAAAAAAGAAGCAGAAATCAGGCGGCCACATGATGTCCATGTTCAGGTTTTGAACGATTTTAATTGAAGAGAGTTTAATATTTCCTTGAGTTTTTTATGGCAATGTTGTTTACATACTGGATCTGTTCTCTACGCGCTGATCTCGCTTCAGATGATCCGCTAAACGAGACGACAGTTTTCTGGTGCTTCACATCGGACGCACCATTCATCTCCTTCTCGGCTGCTTAGAATAACTGTGCTGACTGTAACAATTTCCCCAATGTAAAATTAACGATGCTCATCTTGTTAGTCTGACGACTGTTAAGCTTTTCACTATAAGCCGAATGCATCAGATCAGTCTAACTTAATGCATTGCAGTGGAGAATTTTTGGAAGCGTGTAACCTCATGATATTTTTTCTGTTTCTATGAAGGGAGAAATATCAGTGTGTTTAGTTAGGCAGTGCAAGGGTATGCACTTGTACCGCCTCGTTGCAAACTTTTCAGTTTAATTAGTGACCTTTTTCTCGAAAAGAGTGGTTAGTTGTGGCATGTTTATTAGTTAGATCAGTTAGCAGCCAGATCGGGCGGTTGGCTGTATTATGAGTGTTTCTGTTGTGTTGATTTTCTGTTTTTCTTCTTACTTTGCGGCTATGGGCATCCTAAGTATGTAGAGGCCGGATGTGAGCTCCTTTACACTGTAATCGGCTCGATAAGAACTTTTGAGTTTAATAAAGGGACTTTTATCAAAGTGAAATGTGGTTGGTTGTATATTCCTAAGCATATTTATATTGTTAGTTGGTGGTCAGACCTTTCGACTCTTAAGTATTACATAAACAATCTTAGCTGTTTGCAAAGCTGTTCAACTGATCCAAAACTGTGGTTTGGCAAACCTGTTCTATCCCATGATTGTAAAGCATAATAAAACCACAAAAGTATAGTTTGGGCACTGACGTCCAACAACTGATCCACAACTCCAGCGTGAGCATTCCTTTACACGATTGATCCGTCTCATCGTTTGTTTCTTTATTGTGAGTGCTGGAGCACAAAAAAGTACATCTGTACAGTTTCATCTACAGTACGTACGTACGAACCACGAACACACCCCCGCTTCTTCTTTTTTTTTTGAAAGCCTGCGTACATCAGAGAGTACAACATACGACGTATGAAGTACAAGAACAAGTACAGAAAGCCGACGCAGGGGAACAGAGCTAGATCAAGCACCAGCAACTCCGCCGGCGATGAAGACGAAGACCGCTGACCTCCTTCTTACCACGGCCCAAGGGCACCTCCTTCGTTGAAGATCGCCGCAGAGCCCGTCCGCCGCGCAGCGACGGAGCTTATATCAATGAACGCGTACGGCGAGCGCCCTCCCACTCCAGCAACACCACCTTGCCGCAACCGTCTTCGTCCCCAGCGCTGGCAGAAGCCGCGAGGCTCGCCCAGCCCTGAGTTCCAGCCTCCAGGTCCCCCCACAGAGCTCCACAGCGTGGAGATCGCCCTCCCCGCCGGCCGGCAAGGAGGAGGAGGAACCGGAGGAAAACCGAGAGATCCGGAGATCCCCGGCCACCAAAAGCCGCACGCGCCGCGCCGGAGCTCCGAGGAGCGCCGCCGCAGAAGGGGAAGCGCGCCGACCCCCACCTAGCCACCGACACCATCGCCACCCCCATGACGCCGCCGGCGGGATCCTACCACAACCTACACTATGTACAGGCCGAGATCCGGGGATCCCCCACCCTCCCGCCGCCGGAGCGGCCGACGGAGGGGAGGAATCCCACGGATCGCCGGCGAGCGAGGTGGTCGGGGGAGGAGTTCGCAAAAAGTCGCCTCTCCGATCTACTGTAGATGGAGAGAAGAGCGGTCGGCCGAGCTCTTGTCCTACACCCCCGCTTCTTCTCTCCCACGAACTGTCTACAATTAAGATATCTTGAAAGTGTAATCACAAATACGAATACTAGTTCTAAACAACCCGATGTTAAGAGAAACTCAGGTTGCTTTATTTATAAAGTGGCGTGAAAACCTATTTGGAGGAGAGAAACCCAGGTTGCATAACGGATAATATGTGCACTCCTGGGAAAAAGTTATCCATCATAGAAGTGAACTAGACTTTTTTGATTGCGCTGGAAAAGTCGACCTTGCTCCACGCTGCAATGGTTTCTTCAAACCGGTGGATCCACAATGTCAGCCTCTTAATTAGTAGACATAAATCTTCGCTATGTTGGTTTATGGATACACGTGATTGCTGCTACTTGATTTTGTTTTTTGATTTATGCTGATATTCGAACCCGATACCTTAATTGAGTGAACGGTGTGCCTATACCACTACCCCGACTAACATATTATGCTACATCATGCTAAGTTAGGTATAATAAGTGTTGTTGTTCCCTATTTGCACCTTATAAGATTTTTTATATAATAGCGTGTCAATAAGAGTTCAACTCGTGTAAACATGAACAACCCAGAATTCGAACAAAAACCTCAAGGGAATAAAGTATTCATAAATTCATGTGTCTAAAATAGCCTATTGTCAGAGCATCAAATTGAGTAGGACTGATTTTGACACTTTGGTCAAATTGTGGTCCGGTGATGAAAATACTCTTTTCTATGAGGAAATTTTTAATGCCAGACATGCACATTACTACTGCAGGTCGAGAAAGAAAGGTTCGAGCCGACAGCATCGCCGCAATGAGCTCCTGCAGGTCTAGAAACTCTGATTTGCAACGTGAATTTGCAGGCGACAAGGTTGTACTGACGGAGAAGGGCATTTTACCCACTCCCATCAATGGTGCACCAGTCTGTGGAATCACTCATAATAGTGTACCCGTAGAAAGATGGGAAAGTTCAGCGTGAGATGCGTTATGTTAATCATCCTCTTACACTTTTTGGGCCAGGACCCTCGGGTGCCTTCTTCATCACCTTCTTGTCTTCTCGTGCACCATCCCCTTCAGCGCGCAACCTTTTTCTAATGGCGTATTCATCGTATTTGGGTGACACTGCATCTCAATGGCTGCCCTCCTCATCTACTAGGAACACCTATGCATTAATGTCCCTTCCCAACATCTCCTATTCTCAAGTTAGATTCTCTCTCTCTCTCTCTCCTTTGGAAGAACTTGGGGTAGGAGATAATGGTGGTGCAATTTTTGAAGCAAGGAGATCATATATATAATAAATTGATCGATCGTCCATAAACAATAAATACCTAGCCACGGATACATATTGTGGTTGATGGATGAATTTTTCTCACACATCTTTTTTGGGGATCTTTTTGCATAATAGACTTCATTATTAATGTTCGTCTCCAATGGTCTACCGTTCATGGCAAAGCATGCACTTGTGTCTCGCTTGTTTGAAAATCAATGTTGTTACTCGATCCCCCATTTGGCTCTCAAGTTTTTCTAAAACTTATCATCTTAAATAGGAAGTATCAAAAAATGAATACGAGGAGGAGACAAGGCCACCCGAGCAAAGGATCTAGGATGGCCATTAACTTTTCTGGGCACCACTCGAACGAATCACTAGACGGGTGATGAACAGAAATCCCGGGGCTCGCCCAAAGAGACATATAGGAGCGACGGACAATGATGGAGTTTCTCCCTCAGCGTAATCTCACCTAGCCCTACCTGGGCACCGTGAAGGTTTCCTTGCGTTGTAGCATCTGCGCTCGGCGGACTTGTACATATGTACGGTGCTATGCGTGCTTATGGTATCAATGGCATTACCCATGTCAACGTCGAGGGTACACGGTGGCATGGTCAAGTGCGGATAGGTAGTTGCAAAGTGACATAAATAACTCTAGACATCCACAAATTTTAGTGAAACTTTATGTATAAGTTATGGCCGGTTATTTTTTTTTAAAAGTGAACGTGATATACATAACATGAAACACAAATGTTACTAGTTGCACTTAACATTACAAATGACACAATTATTGAGCTTGAAACCATATGGTAAAATAGTAATGTAGAATTTATGTAACACAACAACTAAATATGTTGGATATCAGTTCCAACATGAATGTACACTTTGACCTTGTACCCCTTATATCTCATTTTCATTTGAATTTGTGAATGAAGCTGAGTATATGTGCACTAACTTCCTCTGGTTTCTCTTCATTTATGAAATGCCCAACATCTTTCATTACAACCACATCATCTAGCAACGGAACAAACTTCTTGAGTCCACCTTTGTGAAGGAAATCTTGTATGCCTGGAGTGTGATATGTCAAATCCAAATCACCAACAATGAACTTGGTTGGTACCTTTATCTCAGCTCCCGTCCACGGTGATGTTAGCTCCCATGTCCTAAACATGGACGAAGTATGGATGTTATCCTAGAAATAATTTTCTGGAATTATTTATGGAAGTCCTATGGTAATGCTAATTCTACGAGTGAAGTGCTGACAAGTATAATGTTTGTTTTTATTAGTAAGAGAGTACGTGGTATTATTTCTGACAAATTAGAAATATTTGACGACAAATTGACAACACTACGCGTAGTTAATTGCCCCTCAAGTTTTTACGAAGTGTGAAAATCGTAGTATATAAAACATTATTATTATGCAACATATAATTCAAAAGGTTATGAGTCACATTGTAAGTTTGGGTCTTGGATTTACTCGGGACTTAAAAAATTACCATTAGATTTCTACGATTCGAGGATTCAAATAGTATAAAACATATATTATCGTCAAAATATAATTGTTAAATGTTTTGAATCATTCAGTAAGTTCGGTCTTCGGTTTGAAGTCTACAGATTTACTTCGTAGTAGTAACTAAAGCACGCATCAACAATAGGATCTTAAAAGGAGTCCAAAGTAAGTAGCTTTATTAATTACTTGTTCAAGGCACGGTAGTAGTTCAATCCCCCGGTGAAACCAGTCTTGTCGAACTCAGAAGCATAGTACTTGATGTCCTCCTCGTGATCCAGCTCGGCAAGGGCAACTTATCATCCGGTGATCCCCACCCGTTCTTCGGGATGAACATCGGCCGGGTGTTCGATAAGTGAAAAACTTTCTTAGCACCTCCTCTGTGCCGAGGCGTGCAAATTCAGCTTCAATTGCTCCCGGCTCCTGCAAATTAGCACCATCTCGGTCATGGTGTTTCCACATGCAACTTTAGGGAAAGTTTATGACCTAAAAGCCATTGCTTTCGTCGAGTAGTTTTTTGCAATGGCCACACCACATGAAAGCAATGGCTTTACCAATACACAGATCGACGGGAATCAAACAGTTTGTTCCTTCCTTAAGAAACCGCACGTGAATAAAGCAGTCTTGTGCAATAGAAAAGAAACAAAGCTAACTGTAGAAGGAGAATATATACCTAGGCCTAGGCATGGTTAGTTCGTCGCCAAAAAAAATTATGTCTTGTAATTTGTAAACACTTGTCATGGTTGGTGCATGGTTACCCATCGGCCAAAAATGAAATCCCAACAGTGGATAGCTCTTTTCAAATTTTCAAATTTTGATACTGGCCTGTTGTAGTATTTGACCTACGGACGTACTGATACCTGGATGCGGCAGATGTAGTACTCGTCGCCGTAGAGCGCCTTCAGCCCGTCGACGGGCCTCCTCGTGGGGCTCCGGGGAGTGAACGGGACGCTGAGCGCCACCAGCGCCCGCACCCTGTCCGGCCGGAACAGGCAGAGGTTCCAGGCGACGACGGCGCCCCAGTCGTGCGCCACCACGAACACCTGTCCCTTCTCGCCCAGCGCGTCCAGGAGCGCCACCAGGTCGCCACGACGTGCAGCGCCGTGTACTGCCCGGCGTCGGGCGGGGCGTCGAGCCGCCGTAGCCGCGCATGTCGGGGGCCACGGCGCGGTACCCCGCGGCGGCCAGCGCGGGCATCTGGTGCCGCCACGCGTACCACAGCTCCGGGAAGCCGTGGAGGAGCAGGACCGTACTGGGTGCGGCGCCGGAGCCGGAGGGTGGGCCGGCCTCCGCGACGTGGAGGTGCACCCCGTGCTCAGCTCCACGGTGCGGTGCGTGATGGCGTCGTCGGTGGCCATGGGTGGGTTTGGACTTGGAGTGGAGCGCGTGGGAGGAGGCAGGAGCAGAGGGTGGCGCAGAGCTCCTGGAAGCAGCTTTTTACCATGGACGACGTCGACGGGACAGCGAGCACTGAGTTTTTGTGGCAGTAGCTGTCGCGACGGCGACGTGACGATGGACGGATGGAGAGTGGGGGCGAACAAGCCGCGTGTGGGCTATGGAACCGTATATGTAAGGACCAGCTGCACGCTTGGTGCTTGTCTTTGCTCGTGCTAACAATTTGCCGGTTGGGGTTTCAAGCTAGGACAGGATTCTTTAGTGGCGATCATGAGCAATGTCCTGCTAAAAGGGCATGTAATAAACGCCCTCTTTTGCAGCTCTAGTAGCCACTATGCACTTTGATTCATCATGGAAGCAACGTTCGCATCTTGAATTCCGCATCTAGGCTCCACGTTTAGTATAGTGTTCGACGAATCGATCGGTGTAGGTAACACACGCTCTGTCACACGTCTAGAACGGTTTGAGCAACCTTAAAGTTATGTCGTGGCTGCCATTTATTTAAGAGATCGAGATTGTTTTATTGAAATTTTTGTCCTCTAAATTTTTAGTTTGGAAGGCAAATCAATTTTTTCTCGTGTATTCAGTTTCCTTGATTCAAGTCATGAATGTCGCTCAAAGATGGACTTGAAGGTGGGAGGACGAGCATAGAGAGCTTGTCCCCCAAAAAAATGTAATCGGAAAGAAGGTAACCTGCTCGACTAACTAGTTGAAAATGACCATATAAGAATTTTATCTCATAAAAACAGATGTGTATGAGCTTCTATGTTGTATTTGGGGCTTCTACATCGAACGTTATGTTCCTACAACTACAGGGACAATCTGGATTTATCTCACTGTCCAATGTGCATCTGATGGTGGACAAATTATTTTTGCATTTACAACATTCTAGGTTCAACATTGCTAACCATCATTGTAATAATGCCCATTGACCTCTCTCTCTCTCTCTCTCTCTCTCTCTCTCTCTCTCTCTCTCTCTCTCTCTCAGGATAACGGCAGGTGTTCTGCCAATTCAATTGAGAAGATAGAAAGTAGTTCAGTTACACGCTAGAAAGGATCTAGCACAACACAGAGAGAAAACAACAACAACAAGAATGACAGTGAAGGCTGCCAATCTCTAAGGACAACTACTCGCGAGAATGCGCCTCTACAGGCGGTTCCAACTCCAGATCTTCAGCTGCGCGGGCAGCCCGGGCCGCAGTCCTTGGAGTAGCCCGTCTCCCGGCCGTCTTGGAAATCACAGATCTTGAAGACCCCACTCTGCCGAACAGAGCCCTCACCGCCTCCGTCTCCAGCGCCGTCTTCGGATCCTTGAAGAGGTCCAAGAAACGCTGCTGCGGCACCTCCTCTGTGGCATCCCCTTTCGCTTCGTCTTCCGCCGGCAGCCCCCATTTCTTGCGTAGGACACGACGCGCCCTCTCAATCGTGCTCAACCCCGCCATAGAAGTGACAGCCCGCCGATCGCTGGCCTGGCGAGTTGGCATCGGGGCAGGATTTCTGGGGCGGCGCCTGATCGGTGTGGCCGGCGTTGGTGGAGCCGCAGACAACAGAGGAGCGGTGATGCGAGCGGTGATGGATTCTATGAAGGTTGGGGCCGAGGAAACCAACTCCTGCACCCCAGCATCCCGCGACGGCTCCGAGTCTTCATTGACGATAGTGAGCTCGACGGCGATGGCGTCCTCAGCGAAAAGCTGCGTCGGCGCCACTCCGAGGCTCAAGGATTGCCGCAGCCCAACATGACTTGGAGTGGCGTCAATACCATCCAGCTCAGAGCTGCCCGCCTGCGATGGACAAGGTGACGTGACCTCGTGGCAGGGCTCAGGCCCACCATTCAGCTTCATCTCCGGCAGCAAGCACACCGCTTCGTCAACATGCACAGCCTCAAAGCCACCCTCCGTGCAGCCAACACTGATTTCAGCACACGGAGGCGGTGCCGGAGACAACGGAACCACAGCTGCGGACGCCACAGAGAGCTTCTCCAGAGCAAACTCAGCCCGCTCCAAACAGCTCCCAACTCGCTCCAGCAGTCCCTGCATAGCCTTCGTCACCGCCACCTGAGATGCCAGCATCTCCTGGAGCTGAGACACCACCATGCTTTGCACCTCTGCCTGCAACAAAGCTGCCGCCGGCTGCGCACAAAGAGGAGAGCCCCGGTCCCCAAGCTTGGGAGGGGGCGCGGCGACGGAGGCCCAGGAGCGGTCCAATGGACGGCAAGGACCAGAAGCCGGCGACTTGGAGCACGGGGCCGCTTGGCTGGTCTTCTGGTGCTGCCAACAGTCCCGCTCACGGTGGCCGGAGGAGTGGCAGGCGAGGCAACGGATGTCACCATGGCAGTCAGCCACGCGACGGTCGGGCGCCAGGCAGCGAAAACACCGGCCCTGCACCCTCCGCCGGAATGCCAAGGCGCGGTCTTCACCCCCTCGAGGAGGAGAGGGGGGCGGCAGGTTCCGCTGCGGGCGCCGCCTGTTGTGAACCACCTGCCAGCGCAGCCCATCGCCGCCAACCTCCGGCACAGCAGGTCTCGACAACTCCACCTCCTTCATCCCCTCCAGCTCCAGGAGAGGCACGAGCACGGGATCCTCCACAAGCTGGGCCTCGGGCGCCTCCTCCACGCTGGGCAGGCAGCTGAGGTCGCCGACGACCACGGAGCGTAGCAGCGGGCGCGGCGGATCTGGGGGGAGCAGAACCACGACGGGGGTGAGACCGGCCGGCACCACAGCCGGCGGGGGCGGCGGGATCTGGAGAGGCCGCAGGGAGACGGTGGTCGACGGGGCCGGAGCGGCCGGCGCCGGTAGCGGACGGTGGTGGGGTTCACATCCTTGATGTGTGAGGGCGGAGAATTTATAAACTGCATTCCATTTCAAACTTATAAACTAACAATTTAAATCCACATGGAAAATTTGCATCGAGAATAATGAGAACCAAGTAATTTATACCGCGGAGTAAAGTAGAAACTCTTCATTGTTGCCAACTTTTCCGCATTAGCTCGAGCTTTCAAGGTAAACTGGCCGGTGCATTTAACTTGAATTGATAAACACCATAGCGATCATGATTCATGGCCTCAAGCACAAGGATAAATAAATGTCCCACCAACTTTCCCTTTTGTGAATAATACTTCTCCTTATATATAGCACTCCAATTTAGTGATTTACCATATATATTGTAGATCTTACTTTACATCGTTTCACTTTGTTGTTGTTTTTTGGTAGCACTTGATTTAGTGCATCATGCTTGCGGAAAATCACATAAACATGCGGAAGATATATTATATGAGAACCGAAGATTTGAAATAATATGTGGGAATAGGAGGCTCCAGGATCATGGGTGAAACGAATGGGTTCGGTGATGCGTGAAGGCATTCTTGAAACTGCAGCTTGATCCCAAAGGGAGGAATACGTTCAAGATAATTTTGTTGCTAGATCAGATCTTCATGTCCCTAACCAGGTCAGGCCTTTTGTTCTAAACAATTGTAATGAGCTGTTTGGGAAACTAGTAATTTTGCACGCGCAATGCGCGTCTAAGTTTTATGCCTTTCTAAAATTGGTTTGTGATAATGTCTAATTTATGACTGTATTTTTTTTTAATTCAAGGTTAAAACATCACATATCATCGCCATGATATTTCTTCTGTAAAATCGCTGCATTAGTTTTCACACTCTCCTACCCTCCAATAATATCCAAATTGATTGCCGCTATTATGGCAAATTACTGTCAGTTTCCAAAATAAAAACGCGGATATGCAAAGCTGGACGTTTTAATTCCTCTCAAAATCAGCGCCCTTAATTAATTCTCTGAATTACTCCCCTATTAACTCGGTTGTTGATTTGGCAAGAAAGTAAGTGCTCGTTGGATCTAGTGTTAGACTTTCCAAAAGAATGAAGGCTGACAATGTGTTTTAGCGGTGACTGGGTCCGTTGGATCTAGCGTTAGACGGCCAAGATTGTTTGGATCCCCACGCTCTGTGCCTTTTTATATTAGTGGTGATGAGAAAGTTGAAAATGTCAAAAAAAAAAAAAGATCTTCATGTCCCGTGTTTAGTTGTTTTGGCTACACCTATAGTTCTCTTTGTTGGTTGTAATAGGATCCTCATTAGAACAAGAGCTGGAGCATGTCGCCGGAGTTCTAAGAGTTCAGAGTTCATGTCAGAACAAACAGAACTATTAGAACATAGTGTACGCCTTCTAAAAAAGTTTAGGGATGAAAAGCGAACTTTCTTCTTTAAGAGTCACTAGTTCGTTTAGTAAGGTGATTTATTTTGACGAAATAAAAGGTGATTCTGTTCGACTAGCGAGATAGGCTTCAGTGAGAGAAAAAAGCTTTTAGGGATTCTGTTCGACTAGCCAGACAGGCTTCAGCGAGAGGAAAAAAAAAGCTTAGGGATCGTTTGGCAGAAATGAAATGATTTATTTGAAAATTGAAATCACAAGGTTAGTGATAGAAATTGACATAACATGCAATAGGTATTTGCTGGAATTCTAAATAAAATTGCATGTTCAATTTCATGACAGTCAAACAGGTTAGATATGGAATCACAAATAAATTTCATGATTCCGGCTTAAATGATGGGTGCCAAATGAGTTTAGGAAAAGACAATTGGATTAGATCGTGGCCCAGTAAAACGGCGGCGGCCCATACAAGAGGAGGCCTGTCCGGGGGTGTGGTCGACTATGACGAGAAGAGATCGAGTCTTCTTCTTCCTCCGGCCGCCGGAGACAGGACTTAGGGATAGGGCTGGGCTGGGCCAAGATCGTGCATTCGTGCTGCTGCTGCTGTACGGCGAAGATGCTGGGCGGCTTGTACGGCGACCTCCCGCCGCCGACCTCGGCCTCCGGCGACGTCGACAGGCCGTCCGCCGCCTCCGTCTGGTCCAAGATGGCGCCGCCCACCCTCCGCAAGCCCTCCGCGACCTTCGCCCCGCCCACGTCCCTCCTAAGGAACCCTCGCCCCAAGGCCACCACCACCACGACCGTCCAGCAGCAGCCGCCATTAACCACCACATCCTTCCACCCGGCCGCCCTCGTCGCCGTCCAGTCCACCGTGCTGGAGGAGTACGACCCCGGCAGGCCCAACAACTACGACGACTACCGCAAGGACAGGCTCCGCCGGGCCAAGGACGCCGAGGTCAGGAAGGAGCTCGACCGGAGGCGCCGCGACGACGAGGAGCGCCAGCAGAGGAAGGCCGAGGCCCGCCTCCGCGACGCCGACCAGAATAGGGCCTCCACCGCCCTCAACATCTCCTGCGAGGAAGCCTGGAAGAGGAGGGCGGCCATGAGCGGCGGCGGCTCTTCTTCCTCTGGCCTGGGCCTGGGCGCCGGCGGCCAGACGAGTGCTGTACAGAGGATGATGGCCAAGATGGGGTGGAAGGAAGGCCAGGGGCTCGGCAAGCAGGAGCAGGGGATGACGGTGCCACTGTTCGCGAAGAAGACCGACCGGAGGTCTGGGGTTATTGTCGACGAGAGCAAGCACAGATCTGTTAACATCGACACCCAGCCAACCAGCGTATTGCTGCTGCGTAACATGGTAAATGCTTTTCCCCGACTTCTGCGTAATAACTGTAATGCGTTCTTCCAATGTTTTCAGTTATGCTGGTTATTATGCTCGCCTTTACAAGGATTTTGTCTTCGCGCACGAGTGTCCAAATGCATTCTGGTATCAACCTAAGCAAAATGTCTTAACTTATTTTGATTGATTGGGTAATTTAGGTAGTATCACCTTAGCAACTGCTGCGGCTCTTGGTTTATCGTACATAGACAACAGGTATATATTCTAGAAGATCATTATCATATTCTGATCATATATTTTATAGTGTTGCCTCGATTGCAATTGATGGCGCTGTTACCAAATGCTAGCAAAATATAGCTACCTAGTGACATAATTGGCTTGTGCCAAGTGCCAATGTTTTCAGTTCTGTATGAATGAACTAGTGGTTTTTATGCTCGCCTTTACAAGGATCTTTTTCTTCGGGCACCCAGTCGCAAAATGCATTCTGGTATCGCCTAAGCAAATGTCCTAAACTTATGTCGTTGATTGGGTAATTTACCTTAGCGAGTGTACGTTAGCTGCTGCTATTGACTTATTATGTCTGGTTTATCGTACATAGATAACAGGCATATATTCTAGAATATCATTATCATACAGTCTGATCATGGTTTATAATGTTGCCTGGAGAGTAATTGACGGTGCTGATTCCAAATGCTAGCAAAATATAGCTATCACAGTCTGGCGTTACCTTGGCAAATGTCTAAACTTCTTTTAGTTGATTTGGGTAATTTAGGTATCACCTAACCTACTGTACGTCGGCTGATGTTATTTACCTAGTGACATAATTGGCCTGTGGGTGCTGAGTGCTGACTGATATGTGATAATTTATTACAGAAAATGTTCAGTAAATACATATATAGGTATTACCGTATTAGGTGCATTACTGTACTTGGGATAATTCCGGTTCTGTTCTGGTTGAAGTGCATATGCTATTATTTGATCTGTTTTCAGAGGATATGGCTTGTTAGTACTAAAGAGTAAAGACTAAACCACGAAGGGTGAATAGCAATGTATATAAATTGAGAATCTATGCTAGACTGCTGGTTGTTTTCTACTTGAGAACTTTGGATGAAGAATAGAGTGCAAAATAGCAACTTGGGGTGAACTTAAGGCCCAAGTCCATGTGAAGACAGTTCAGCATATGCTTTTTTTCTGTACCAATGGGATGCGTGATGTTTTTGTACTAGCTGTGCAATATAATCAGTGAACTTGATTAGTATGTTATTGTGGAAGGCGAGCTTCTGGAAAGGCTCTGCTGGATTTTATCAGTGAACTTGAGTAGTACGTGATGGGTGTAAGACCTGATTAACATTATTGAAGTTGGTAGAACAATGGCGCTACCCAAGTTTGACATGATTCCGCTGAAGGCAGTGATAAACGAAATTGATGGAGGTTGATCCTATATGGTGAAGAGCTGTCTTCTGTCGGATCAGAGGTCGCTCTCACTAACCTAGTATCTTTGTTGAACTGTACGTCTAACTTTAACTGTTGGATGCTTGCAATGACTGCCTAAGCAGGGCTTTCTTATGCTGAAATAGAGGGATGGTGGTACTGTAACGTTGAAGTGTTGCTTGATAATTCAAGTATATAATTTATTTCTAGTCAGGACGCCAGGATTTTGGTCAAGTGAAGGATGTTCTTAACCTAACCATCACTATGAAACATGTGCAGATCGGTCCAGGCGAGGTGGATGATGAGCTGGAAGACGAGGTGGCATCGGAGTGCTCAAAGTACGGGACTGTGCTGCGTGTGCTGATATTCGAAATCATCCAGGCAAACTTCCCAGCTGACGAGGCGGTGCGGATTTTCGTGCTGTTTGAGCGGACGGAGGAGTCCACCAAGGCGTTGGTGAACCTGGACAAGCGCTTCTTCGGCGGGCGGATGGTGCATGCGACCTTCTTCGACGAGGAGAGGTTCAGGCGGAACGAGCTTGCTCCGATGCCGGGAGAAGTGTCGGGGTTCGACTGAACCCATGGACGAATGATGGAATAATGGTATGCTGACGTGGGGTGTAATTTAATCTAGAGCATGATGCGCAGTTGTTGCGATTTGTTGTTTTTTTAGGACAGTGTAGAGCATGCTGGCGATCATGGAAACTATTGACATTGTATGATAATTATTATGGAGTTGCTTCGTCTTTTTTTGTACAGTAGGAAATGGTATGCTTTGTGTATATGTTGGTGTGAGTATCTTCATTGCATTTAAATGCCCATCGTGTATTCTCTTTTGGAGATTTTTGTTTGCTCAGTTTCAACATTCTGCTTTTCATATCTTCTGTATAGAGTTCACTGTGGATGAAAACTCAATTCTACTCCACTCAAGATGTAACCCACAATAGTCGACCCTCCACCGGCAATGCAAAACACTAACCCGTCAGGAATTTGCTCTCTGGTGTTCAGGCACGGAAATCTGGGTGAGGGTATTGTATGCTTAAATCATGAGTTCTTCATTGACGTTGTATGATTGTATTGCATGCTTAAATTCGTAAAACGGACGTTTCGAGAATCCTCGCTTGCCTAGCATATGAAAGCTCTTCGGAAGGAATGAACCGTAGTTTATCTGGAACCTGAATCCGGTCTCCATGGAACTAGGGCTCCACGATTGCATTTCAGGTCATACTTGAGCATGCTTCTAGCAAATCAATTTGTGAGCATATATACCGAAGTACAAATTTTCAGAAGGGAAAATTTTGTTGATTGATGTGGACAGTGGACATGACACTTCCATGATGCTTCTTGACGAGGAATTTAATCACTCAAGGCGTGCTATCGATGTAACTGTGTGACTCATGTGAGCGGACTGCGGTTTCAAAGAGAAGTGGAAATTTTAACATCTCATTCAGTTCAATAATGCGATATAAAATAACCCAGGTAGTAATTTTCTTATCTATGGTACTTCGAGCAGCGTCTCCCCAACTAATGTGGGGCAAAATTCATGGAAGGATCAATAACTACACTAACTTTGGCAAACAATTGAGTTTTGGTAGGCAAGAATTTATTCAGACAACCAAATTCGCTTTCATCTATTCTTCTTTTACCGGGAAACAATGGGGGAAGCCCATTTCCTGTCAAACTGATGCCAAATTTCTTTCTCCGCATCAAATCCAATCCTTTGGGTTGAGTCGATCCATCAGAAATAACCTGGCAATTTTAATTGACTGTTCTTTTTTCGTTTGCTTGGAGAAACTTATACATTTCCAAACTTTCAGGAAACAGTTGGGGACACTGAGAACATAAGAGCTAGCTAGCAGTTGGTCCATATAATTCCACCCTTTCTCATGTAAAAAGGCCATAATTCCAGGCTATTGCAAGTTCACATGGATGAATGAATAGCCGAAAAGAAAAAGGATCTCCAGTGGCGTACATCCATTAATCCGTTCATCACATACTCACAGAAAAAGAATCGGCCTGCCCAATGAAAAAAGCCTACTGCAAGTTTACTGACTCCTACAGGCTACAGCTGTACAACTTCTGCCTTTGTGATAGAATCATATTGACAAAGAAAAGAATCTCCGCCTATGGTTGGTTGCGTGTCTGAACCAGTACATAACTTCTTCCTGCGGGATTCTTCCATTCGGGAGCGTCGTCACTCATGGCTGTCTGGAACTCCTTGAATGTTGCATCTCCCCAACACTTTCAACATCGATTGCTCCCTGTTTGCCATGTTATTGCACAGAAAGTTAAGATTTCCAGAACTTCATAAATATAAAGTACAGCAAGGATTCGACAAATCGAATGGAAGGACAAACCACATTCTAAAACTAGTGTAGTACATGTTTGTGTGCACATACTCTACTAAATCAACAACTAAATTTATCAGCACAAGCACAGTGAGTTACTGGAAATGGAAATTTAATTTACCATGTCACCAGGAACTCTCATCATCCTGTTGGCATTCGAGGCGGCTCGTCGAGTAGGCTTTCTCTTCTTATGGAAGGATCCATGGAGAGAATCCATCATTGAACCTTCAGGCCACTTGCCACTTTTGTCACTCGGATCCAAGTTGCTAGGACCCCACGTATACATCACAAATTTCCTCACCTGCAAATAACACAATCCAATACTTAATATGGACCAGAGGTGCAGCACGGCGGATTTCGGTACATAATGCTCATCGTTTGACCAAGACATGCTTCACCTTATCCCAATTCCGTTGAGCACGTTGTTTGCTCAGAATTTCCAGCATTCTTGTGTCTTCACCACGGAGTTTCTTTATCCTAGCTTCGCACTGAAAAGGCCAAATATTAGTTGCATGCCACATCAGTTTACATGTCGTTGCGTGCTTAACCCTTTTTAAGTGCCACAAATTCAAAAGCTCTATCATCATACTACCAAATGATATCAACAATTAACGGAAAAAATCACACGGATGAAAAGATAAGTCAACACCAATCAGGAATTGTTTTATTATTTTAGGCACTATTGAAGTTATTGGTAGCTTCATTGACAACAAATGATAAGGTACTGGCAAGGTTCAGAGTTCAGACACTGATAATTCAGTAAAGTTTTAGCGATGACTTACTTGAGCCATGAGGCAGAGAAATATCGCTACACTGATAGCATAAAGGCCACCAATACTCGCTAGTATACTAACTGCAGATAACAATCACCGTTAGATGATAGAAATGTGAAATTCACAACCCATATAACTGCCAGTCAGTTTTGTTGGGCAGTTGGGCCAACTTTCTCAAATCAGCCCACAATATGTAGCTAAGGGGGCACAAACTAAATTTGTATGACCTATTTGGTTGCTTAGGCGTGCAAGGATGCAAAAAATCATGATGTCAAATAGTGGAACCCAGAAGTTGCTTCTGGATAAATACTTTCATATCTGGAGAAGAAATGCAGGATATGTTACTGTGTCAGGAATCCAGGGTTAAGTTACTTTCAGTCTCCTCTAAAAAAAGTTACTTTCAGCCTCAATATGTAGCAAGGCGGCATGATTGTACTAAGTGAAAACCATTGGGTGCTGGAACGAACTTTCCTATATGCTAAAAGCAGAAAGATTTGTATATTCACATCTGCAGTAGCTTGAGTGCTTGACCAGTTTAAATATAACTATGTGAGCCATGTCTAAATTTTAGACAAATCAAACAGCTAAATAGATATCAAATTTAATTAGCTATACACTAATCCAGGTCCTCTAGGATTTGGATAACCTATAATGAAGGAAAACGTTTGAGACTATTCATATAGTATTTAGTTATAGTCTGAAGTAATGCTGTGCTATCATTATCCATGCCAAATTGGTTCATGAGATAGTGCGCAGAGCAAAAAGACTTTTGGCACCAAACAAAATTGGCTAATATGAGCTTAAGTCCTCTAGTATTTAAAAAGACCTATAATGGAGGAAAATGTCTGAGACTACTCATATAGTATTTGGTTGTTCAACCTGAATTAATATTGCTATCACCATTCATAAGAAATTGGTTATTAGGAGATAGTGCACATGGCAAAAAGACTTGGCCACTGAATGAAACTGGAAACGGAAATGGTCAGCTAAGACTCACCTGGGCCTAAGACGCTTTCATTGCTAATCTCGACGATATAGTCCGAGAGATAACTTATATAGAGCGTAGTGTTTATGACTCCATCAGTAGGGTTCTGCAGCGAAGCATTCAATCTACCGACATCTGAGAAGGTAGACCCTTGAGTGAAGTCCTGAAGCAGTGGCTGCAAGAGCTTCAAGTCATGAAGTTTGTTGTATATCTGGGGAAACAGCTGGATCTTGAGCACGTTGGAGTCTCGGCCTCTAAATGTCTTGAGCTTCTCATCACCATAGTTGTCCGAGTCTATAGTCCCGCTGACAAAGCTCACGTGCTCGTTGTCTCCAGTCTGCTTTGTAGTCAGGTTGAACTGGAAGCCAACCGCAGCAGCCGGGTGCCCTGACAGGTCGACAAACTGCCAGGATACGTAGTGGTCTCTCGGAGGCATCCTGCAGCCGTCGCACTTGAGTGTAATAGATGGCCCCTGGCTGGTGTTCTGGCAGGTGGAGTTGAAGAGCGTCGAGAGGGGCAGCACCCTGAAGTCCATGAACCCGGGCGTCCCCATCGCGATCGTAGACGGCCGGACCAGCTGGGCGCAGGACATGGCCGAGACCGTGGTGATGTGGAACTCGATGTCGTTGACGAATGACACGAGGTCAGGGGCGTTGGCCGGCTTCACCCGGTGCACTTCGACGTTGCGCTTCTTGATGGCCTGGTACAACAGCCTGTGGAAGGAGGATTGCAGTTCAGTTCTAGTGAGTACCCAGCTGAGTGGAGAATTTAGAAGTTTTGCTGAACCTGACGGCTGGCTTACACGGTGACTAATCCGATGAAGAGTATGAGGGCGGCGACGGAGCATGTTCCACCCAGCTCTGTCTTCCTTTTCTTCAGCACTTGCTGGTCAGCCTAGATTAGGACAACAACCAATTCAACTTTTTTTTACTTTCAATCCGAAAGTGACAAGGATATATTATGATAATGTGCTGCAACGTGTATTGGACAACTTGCAAGCGAAGGAACAGGCAAAGAATGGAAATTTTCCCATGGCAAAGAAAGGGAAGATTCTCCATGGAAGACAACCCCAATTCACCACATGGAGGCTGGCAGCCGACCAGGAGGGGAAAAGCAGGAGGAAACGCGTGGAAGGAATCCAAAACGCGCAGGCGAAGCAATCGGAGCAGTAAACAGTAATTTTGCTCTGGATTCCTTTGCTTGGTTCTTGACGACGCGGCACAAGAATGAGAAGAAAAATGTGATCCTGTGGGGATGGATAATGGCGAGTTACTGACCGCCCAGTGCTGGGTGTCGAAGATGCAGTCGAGCCTGCTGATCCAGAAGCGGGCCCGGAAGAACCTCCTCCTGGTGCCGCTGGCGGCGGCGTGGTGGCGGCCGGCGAGCCTGGCCGTGGAGCAGAAGGCGAGCCAGGCGAGGAGCGTGAGGAAGGCGATGAAGAGGAGGACGGCCTGGGACTGGGTGAGGCGGCGGACGGCGTCGAGGGAGAGGACCGGGGCGAGGAAGTAGAGGGTCTGGTTGAGGGACCCGGCCCCCACGGCGCCCACCTGCCAGTCGGAGAAGGCGCCACCGCCGCCGCCGCCCGTGGTGGGGAGGGAGACGCAGGCGGTGCCGTTGGGGGAGAGGTAGTAGCCCGGGTCGCACGCGCAGAGGGTCGCGTTGTAGGCGAACATCCGCGCCGCCGCCGCGCACGCCGCCGCCATGGCTGCTGCGGCGTCTGGGCTCTGCCTCAAAGCAATCACATGGAGGGGGAGGAGGAGGCCGTGCTGGAGACGGCGGATTGGATTTCTTGAGCTTAGGGTTTTGGGGCTGGAATTGGAATCGGATGCCTGCTCTGCTCGGCTGCGCTGGATGGCGAAAGAAGAAGAAGAAGAATCCAGCTGCAGCACGAGGAGGCAGCTAACTTAGCTTAGCTTGAGCTGATCTTGGATTAGCTGGCTCAACAACAATGCTGCCACCAGTGAATTGTGTGTTAAAAGTAGCTTAGTATACTGTATAACCCATCTCTCTCTCTTTGCACTTTTACTATGTGACCAGTAATTCAGCACCAGCAAATGAACATAAATTATATAGTACTGAGCAAACCTACAATGCACGTTTTTACAAATATATATATTGGACAAATAATGCACCATCAACATCAACCCCGAACGTGCTCGTCGCCTCTCTACTCTAGTGGTCATTGACGTGGGCAATTTGATGTGGAGAGTAAAATTAGGCTGTGTCTATTTGTTCTTCATCTGAAATCTCAGTCGCATATAACGTCCAGTCAACCCATTCATTATCGCATACATGACCAATGGGAGAAAAATTGTGGCCAACATTTTTTCACTGAAAACGCACAACTCCAAAGGTTTTGCAGCCCTAGCATACAGAATTACTGTTCTCTTTCCCATCTTAGCTACTCCCTCCGTATCTTAATACACGACGTTTTGATAGCTCAAATTTAGCTACCAAAACGTCTTATATTTTGTTACAGAGGAAGTATATGTCTATACTAGGAAAAATTGCGCGGCGACACGCCGCGCCCGTGTGGTAAAATTTAAATTTGGAAATGTCCCTATTTTAAAAGTGTGGAAATTTGGAAATCATTGAAATGCAAAGAGAGCTTACGTTCGGAAAATTGTTTAGATTTCGGGAGATGGCGTGTGGTGAAATGAAATTCAAATTTTTGGAGAATGTCCTTTTTTAGAAAGTGTGGGAATTTGAGAAATTATTGAATTTATGGTAGATGTTTAATTTAGCTCAATAATTAGAGGAAATACATTATATGAGATTTTAATCCAATTCATAATTAGGGGATATGATCTTGTATTCTTTGCAATTATTCATCTAATCAAGCGTTTGTGAAAAAAAATTTGCTTTCATATATTTATAAGAAGTGTAGTTGATTCTTTTTTAAAAAAAATATTGACCTTTTTATGGATTTTGAAAACATGTCAGTTTTTTTGCCAAAAATAGCAAGTATTTTTTTCTTCTATTCGGTCGGATACGTTATTCATATTTTTCAGGTGGATATGTTCGGAAATTTTTTTTTTTTGAACACTTTTTATTTTATGCAATTTGGTTTAGTAAAATGGTCCTACCTGTTAGGAATGCAACATTTTTGTAAATATATTTTTTAAAGGGATATTGTTCACATTAATTTGTCTGATGTAGTGAAATATTATCGTATGGAAATTATTGTTTTTTTAATGCATCTATTGTGTGGAGAGTTTGGAAATATGTTTTTTTTTTCGATATGTTGTTTGCATTTTTTTTTCGGAATGCAACATTTTTGTAAATATGTTTTTAAAAGGGATGTCGTTCATGTTAATTTGTCTGGTGTAGTGAAATATTATCGTTTGTAATTTTTTTTAATGCATCTATTGTGTGGAGAGTTTGAAGATATGTTAAATTTGATTTTTTTTTGATACGTTGTTTGCATTTTTCGGAATGAGATTTTAATCCAATTTATAATTAGGGAATATGATTTTGTATTCTTTGCAATTATTCATCTAATCAAGCGTTTGTGAAAAAAAATTGCTTTCATATAGGAAGTGCAGTTGGATTTCTTTTTATTTGAAATATTGACCCTTTTATGGATTTTGAAAACATGTTAGTTTATTTCATGGATTTTGAAAACATGTTAGTTTTTTTGACATAAATAGCAAGTATTTTTTTCTTCTAATCGGTCGAGTATGTTATTTATATTTTTCAGGTGGATATGTTCAAAAATACTGTTTTTTTTACACTTTTTATTTTATTCAAATTGGTTTAATAAAATGGTCCCACTTGTTAGGAGTGCAACATTTTTGTAAATTTATTTTTTCGAAGCTATATCGTTCACGTTAATTTGTCTGATGTAGTGAAATATTATCGTATGTTTTTTTTTCTGATGTAGTGAAATATTATCATATGGAATTTTTTTTATTGCATCTATTGTGTGGAGAGTTTGGAATTATGTTTTTTTTTCGATATGTTGTTTGCATTTTTTTTCGGAATGCAACATTTTTGTAAATATATTTTCAAAAGGGATATCGTTCACGTAAATTCGTTTGATCTAGTGAAATACTATCGTCTTGAAATTATTGTTTTTTTAATGCATCTATTGTGTGAAGAGTCTGAAAATATGTTAATTTTGAATTTTTTGATGTATTGTTTGTTTTTTTCGGAATAACAAATTAAAAGTTGTGGTTTTCCATAATTTTTCAGCATTTATTTGTGATTGTTAAATTTATATTGTGTGGAGATTTTGAAAATATGTTAATTTTGAATTTTTTTTCGATGTATTGTTTGTATTTTTCGGAATAACAAATTAAAAGTTGTTTTTTTTTCATATTTTTTGTAAATATATTTTTAAAAGGGATATCGTTCACGTAAATTTGTTTGATGTAATGAAATATTATAGTCTTGGATTTTTTTTTAATGCATCTATTGTGTGGAGAGTCGGAAAATATGTTAAATTTGAATTTTTTGATGTATTGTTTGTATTTTCGGAATAACAAATTAAAAGTTGTGGGTTTCCATAATTTTTCAGCATTTATTTGTGGTTGTTAATTTTATATTGTGTGGAGAGTTTGAAAATATGTTAAATTTGAATTTTTTCGACGTATTGTTTGTATTTTTCGGAATAGCAAATTAAAAGTTGTGGTTTTTCATAATTTTCAGCATTTATTTGTGATTGTCAAATTTATGGCACGTGGGTCCCGCATGTTTTTTTTTTCAATTCGGGAAATCGTCAGCAGAAAATAAAAAATATCTGACAGCGCGGGCCCGCGATGACGTCACCAGGTGACGTCACCTGCCGGAGGCCGCCGCGCGCCGTCGAGATCGCACCGAAGCAGCCGTTGCGCGCGCGAGCCTGAGATGGTGCGGATCTGCGGGAGGAGGTGGAGGGGAGCTGAACGGGCGGCGCTTCGAGCCATTTTGTCGCCGGAGTCGCCGGCGGCAACCGAAATGGCGGCGGCGGACGACGGGAGCGGAGTCGATGATTCCGGCGCCCAGGCGACGTCCCGGCAGCCGTTCGTCGGTGAGGAGGAAGGGAGAACGACGGCGGAGGTTATCGTGGTCGTCGATCTGAGAGCGGAGCAACATGGCGGGGAGGAACGCGTCGGCGGCGGCGGCGAGCTCGCCGGCGCGCGGGGGAGAAGAAGGAGAAGGTGGGGTGTGGCGCCATTTTGCAGAGAAGACCCTGCAGTTTCTGCAATCTGCAGGTAGGTCCATCTGCGTGCGAAGGTGGGACTGCTTCGTCATTTCCAGTGAACCAAGGACGCTTTTTGTAAAAATGTCGCGCGGGCTGTTCGCTGGCTGTCCGATGGACGATCGACGGCGCGGAGGCGCGCTCGCGCTGTAGAGGCGCGGTACTGTTCATGAACAGTACCCGCGCGCGGCGTGGCTCAATCTGGGCCGTCCATTCCGCCGATCGGACGGCCCAGAAAATGCGGGTGACGTGGCCGCGGCGAGGGGAGGCTGAAACGGAGAGGCTTGATATATTGATAGATACTGACCGTCTATATATACCTCTGAAATATATGCAATTAAAAGGGGAGTGGTGTTTTGGCTTCCGGGTGCATATGCACCCTTTATTTAAAATGCATTTTGCACATATTTTAAAATGTCAAAAAATTGGAAAAAAAATGTTCGCGTGTAGGTCTTATCATGTTATGTGTTCACAAAGTCGTTTCACGAAAAACCGACATTTTCTGTGACTTGTATAAAAAAGAAAAAAAATTGGTGCTAAAATAAGGCTTTTCACGACACATTTTTGTCTTCTTTACACAAGGCACAAAATATATCGGTTATTGGTGAAACGACTTTGTGAACAATTAGATTATGAAGATCTATCCGCGAAATTTTATTTTAGATTTTTTTTGACATTTTGAAATATGTTTTTCGTCTAGGCTGTGCCTCAAAGCAATCACATGGATAGGTACAGCAAGGTGGAGGGGAGGTGGTGGCCGTGGTGGAGACGATGGATTGGATTTCTTGAGCTTAGGGTTTTGGGGCTGGAATTGGAATCGGATGCCTGTTCTGCTCGACTGCGCTGGATGGCGAAAGAAGAAGAAGAATCCAGATGCAGGCCTGCAGCACGAGGAGGCAGCTAACTGAGCTTAGCTTGAGCTGATCTTGGATTAGCTGGCTCAACAACAATGCTGCCACCAGTGAATTGTGTGTTAAATAGTAGCTTAGCATACTGTATAACCCATCTCTCTCTCTCTTTGAACTTTACTTTGTGACCAGTAATTCAGCACCAGCAAATGAGCATAAATTATATACGGAGTAGTATTGAGCAAACCTACAATGCACGTTTTTACAAATATATATATATATATATATATATATATATATTGGACAAAGCACTTCCATTGGACAAATAATGCACCGTCAACATCAACCCCGAACGTGCTCGTCGCCTCTCTACTCTAGTGGTCATTGACGTGGGCAATTTGATGTGGAGAGTAAAATTAGGCTGTGTCTATTTGTTCTTCATCTGAAATCTCAGTCACATATAATGTCCAGTCAACCCATTCATTATCTCATACATGACCAGAACGGGCGAAAAAATTGGGCAAACATTTTTTCACTGAAAAAACACAACTCCAAAGGTTGCAGCCCTAGCATATATACAGAAATATTGTTCTCTTTCCCCTCTTAGCTATATGCCTATATGCACCTCTGAAATATATGCAATTAAAAGAGAGTAGTTTCCAGTGCCTAACTGTGTTTAGATGGTCCACCAACTCCTACTTTTTTTATAGAAGCAAGTAATTTAAGCACACAAAGTAACTGGTTACTATGTGTGATCACCTCCTCGTTTTTATATAGCTATAGAGATATTCTAAGAATGAAGATTGGAAGATTGCACAACCAAGATTATCCTGCTTTACCGTGGGACAAATCTGCAGGAAAGAAACCAACAGAAGATAAGATATGGGCAGTGCGTACCAACCACAACCAGTCAACCAGCCAAGACCCAAACTCAACGCGCAAGCAATGGAAACAACAGCTACTAGTTTCAACCAATTGCTGTCAATAATTCACCTTACAAGATACACGATAAAATACTTTACCTTTAGAAACACATTGTTCCTTCTCTCCTTCTTTATTCCTTGCTCATCCAGAAGAAATACCAACTTGGTATCTATCAATCTATATGCCTGCCCTGCTCGTGCATGATGACCGACATCCGGTCCAAGACTAAGCTCACAACTAGGTATTCGTACACGAACATGTCACCTGTACACTAGAAGTTGAGCACGACGGGTGGCAACACACGTCGTTGAGGACTAAACGAAAGCGTTATCCGCAAAACAGTTCGCTGAATGATTTTGAAGACCCTCGAAACCCTACACGCTCGGGAGGGACCCCCATTTGGACACACGAAGGTAATGAGCTTCCCTAGGCCGGTTCTCCCACCGGAAAGACTTTGTAGATGGATGCTCCCCGACATGAAGAACATCGAGGAATGAGAAACAAAAAACTAGGGCAAAATAGAAAAGGGAGAGGTTTTACGTAGTGGAACCAAGATCTACGTGTCAGTATAAATTTTTGTTTTACGTAACATGTTCCCTAACATCAGGAATTGGATATTGACATTTAGTTGCCTGATTGGAGGCATTTGGATGGTCGCTGCATTCACTCGTGGAATTCGGCATCGACGTTGAGCTCCTGGACCGTAAGGCAAATCCAAGGTAAATTGGGAGCCTAAGATCTTGACATTGTGTGGTACTCGTTCCACGAGACAGACCCACACGAGACCTAGGGAGGCAGCGGCAGTGTAGGTAAACACCGTCCTCCTCCGTGGATACTCCTTCTTCACGGTGCCGCACTCTAGCCCGATGTTCCTCTAGTCCGACGTCCTCTCATCTCTCTCTTCTTCTCTAGGAAGGTACATGCGACCCCCACCGAGTAGGAAGACAGGGGCGACTAGCACCCAAGCCTTTGAATGTCTACATCCGAACGAACCTGACCCACAGTTCCTTAAATGGACAAATTTTATGTGTTCCTTCCCTTTTATGAACTAGTATCTCACGAAAATAATAAGAGAATACTAGAGATGATGATATATATAGTGAATATTCTAGAACAAATATACATTTTATTGCAGAGCTATAATTGGTTGACACAGGAATTCCACATACGTTTGTGTATAAATAGGGTGAGGATCTTTCCATTTTAGATGAGCTAAGATTATTGGGTTAGTTGAATATTAGAATTATTTTTCATTTCCAATTTTCTTTTATGTTGGAGGTTTTCGCATTCCTTTTATTCAAGCTTACATGATAAAAGGAAGTACAAATCTCGGAAAGAATATAATCCTATTTGACCACTATATGCAACTCTCAATTCAGAATTATGCTTAGATCATGTGCAAATGGAAAATTCATATATGGCTTAAAAAAGATGCACAACCATCTATCATTTTGACTTCTACAAATATTAATACTAATGTTATTTTAAATCAATCGGCCAAACTTGCATGATTAATAATGTAAATCATGTTGTCAATTAACTATTATTAATATTTTTATTATTATGTATGTTCTAAAGTTAAGGAGTGCTAAGCTTTTTGAGAGATAAAGGGTGTGTCAAAACACAACTAAGTCCTATATCATCGACTCGATGTCCGGAGCACAAAATACTGGAATGGCTCGATGTCCATGATATCAGAGAGCACGTAGTGGAGACAATGGGAGAAGAAGATACTCCTATTAATCATCGCACAATAGCGTCACGAATGTGTAGGAGAAATTAGTCCACAGCCATGGCTACCACCTGGCGTAGTTCCGACATCACTTCTCCACTGACGTGGATATATCAAAGACGAATCCACTTCTCTGCTTCACGAACGCCGCAGGTTGAAGAAGCTTGGCACGTCCATCACTTTCACGGCAACAAACCAAGACAACTTCACCTCCACAGCACAATAAACAATTTCTCAACACACAAGCAAGTTATACTAGGCAAGGCCCATCATCAACATGAGCACACAACATGTCTAATAAGTGATAGTTATGAGTGTTCATGACTTCAAAACTAGTACAATGTGAACTAATGGAACCATTTGAAAGTGTTCCATATGCCCTCCATATGAATTTTGAGTGATCAACGACAACACGAGTAAAGAGACTAACACTTTTATCTAGTACATCAGGTACCTAGTCCCCACGGTCTGTTTGGTTTAACCACCGACATCTTGATCAAAATCTACACTAAATAGAGTGAAGATTGAAGCGGAAACAACTGAAGGATCCATGGAGAACATGATCAAAGTCGACATGCATGCATCCTCCTCAACCATAAGGAGTGTCGACACATCTACGGATCAAAAGCATCCCTGACCATACAAAAACTGGGTGAACCTCCTCAACTAATGGAGTGCTTCACGGAAGAACCGCTTCATTTTCAATGCCAGCTTTGCTCGCCTACATCGACATCTATTGCTTATGAAGGCACCCCTCTTCCCTAGGAGGACGCAAGCAATATAAGCCATCTACATCAACAGCAGGCGTGCTTGAGGAACTCCAGAAGACAATGTTGAAGACAACATTGACATGAAAAATATTGTTTGGATAGGATTAACATGAAAATTATTGCATGTTGCACCATGTTCGTAGTTGTCACTCTAAAAAACTCCACCAACTTTATCCATGTCATTTAATCATCCGTTTGATTTACTTAACTGCATCATCGCCCGTAGAAACACACGGGTATCTCCCTATAGTAGAGATATAGTCCAATAAGAAACAAGACTTCTGCTTCGGTGTACCTCCCTCCCAAAACTTAAACACGTCAATAACTAAGATAGCTTGGTAACTTTTGATAATTAAGGGTATGATGGTCATTGTTAAATACTTAATTAACAATTAAATATTAATAAAGTTGTATCTAGCCCAAAAAAAAAACCCGCGTGACCTAGTACAGATCCGTACACATACGAGTAGCACCGAATCCGATTGTCTACATCCAAACAGAGTCTGACCCAAAGTTCCCTTAATGTCTTGCTTTTTTTATGCGAAAATCGGTAGTGGCACCCGAGCTCATGGGCTCGTTTTTTGAAAAAAACTTGAAAACCATACTTTTAGGTCTAGAAATTTGGTACACAAATACATATACACATTATGTGTGTACGCCAAAAATTTGATCAATTTTGCTTTTGAAGTTTGGGCTACACATAAAGGAGAAATTTCTGACAAATACAACCCAATTTTTTCTCTATATTGTGTTCACAATTTTGCTATTTTTATGTAATCAGAATATGACTTTTTTTTGCACCAAAAATTTCCATATAAGTAGGGAACACAGGTATGTATCCAAGGAAAAAAGATTGATTTTTTTTTATCCTCAAATTTATAATTTTAAAATTAATTGCACACGGCTCACTTGTGCCCGAGTGCACCAAGTCGGCATTCCGTTTTATGCCACTAGTATCTAACCAAAATAGCAAGATAATATTAGATATACTAATATCTGCAAGGAATATTATAGAACAAATATACATTGAATTTAACAAACGCTAGTGTGTGTATAAGTAGAACGAGACCTCTTCCCATTTTGGATACGATAAGATTATTGTATTAGTTGAATGTTCCAATTATTTTATTCTTCAATTTTTTTCAGTTGGAGATTCTCTCATTCCTTTTATTGAGAACACGTGGTAAAAAGACGTAAAAACTCCCACCCAGAAAATAATCCTATTCGACCAGTATACATGCATATCGCAAGTTGGGAATTATGCTTGGTACCGTGCAAATCAAAATTAAGAAATTGTTAAAAAATGTTGAAGAACTAACTAGCATTGTCTTCTACGAAACTGACAAATAAATAATGTTACTGTAAATCCACCGTTTAAAGTTGCACATGATTTACCCGCAAAAAAAATTGCACGTGATTAATAATGTAAACCATGCTGCCAAACTCTACGTGTTAATTATTGTTAAAATTTTATCCTTATGTATGTTTTAAAGTTTATAGGTGTCCACTTGTTAAAAAGAAGGGAGATGTAGTGTTGGTGCCAACAATTCAAACTCCGGGAAACACATCACATATCTTTGTTATGAACTTCTATTTTCTGTACACCATGTTTCTCCTTCCGAGGCTGTACTAAATTTCTACGTGTTAATTATTCTTAAAATTTTATCCTTATGTATGTTTTAAAGTAGATAGGTGTCCACTTGTTAAAAAAGAAGGGAGATGTAGTGTTGGTGGCATCAATTCAAACTCCGGGAAACACATCACATATCTTTGTTCTGAACTTCTATTTTCTGTACACCTTGTTTCTCCTTCCGAGGCTATACTAAATTTTCTATATGGTTGTGCGTGTACAATATTGTGATTCTTGTAATCCTATCAATATTGGATTTGTGTGCATCGTGCTACTAATTTGTTGAAGACTTAATATTCTAATTGATACGATAAACCTTACTTCTCAATCGAGGGAAATTGTTTGTTGTTGTCCATGATGAGGACACAAAAATGCTGAAAATTCCGAGCAAACAACATGCTCAACGAAATTCGAATAAGGTGAAGCGTTTCTGGGTCAAGGATGAGCATTATGTATGGTATCCACCGGACTGCATGTTAAGCATATCGATTCTGTTGTTTACATGTGAAAAGTTCGTTATGTAGACATTATGTGTGTAGGCCAAAAATTTCGTCAAAGAAAAACTTTGTATTTTGGGCTACACGAAAAAGAGAAATTACTAAGAAATATAACCAAATTTTTCTCTATATTGTGTCCACGATTTTTTTATTTTTCTGTAGCTTGGAATACACAATTTTTTGCACCGGAAATTTCCATATATGTAGAGACCACACATATGTATCGAAGGAAAAAAATATTTGAATTTTCTAAAACTCAAATTTATGATTTATAAAAAGTTTGCAGAAAGCTTCACTGGTACCCAGGTGCACCAAGTCACCAAGTCTGCATTCCCTTTTATGCCACTAGTATCTCACCAAAATAACAAGAGAACATTAGATATAATAATATCTACAAGGATTATTCTAGAACAAATATACATTGAACTCAACAAAAGCTAGTCCGTGTATAAGTAGAACAAGACCTCTTTCCGTTTTGGATATGATAGGATTGTTGTATTAGTTGAATGTTGTGAATTTTTTATTTGGAGGCTCTCTCATTCCTTTTAGAGAACACATGATAACAAGAAGTAAATGTCCTACTTAGAAAATAATCGTATTCAACCAGTACGCATATCGCAAGTTGGGAATTATGCTTGGTCCCGTATGAACGCAAAATTAATAAATCACTAAAAAAATGTTGCACAACTAACTAGCATTGTCTTATACGAAAATGACAAATAATGTTAATGTAAATCTACCGGTCAAAGTTGCACATGATTTACCCGCAAAAAAAGTTGCACATGATTAATAATGCAAACCATGCTGCCAAACTCTACGTGTTAATTATTATTAAAAATTTATTCTTATGTATGTTTTAAAGTTGAGGGGTGTCCAAACAGAGATGTTGAATTCATGCCAACAAATCGAACACCGGGAATCAAATGTGTTGTTGTCATGTTTAGTTTTTATTTTCTGTACACCTTGTTTCCCTTATGTCAACTAGTAATCGTGCACGTGCAACGCACGTATAACCATAATTTTTTCTTAATTCTAATTAGTAGGCACATGTTTAAAAAGATTCAATACATATGTCTAATAGAATAGTATTGATGAGATAAAATCAATGAAGAGGTCTAATATAAAAATATAGGGTAGCTTCTCATCTCACTCAATAGACTATTTACAAATGATGGAAGGCCATTTGTTCAAATCTCGCCTAGGTTAACTGATCAACACTTTAGTCAATGTTGAGGCTCTTCCTATACTCTGCTTCAGCTTCTCATATGCTTTCTTACAAAAAAAGTTTTAACTAAAGCTGCTTCATTTATCTACATCTCGGTTTATTCCCACCATGAAGCTAAAATTATGAATTTGTGTAACTGACATAAAAAGTCATATTCACAAATCTTATATCTTATTTAATACATATCAATTAATACATATGGTTGGTATAATTCATCTACAAGCTATAACTCCATGTCTTAGTACAAAATCTGAAGATAGTCATAGAAAAACATTGAGAATATCTTTATCACATGTGGAAAATTATCATATATGAGTAGAAGAGCATATCACATCCCCTCGATCACCATGCAGAACACCTTCTTCTCAGCAGGAGTCACGTCCTCGGCAACAACACCTGTTCTAGGTTTAGACAGGATGGTCGAGACAATGTCGGTGTTATAAGACACCCAGGCATTGCAACATCAAAGAGAAAAGAGAGGAGACAAGCATACATGCAATTCCAAACTACAAGAAAAATATAGTTGAAACGAAATTTAAACCATGTCAGAAGAAAAGAGAGGACACAAGTATGTCATGAAGCAGCCTTGAAGCCTCTACATCCTAATTGTAAACAACTTTAAATATCATTCCTACCTCCTAAGTTCCAGCGGTTAAAATATGCTCGCACTATATAGAACTATACATGTCAAGGTCATCAATATGCCGCATTATAAATTTTATATACACAACAAAGTTGACTCCAAACCTACTAAGCAATTATGTTATGTGTTCAGAACAATATCAGCAGGTCCATGTGTAAGAGCATCTCTAGCAGAACCCGCAAAAGACTCAAACCCGCAAAACTCCGGCGAGTTTACGGGTTTGGTGCTGTTTTTGGGCCAGAACAGAGCTTGCAAAATTAGCTCAGCCCGCAAACGTTTTGCGGGGGCTCGTGAGACGAAGCGGCGAGCCTCTATTTAGCCGGATTGCGACCGCGGATGCAGGTCGAAACCCCCACTTCTCCTCGCACGCTCCGCCGCTCCGGTGAGCAATTCACCCCCCACTCCGCCGTCTCCGACGAGCAATCTCGCCACCCCTACCGCAGATCCGGCGACTCCGAGCCGCCATGGCGCCGAAAAGGGAAGCGGAGCCGCTCCCCGGCGACGACAAATTCGGCGGAGACTACTCCGACGAAAAGCGGCGCCAGGTCTCCCGCAGCGACGGCGCACGGAATTGCGGCTCCCTCAAGTACAAGCTCGGGGAGCCGGTGCCGGCCGCGTGGCACCGCCGTGATTTGCCGGAGTTCGACCGGCTCCAGCGCGAGCGCGAGATCCGCCGCCGCCAGCAGCTGCGCCTCCACGGCGAGGGCAGCTCCTCCGCGGGCGCCAGCAGCTCCTCCGCCGCTCCAGGTGCTCCGCCGCCGGAGGGCTACAACCCCGAGCATTTCGGGGTCACGCTCGGGCCGGAGGACTTCGTCTCCGACGAGCAGATGGAGCACATGATGGCCGCGGCGTTGCTGCGGTCCCAATACGAAGCGGAGGAGAAGGCCGCCACCGCCAAGCTCAACGCGGTGGTCAACGAGGGGCTCCTGCAGCAGGCGCTGGTCATCAGCATGCTCCCGCCCACCATCGACCTCGTCATCGACTCCGACGAGGAATGAAGCTCCTCCGCCGCTGCATCGCCGCCGCGCCCATGGCTCCGGTGAGGAGCCGCATTTTGCCCACTAGGGTTTGATCGGCGGCGACCTAGGCTAGTGTAGTGATATAGGGTTAGATCGCCTATATTATTTTGTGTATAAATCATCTGCTGGTACTGTCGAAATATGAACTCTTTGTTCCCGCGAAATCTGAAATGTCTAAATCGCGGAATTGCAGTTTGCGTTTGCGGGTTCTGTTCTTCGCTGCACGAAAACTAGAGCAAAAACACGAAAAATGTGACCTGCAAAATGCTTTTGCCGTTTCGCCTTTTGCGGGTTCTGCTAGAGATGCTCTAACGTGTAACGTGGTTCTTATGCACATGTATTATACATCACTGATGGTCACAAAACCAGATCAGATCCAACAATTTCAGTATCCCAAATATCTGGGCGTGTACTTGTTCATAAAATTCCTAAGAAATGATTACACGTGGTAGTGAAATCTTGACCCCCCCAGTACAATCTTCTACAGTAATGGTAAAGCAAAATACAGAACATTTCCTAAGAAATGATTACACGTGGCAGTGAAAATTGATATTTCCTAAGGTCCAACCATGCACCATCAGCCATCCCTCTAAAATTCTACCGTTATCTCAAGCTGTACATCTGAAACCTAAAAAAAGACACCCAATAATAAAGTAAACAGACACATTTTTCCCATGATATCATATGCACAAAACAAACAGAACACCGACTAACTTGTTTCAAACACCATAGAAAATGCATTTAGGTATACCATCCATTATTTTATCTCTGAGGTTATATTCCCCGAGCATATTTATTTTATTTTTTTGCAGTAGTTGTGCCCTGCAAATATGACTCAGCTAGCTAGCCTGAAGAAAGGGTGAACAAACATGGGAAGGCACTGCGTGGAGAAAGCAGGTTTTAGCAACAAATTTAAGTAATGCGGAATAGAAGGCAATCACATTTGAAATGATAGGAGGCAAACTGTATCCGGTTCTATGAGTGATAGAGGCTAATACTACTTTGAGGAGATGGGTATACATTAGAATTGTGAGATGGCACAATGAGACTCTGTTTATACTTGGAAAAAAAATGCTCGGTGGACGTATGGGAGGTGTGCATTCGACCACTCACCATGTAGTTGTGAAGAACAAATCTCGTCCTATTTCTCAGAGGAGGTAATACTACCTTGTACGGAGAGTTGGCATTTGCCCCTAGTTCTGAAATAAAAAAACAGAGCATACTACGTCAGTGGCAGCAGCAGGGCCGGCTTAGGCCCAGTGCGAGAGGTGCGACGGCCCAGGGGCCGGCTAATATAGGGGCCCATTTCAAAAATACATACAGTATTATTAATATTACAGAGTAAAGGGAAAATAAAAAGGTCCAGGCGTGACTCAACTCCAGCACAGCCCAGCAAGCAGTGTAGCAACTCAGCCACCAGGGCCTGTCAACCACGCACGGACGCACGCACAGCTGCCCTTTGGTTTCCTCAATGGCTCAATCCTCTCGATCGAATTGGAGACGGCAGCGTCAGGTGACCACGGAGACGCGCCGCACGGAAAAATATTAGCCTCACCCGACGCAAGATCAAATCAGATCATCAATCCATCATTCGGAATCAAGATTATCATTTGGAAGATAAATTATCAGACCAATCTGTTCCTGATTTCTGGGCGAATATTTTTCCGTGGTCTCAAACTCTGAAACTATCAATCTAAAAACTTATAATCTGCAATTCATGTTTCTCACTTCGGCATAATCATGTTACCTAAAAAACATCTTTTTGGCAGCGTAATCATTTATGATTTTGCGTCAAAAAATGCCGGAAGTCTCGTTTCTCATGATTACAGGAGCTTAACATTCTATTTCTATATTTTTTGTGCGTTGTAACTTTATAATACCTGGTTTGGAACAAAGGCAAGAAAAAATAACGAATATTTGATTCTAGTAAAAAAATGATCAGTTTTATGACTCTGCAGCAATTTAATCTGTTTATGTATCGAACAAATTTTTTCTCTGGTGGGCCCAGTGGTGGAGTTCGCACCGGGGCCTTTGAAATCGTAGAGCCGGCCCTGGGCAGCAGCACTGCACCACAAAGGACCAAGCAAGTAAATCATAGGACAAACTGTGTATGATGAGATTTAGTATACATAGATAAAAGTACACAATATAACTACCCGGTAGTCCATGCATAGCAATGTCTATATTGAAAAGCTATTGACTTTTTTATTCCAGCTTGACATATAGATTGATCGGGAATGCAGTCTTTCCCAAATACATTGATAAGATCGACAACCTAGATGGAATAAAAACAATTAACCTAGATCGACAACCGGTCTTGAAAGCTACAATCACAGCAATTAACCTAGATGGAACCAAAACAAGATACAAATGTTTGCAATGCTTAATTGGATTGGTTCAAGAATGGGGAATCCAACCTGGAAGCTATCTGACAAAAATATAACAATTACTGCATATTGGACATTCCAGAGTGTAGACATAATTTATTTCTTCTACTGCTGCACTAAGAGAGGCAGTATAAATATGCAGAATATGCAACAATTAAAATGCCTAGTAAGCAAAATTACAAATATGTAGCATTTGAAGAAATAGAACATGCAAAAATAGCATAATAGAGAAAGAGGATAATGGAGGATGATAATCTTATAAACACATTTACAGTTAACTCCAAAGTCGAAATACCAGTTTATTATCTCCATCATATCTCTAGTATTAAGCCTATGCACCAATAATAACCAGAGAAACACATTCTGTTTGGACAAATTCTTCCATTTCCAAAGCTTCTTTAACAAGGGTGACACAAGTAGCCCATCAAACATAATATTATAAGAATATGCACAAGGGTATATCTCCCTGCTTGCAAAATGAAGATCCATTTGCGGAAACAGAGTCAACACGAAGCCCGTGGTTCTCACAAACATGGCGCTGCCGGCATCCTCCATGTCAGAGCCCTCACTGCAGATTAACCGTCCAAGGACGCAGATGTCAGTCCCCAGGCTACAAGTGCAGATTGCAAGTACACATAATTTATTTCAAATTGGAGGTGAATTGCCAAAATAAAAAAAAACGGAGAAAATAAACTGGAGCTTTGCTGCATCCTGCGTACATGCATACATACTACTCAATTATATTCCTCATGTTGAAAACCTAGAAAAGAAATTGAAAGAAGGATCTCTGATCTCAGATAGACAATTATATTCCTCATGTTGAAAATGGAACAGAAGCTAGCAGCACGGAAAAAACAGATAACCGTGGAAAGAAAGATAAGAGCACTCAAGAAGCTCACGTGCTTCCTCTTTTTGACAATTACACGGTACACACCAGTAATGGACTTCATTGCAAGCTTCAGCATAGCCTTCCTGCTCTTTTTCTCACTCCGACTCTGCTTCACTTGAATCAACTCCTGGTCATTAGATCATTGTAGGAGTATAAATTTGAGAATGGAGATCGGTTTAAACTGAGTTCTAAATTTCCAAGAAAAAAAGACATCATGCAACTAAACAGCTTCATTGCAACAAAAATAACTCAATTAGCTATCGGTCCTGCCACAGTGCAAAATGATTCAGCATTGAACTCACTTCCTGATGTACTGGAGTGGAGTTAATAGCATAAAACCACCACATTTCAAGTCAAATTTCGAAAAAACCACCACTTTGTGTTTTGATCGCAGATACCCACCGGTATTCGCGACATTTGTTGCAATGTGCACTGATCACAAATTGAACGCGAATTGACATTCGTTCTGACAGGTGGGACCCACCAGTCAGTGCTGAGGTGGCATTACGCGTGGACTGTTTGCTGAGGTGGCAGCACACGTGGCCATGGGCCCACATGTCAGACTAATAAAAAAATAAAAAATATCTCAAAAAATAAAAAAAATATCTCAAAAAATAAAAAATATCTCAAAAATAAAAAAATAAAAAAAGTCAAAGTGGACAAGGAGCTGCCGTCGAGCACGTACGACCTGGTGGAGCAGATGTTCTTCCTGTACGTGCGCGTGGTCAAGGCCAAGGACCTGCCCCCGAACCCCATCACCGGTGCTGCCATGGACCCCTACGTGGAGGTGAAGCTCGGCAACTACAAGGGCACCACCAAGCACTACGACCGGCGCGCTAACCCGGAGTGGGACCAGGTGTTCGCCTTCTCCAAGTCCCGCGTCCAGTCCAACGCCCTCGAGGTCTACCTCAAGGACCGGGAGATGCTTGGCCGCGACGACTACGTCGGCCGCGTCGTCTTCGACCTCGGCGAGGTGCCCACACGCGTGCCGCCCGACAGCCCGCTCGCGCCGCAGTGGTACCGCCTCGAGGAGCGTCGCGGCGACGGCGGGTACAAGGTGCGCGGAGAGCTCATGCTCGCCGTGTGGATCGGCACCCAGGCCGACGAGGCGTTCCTTGAGGCCTGGCACTCTGACGCCGCCACCGTGCGCGGCGAGGGCGTAGCCAGCGTGCGTTCCAAGGCCTACGTCTCGCCCAAGCTCTGGTACCTCCGCGTCAACGTCATCGAGGCGCAGGACGTGCAGCCGCAGTCCCGCGGCCGCGCCCCCGAGGTGTTCATCAAGGCGCAGGTCGGGAACCAGATCCTCAAGACGTCCGTCGTGGCCGCGGCGACGCTGAACCCGCGGTGGAACGAGGACCTGGTCTTCGTCGTTGCCGAGCCCTTCGAGGAGCAGCTGGTGATGACGGTGGAGGACCGGGTGAGCCCGCGCAAGGACGACCTCCTCGGCCGCGTCCAGCTCCCGCTCACGCTCTTCGACCAGAGGCCGGGTGCCGCAGGGAGGCGGCGGACGCGGACGGGCGCCGGTGGGGACGCGGCCGGGCGCGCGGACGGCGAGCGGCCGGACGGCAGCGACCGGGGCGGCGACGGCAACGGGACCTCCCTGTCCACCACCGCGTCCAGCGCCTGCTCCCTGTCCACTTTGATTTTTTTTTTTTGAGATATTTTTATTTTTTTGAGATTTTTTGAGATATTTTTTTTATTTTTTGAGATATTTTTTATTTTTTATTGTCTGACATGTGGGCCCATGGCCACCTCAGCAAAAAGTCAACACCTTCTGCCACGTAAGCCCCGACTGGTGGGTCCCACCTGTCAGAAATCGTGTCAATTCACGTTTAATTTAGTTTTAGCGCACATTGCAACAAATGTCGCGAATACTGGTGGTTTTCTGCGATCAAAACACAAAGTGGTGGTTTTTCGAAATTTGGCGTGAAATGTGGTGGTTTTATGCTATTAACTCACTGGAGTGAGGCAACCATATTCAGCTCCTTTCGGAGTAAATGATGATCCAAAGTTATCAACATTTGACCAGATTCAGCATTTTATGTGTCACTCATCATGCCCTACCACAGTGCCACTGGAAGTAACACATATGATGTTTAGAATAGAATTGGAAGCAGCAATCAGCAAGTGCATAGCTTGAATGTAAAGTATTATTCCCGAAACTTGGCTCCAACTATTCTAGCCGAAGAGAATGATGCTTCATTCTTGTCCATCTGAAACTGGCTTAAAATCCTTCACGGAACCGACCTTCAAGTTGTGTATTGTGTATGAGCTACAAGCCTACAAACAGAACATACATACTACTCAATTAAATCCCTCATGTTGAAAACCTGATCTGTGTCGTGTGTGATTCCGAGTACTCACAGGATGCAGTCGCAGGTGCAGCAAGTCAGGGGGTCGTCGCAGGCAGCGTTGCAAAGGTCACGTCGTGGTGGGCGGCAGAGCGGGGAACGGAGGCGGCACATGCGTGGCGGAGCGGCGCGAGGCAGATGGCGTCGTGGTGGCGAAGGCGAAGGCGGCGCGTGCGTGGCGGAGCGGCGCGAGGCAGGTGGATTCGTGGTGGTCGACTGAAATTATTTGCCGTTGTCTACATTATCAATACTGGATTTTGTGTGCCTGCGCTATTAATTTGTTCAAGACTTAATATTCCTATTGATTCGATAAATCTTGGTCGACTGAAATTATTTGCCGTTGTCTACATTATCCCTTGCTCCTTTGGCAGTTGCGGCCCCTGCTCCTACATCTACTACTCTGACTGATGCAACCGCTACTCCACCCATTGTCCTCGTCGGGTGCTCCTCCTGTAAGCCCGACGAGCTCGCCATGGATGTCGTGGTAGAGATCTTCATGGACGGCGAGTTCCCCCACATGTCACCAACCTAGTGAAGAAGAGGAACATGAGTGGATTTCGTCGGGGCTCACTTGATCTGGTTTCGACGGGCCTCTAGGTGGCGGAATCATGGTTGGCGAGCCTCCATTGTTGGTGGTTTGAGGTCAGTGAGATTTTTTTATTATGTGTTGTAGGAGTACTATCTATTTATGGAACTCAGAAAAATAAAAGGAAATAAAATCTTATTTTTAGCCGGTAAAAAAGGGAGGAAAAATACTCGCCAAACTCTTGGCCTTTGTTTCCTCCGAGGGAGTCGAGTCGAGTCCTGCCTACCGCCGCGCCGCCGCCTCAATCCCCTCACCTCAACCTCACGCCCGCGCCGCCGCCGCCTTCTCCGGTCCGGCTCGAGGCTGTACTCGCGGCCCTTTCCGCCGCTGCCTCCTTCTTCTCCGGTCCGGCGATTCTCCCCGGTATGCCTCCCCCTCTTCCCCCTCTCTCCGGTTTCCCCAGCGCCGCCCCCGCTAGCTTTGCTCTTACCTCCCAGGGCCGCCGCCCCCAGAGCTACATAGAGGTGCTCTGAGAGCTTCACTCGATCAGCTAAATCATGGAAGGGTTGTTTTTCTCTGGCTGTCTACCAATTTCGTCTGCTAATGAAACTGTGGACGGATTCATGAGTAGAACTGTATGTTACTGTAAAAAGTTACTAGCTATTTGGTGCACGTACCAGCTAATCTGCTGTAAGCTTTTCCTTTACATATGATAGGCATATGTGCTTATAATGGAAAAAAAATTCAATTAATCAAGCAAAGTGCCGACAGGTTGATTGAATTAGCTAGAGATTGTGTTGTTTGTCTGAACATTCACCATAAGCTATCTCTTGCTCTTGTTACCATAAATTTGGGCAAGATTCTAGACCGTACTAACTGCAATAACATAAATATTGTGCAGCGATTTCAGGTAGCATTGCTATGTTGTGCTATGCTCCAGCTTTGTTGTATTTCCCGTCTATGTTTGTTACGATTGTTTGTGGACCCCTTTGCTGAGCTGCTCATCCTTTTCCACACGTTTGCTGGTGCTGCTTTCACTCACTGTATTGCATTATTACTTTCGTTCTTCTCAAGTGTATTCCCTCCCATGCTTTTGTCAGCTGCATGAACATAGAATTCGTGAAACGGGTTCAGATATGGCAAAGGAACTAATACTTGCACGATTTACTGAAATGTGCAGGAATAGTACAGACGGACACAAATCTCAATGCTTATATCTATGTTTCGATGTTATAGTGTTGCTTGCAGAAATCATAACAATAGTTGTTGTTGTCCATTATTTGCCTTCAATTCCTTCTTTTTCCTGTGCGCAGCGCAAGATCCATCGTATCTGAATTTTGGGGGGTGCAGGATGGACACCACCCAGTTCGCCATGGTATATTCGTTGTCTCCTAGCTGCACAGAGAAATCTGACTGTTTCTACCTCCGTTGACTGCGTCAGAGTATGCTTTACCTACCTGTTCTTTTTGCTTCTGGTGGAGCAGATTGAGGAGCTGGCCTCGCTCGTCAGGGACAACCTCTTCAGCAAACACCTTGTCCTCTCCACCGAGGAGTTCTTCGTCACCCTCCTACAAAGCCAGTACCACGACGACGATGAAGATGAGCATGATCGCGACACGACAGGTACACATCGTGGGACAGTTGGGGGGAATACCATAGAGCTCCAGCCCACCAGCTCATACAACCGCCTTCTCTTGCATCGCCTTGCCGACATCTATGGGTACTCCTTCCTATTCCATGCATGCCCACCTGCTTCACTGTCATGGCATACTGAAGTCTCTGGGTAATATATTGCAGTAACCAATCATTTGATGATTTGTTGTTGCTCCTAGGTTCGCTCATGAATCTGCTGGTGAGGGTGATGATCGGCATTTAGTTCTCCAACGCTGCCCTGAAACAGCCATGTATGTCGCCAAATATGCTCATGGATTTTCTGTTTCTGTGTGTCGTCTTTTAATCTGGTGTCCCTTGTTTCTGCTGTACTATATTAGACCATGATAATTTTTTGTTGTTTGACTCGATTCAGTCACGACCTAAATGTATACATTCAAATGCTAGTTTGTTCCAGGAGGTTGTCTCATTGCCAGTGCTCACTTTAGTAAATGCAAGAAAAGAACACGTGCTTGTTATGTGATCCCTGCTTCATGGCAGAGTCACCTTTCGTTGCTGCTCTTGCTATTTTTTTACCCACTGTATATTTAACTCGAAAACTCTGCTACACGTTGTTGGTTGGCTAAATTTGGAGCAGTTATTATGTTACCCTTGTTTTAAATTTAGTTATGTATTTATTGCAGCCCTCCTGTCCTTGTAAGTGATGTGTTGTGGAAGTATGACGACAGTGATGGTCCTTCAGCTTCTGTTTTGCTAGCTAAAAATGAGACAGGTAAACCATTCTTCATGCATTTATTTGCTGTATCATGTATTGATTGCTCAGATGCTTGTTTGAAACAAATAGTTTGAGGCTTCTTCCTGAGAGTAAGCTCTACTCAGGAAGTAAAGAGTGGCCAGTCTTTTGCGATGGTCAAATATATTTCCTGTGCCATGGCTAATAAGCAACACTTGCCAAAGAAAGGGTTAAAATCTTGTTCTAGGTTAAACAAAACAAGCGTCTGTGCTTGTGCACACTTAAAATTTGTGGCAAATGCGATCACAATTTTTAAAGTACAGTTTAGCTAGTAACGTGCAATGCGAAGCTTCTAGCTATCCCAGTTGTTTATGTACAATTTAGCCAGTAACCCTGCATTTAGCTAGTATTTGGCGGGCCCTTTTGCTGCTTACCAGCTGTATATAACTTGTATTTAGTTGCTAATTAACATTGGCTTCTAGCAGATCTTCAGAAAACTTATGAGCAGAAGATGTCCGCGATGCTATTTCTGTTGAAAGCCTGCGTCTGAACACTGATACAGGTAAACGACCACCTTTCAGCCGAACATCTAGTGTTGCTGTATTTTCGAACTGTAATCGGCTTGGATCTTGGCATACTTTGACAGTTAAGCCTGTATGTTTGGAAAACAAAGAAATAACCGGATAGCCTGTTTCTTTCAGATGCGAAGCCTTCACAGCGGTCGGTGCCACATTCAGCAGCGTCGCTAAAGGAGAGGGAAGCTGCTTATCAAGCTGCTCGCGAACGGATCTTCTCTACACATGAGGCCAAGGGAAAGGACACATCAGCGGCGAAACCCAGACATGTTCCCGCCGTCGCTCAGCGGATGATCTCGCACGCGCTCGGTAAAAGAGTCGATGATCCAAAGGAGAGAGCCGACACGATGAAGAACAGAGAGAAGAAGGTGCACTTGGTAAATGGACGAAAAATTCAGACAGGCAGCACGAACAAGCCGTACTCAGCAGTTAGACCGGTCAGAAGAGAAGAGAACTACACTGGGAGATGCGACCTGAGCTCGCCTGGCGGGGATCTGTGTCAAAACCTGTCTACTACCCAGAGCCGTCACACGTCTAACATCAGCGCCGAGACGCTGCAGAAGCAGCAGGCTGGCGCGGCGAAGAGGATGTTTGCGAATGCCCTGCGGCTGCCGGGTGCTGAGATAACTGGAAAACCTAAGTAAAAAAGGAGGTGGAGGCGAGTTGGATGCTGAAATGGAAGGAGTTGTTTTGCCCCTGCACGAGCTGCTACTGGAGCTTGTCCGCGAGGTCATGAAGCTGGAAGCACTCCTCGTGGTGAGTGCCAGCCTGCTTTCCTCTATGAAAATGGCGCTTGGACGATGATCGCTGGTAGCTGATGAAAAGGGTTGGAAGCATCGGTGAGTCTGTTGTTTGCCAACAGATAGAAATATATTCTTGTTAGCACCCAATCTAGCTTGAGCGTGTTGGCTCTCCAACATGCTGCATCTACCTTTTTCAGTTCATTATATCTTTTAGTTTTGTTTTGAAGTTTTCGGATCCCAGAATTTTTTTATGGTTGTTGCATGGAATTCATTATATATTTTGCTAGCGTTCTGTAGCTGGTCGTTGGCACGGACTGAAGATTTACTGGTTTCTCGTCGTTGGCATGCTAGATTCTGCGCCTTTAAATTTCGGTTACTTGTTTCTGTTCTTGGTTCGTCGTCATCGACTTTGACAACTCACAAGGAGAGGGGTAGATTTGCGGAAATTGCTTTTTGGCTCCCGAGATCTAGTGCTCCCTACGCTTTAAAAAATTCGAAAATCTTATTTCTGGGTTTCAAAAAAATTTGAAAACAATTCTGGGTGTAGCCAATAGTATTCCCATGAGCGTGTAAACTATCAACTTCAAACTAATTTGTATTTGGAGCTATGAAAATATGCATAGTTAAATCCACACATTGTTATTTTTGTATAGCTCAGAATACAAAGTTTTTTATATTGATATTTTTCATATATGTGGAATATACTATTGGCTACACCCGAATTTTTTTTCTGAATTTTTTAAAACTTACAAATATGATTTTCGAAATTTTTAAACTGGAGAGAGCACTGCAGCTTGGGAGCCAAAAATCTCCACTCATTATTTGATAGATTTGCGGAAACTTTGAAGCCCTTTTTTGGTCCTTTCATTATGTTGCTGTGCATATCTTTTTTTTTTGCGAAACACAGTACAACGCAGACGCTCACATACACGCGCATACACTCACCCCTATGAACGCACACACGCACACCCTACCCCTATGAGCACCTCCGAGAGACTGAGCCCCGGCGGTTGAGTGACGAAGTCACCACGGGCGTCTCGCTGTCGACGGGAACGTCGCCTCCCACTGAAGAATATTCCGCCTAAATGAGAAACACCAGCGTCAAACCTGGGGTTTGAACTCTGGTGGGCTGGGGGTACAACCACCCTCCTAACCATCTTGCCACAGCAAGTTCTCTGCTGTGCATATCCTTGTTGCTGACATTACACGAGAGGACACAACTTGCCATACGCCCATAGGTGTATAGCCAAATGACCATATGTCCCCATCGTATATTATACCGAAAAAATTTGTTGGGAACAAAGCCATACATAGTTGCAAAAATACATCAGAAAAATAGTTGCGAATAAAATATATGTAGATATGTAGTCAATTCTTTTTTCCTTTGAACAAAAGGTTTATTTTCTTCCCAAAGCTAAGCCGAACTGATGAACCAAACCGACTTTGGGGAGGAGTCGTCTTCCAGAGTAAATTACAAAAACATACCACAATTGGGACAGCAGTTGCGGGTCAGTACCAGTTGTGGTAATTTTTTCTAAAAACTACCAACATTGGGGTAATCACCACAGGCGGCGCTGTTAGGACGTCTGACCAGCCGGGGCCCATGTCAGAGCCGACGTGGCGCTGACGTGGCGCTGATGGCCAGTACGGTGGACTCCTCTTCCGGCGACACGGCCGCCTCGCGCACGCGCCGGAGGATGTCCAGCTTCGCCGCGCGCCGCTCCCGCGGGCCCAGCCCCAGCCCCACCTCCACCTGCACCGCCAACCGCGCCACCGCGCTCACGAACGGCCGCCGCGACGTTGCCATCTCGCCGTCGCTACCGTCCGAGTCGGTGGTCGAGCCTGCGCCGTCACCGAGGTCGGAGCGCTGGAGCCAGAGGAGGCGCTTCACGAGGCCCTCGGCGAGGAGCGCATCCACGACCTCCCCGCGGCCGTAGTATGCCACCCGGAGCACGAGCTCCAGCGCGAGCGCGCGGATGCGCGGGTCGGCGGCGCAGAGCAGGGACACCACCCGTGGAGCTCGTCCACCAGCGGCGTCCGGATCAAGTCCACCAGCCCGTTCAGCGCGCGCAGCGGCGCCGTCGACGAGGATGACGGTGTCGAAGCGGCGGCCACGCACCCGTCGCCGACCGCTGGGTCCCCGAGCCGCGCCTCCACGGCCGCGAACACGCCGTGCCGGAGCACCGCGTCCTGGAGCCGCGCATCGAACGAACCCGCCGCGGCCGCGGACAGCAGCCAGGACTCCATCTCCGCCAGCAGCGCGACCGCGCGGGCGTCGTCTCCGTCCCGTCGCAGCGCGGCCACGAGGCGCGCGCCGAGCTCGCGGTCGGCCCAGGCCTGGATCTCCCTTGCGACGTCGCCAGCCGCTCGCTTGATCCCTCGCCTCTCCTTGCACCGTCTCCACCGCGCCCGCAGTTCACCGACCAACCCGCCTCCCTCCGCCCCGGCGGCCAACTCGACGGACAGCGAGAGGGCCCTGACCCTGGCGAGCAGCCTGCGGAGCGCGCCGAGCTCGGGGTCGCCCGCGAGCAGGTCGTCCGCGCTGGCCTCGAGCGCGAGGAGCGCCTGCAGGGCCGGTGCGCCGTCGGGGCCGCCGGACTGGACGCTCCGCGCGGCGTCGCGCAGGGTTCGCAGGACCTTGAGGAACTCAGGACCTGGAGGAGGCTGTCAACAGGCTGTCAGACAAAAGTTAGTGCGATCTGTTGTCATTACCCCAATGTTGGTAGTTTTTAGAAAAAATTACCACAACCGGTACTGACCCGCAACTGCTGCCCCCAATCGTGGTATGTTTTTGTAATTTACTCCGTCTTCCACCTCTCCCTCTCCGCCTCCTCCCCCCAAATTCGGGTTCGTCGCCGTCGATCGATTCCGCCGTCCCGTACCCTAACCCTACCTTCCTCCCCTCTCTCGTCTCCCCCGACCTCCCAGGCGCGCGTGCCCTAGACCTGCCGCCGACCCTTCCGCCGCCGCCGTTCCCCTTCCTCCTCGCCACGCCCCGGCCCCACCGGCGTTTGAGGTACGAGCTGGTTCTCATTCCCCCGAGATTTCCACCTAGATCCGCGCCCAAGGCCTCCTGTTTGGTAGGGTTAGACGAATTGACTGAACCAACCTAACAAGTTAACTCCCTGTGCTCGCGTGTAGGTGAATTCGTTAATTCCCGAGGCCAGCTGATCCCCATGGCCATGGAGGAAGACGACGACGGCGACCAGCGCCTGTTGCACAGCCTCGGCGTCACCTCCGCCACCACCGACGACATCGAGAGGAAGATCCTGTCCCAGGCAAGCCCATTCATTCTTCTCCAGTGCGCGACGAGAGAACTTCTACTAGTACCAACTGATTTGTTACATGGAGGAGAGTTCGCTTCTCCTCATCGAGTCTTCATTTTGCATTTGCAGGCGGAAACCAAACCGAAGCAGCCCGTGACGCCGAGTCATCGCCGGCGGACGGTGGCAAGGAGAGCGACCTGCTGACAACGCCTCAAGACGATGCCCAGGCCAAGCTGCACCAGAAGCTGCGTTCCGTGCAGCTCGAGATCGATGCGTGGCTTCCACCATCGGAGGGGCCGCCAAACACGCCGCCGGAAAGAAGAAAAAGGCAGCGCCCACGGAGGACAGGAAGAAGAAGAAGGATAACGAGGAGGAGAATGCTGGTGAAGATGCCCCTCAGGGAGGAGCGCTCCACCAGGTGCTGGCCGCCGAGCGGCTCAGGAGCCTCAAGAGGGCCAAGGCGCAGATTCAGAGGGAGATATTGGAGTCGGAACCTGCACGTCTGGGCCGAGCAACAAAAAGGATAAGATGCTGGCGATGCTGGTTGAGGATGAGCCGAGGCGGAAGAAGTCGCTGAAGCCGCCGGCTGGAGGGCTGAAGAAGAAGGATTTGCCTCGTCGGTTGAAAACAGTGACCTATGATGATGATAATGACTTTGATGCGGTGCTCGATGGAGCTTCTGCGGGGTTCATGGAGACTGTGAGTTTTATAGACTAACACTTCTGAGTACTATTGCTATGTTTGTCTGCCTCTGATGTGCGTTCTGTTGTGTAGGAAAGGGAAGAGCTGATCAGGAAGGGTCTGCTGACACCGTTCCACAGGTTGAAGGGCTTTGAGAAGCGTGTTGAACAACCTGGTCCTTCTCGCAGGCAAAATGGTTCCGCAGAGCAGGCCGAGGAAACCGTGGAAGCGTCCAGCATCGCTAAAGTTGCTCAGGCGATGCAGCAAATGGCGCAAAACCGCCCGACTACCAAATTGCTTGACGCGGACTCCCTGCCTAGGCTGGACGCACCGACTGCTCCGTTTCAGAGACTTGGAATACCTTTAAAACGCCCTGCACCTCCGGTTCAGACGAGCAGGAAAATAAAAGACAAGGAGGAAGACCAAGAGGCCACTGCCTGGCAAGAAATGGATGAAAGCCAACTCAAGGAAGGAGTCGTTACTGGATGGTATGCTTGCCAAGGCCTCTTCAGTACTCAGAGCTTTTTGGCTTTAATGTTTGTTCTAGTGCGCATGGAAATGCTGTCAGTTTTCTTATTTGCTACTACTTTGTATCAAGATACTGCAGTGGACTTATCATGTCTGGTTTCTGGACTTGCAGATGAGGATGTTGGAGATGCAGCTGCATCGGCATCAGTTTCTGAGAACGAAGATGAAGTTATAGAAGGTTCTGATGGGTTGCCTCCCGTCATCCTTGAAGGTGGTTTGAGAATTCCTGGCTCAGTTTACGGACAACTGTTTGACTACCAAAAAGTGGGAGTGCAGTGGTTATGGGAGTTGCATTGTCAAAGGGCTGGTGGAATAATTGGCGATGAAATGGGCCTAGGCAAGACCGTGCAGGTCTTGTCGTTTCTTGGTGCTTTGCATGACAGTGGTATGTACAAGGCTAGTATCGTTGTCTGTCCTGTCACCCTTTTGCAGCAGTGGAAAAGGGAGGCTAGTAAGTGGTATCCAAAATTCAAAGTTGAGATCTTACATGATTCTGCAAACAGTTCAAGTAAAAAGGGCAAGAGATACAGTGATTCTGAGAGTGAAGTTTCTTGGGATAGCGATCAGGAAGAGGTTCCGTGTGCGAAGCCTGCAAAAAAGTGGGATGATTTGATTTCACGCATTGTGAATTCAGGGTCAGGTTTGCTTCTGACTACGTACGAGCAGCTAAGAATCGTACGGGAGAAGTTGCTTGATGTAGAATGGGGATATGCTGTGTTGGATGAGGGTCACCGCATAAGGAATCCCAATGCTGAAGTAACTCTGGTGTGCAAGCAATTGCAGACTGTGCACAGGATAATCATGACTGGGGCGCCTATTCAGAATAAACTCTCGAACTTTGGTCTCTCTTTGATTTCGTGTTCCCTGGAAAACTAGGTGTCCTGCCTGTGTTTGAGACCGAGTTCTCTGTCCCAATTACTGTCGGTGGGTATGCTAATGCAACACCATTGCAAGTGTCCACGGCGTATAGATGTGCTGTTGTCCTGCGCGACTTGATCATGCCGTATCTTCTTAGGAGAATGAAAGCTGATGTCAATGCACAGCTTCCCAAAAAGACAGAGCATGTTCTGTTCTGTAGTTTAACTCCAGAGCAACGTAATACTTATCGTGCATTTCTTGCTAGCTCAGAGGTGGAACAAATATTTGATGGTAACAGGAACTCCCTTTATGGGATCGATGTCCTAAGGAAGATATGCAATCATCCTGATCTTCTTGAGAGAGAACATGCAGCTCAGAATCCTGACTATGGGAATCCTGAAAGAAGTGGAAAGATGAAAGTGGTTGAGCAGGTCCTTCAAGTCTGGAAAGACCAAGGCCATCGCGTTCTTCTTTTTGCTCAGACTCAACAGATGCTTGACATTTTGGAGAACTTCTTGACTGTCCGTGAGTACCAGTATCGGAGAATGGATGGACTTACACCTCCAAGGCAAAGGATGGCACTCATTGATGAGTTCAACAACACAGATGAAATCTTCATTTTCATTCTGACCACAAAAGTCGGTGGGTTGGGTACAAATTTGGTCGGTGCAAACAGAGTCATTATATTTGACCCTGACTGGAACCCTTCAACGGACATGCAGGTACAGTCCATGTGTTGTATTCTCTACCCTGTGTATGTTTATGCACCGTAATCCTGTAGCATGTTGCCGTAGATGCATTGACATAGAACACTGGATGGTGGTGAGTGCTGACATGCTTTATGAATAATTGTGATTCATACTCTACCGATACAGCTGCAAGCATAATCTACTGTTGTTTTATGCCCTAGTTTTCTGACAAAGTGATGATACTAACCTGATTAAACTTTGTGTGGACTACTAGGCTAGGGAACGAGCATGGCGAATTGGGCAAAAAAGAGATGTGACGGTATACAGATTGATCACTCGTGGGACGATAGAGGAGAAAGTCTACCACCGACAGATATAAGCATTTCCTCACAAACAAAGTACTCAAAAACCCTCAGCAGAAGAGATTCTTCAAAGCCAGAGACATGAAGGATTTGTTCACGTTGCAAGATGAGGACAGAATGGCTCAACTGAAACATCAAGTATCTTTGGGCAATTGTCCGACGATGTGAATATTGGGGTTCCAAATGAGGAGCAGCGAGGCGAGCTATCTTCAGCTTTACCAACCAGCGCAGAGGCTGAACCATCTTCATCTGCTGGAGGAGAAGAGGAACAGACCTCAACTCTGACCAGGCAGACGAAGAATCCAACATCCTGAAATCTCTTTTTGCTGCTCAGGGCATTCATGTAAGAAATATGTTCTGATCCGTATGGGAAGTTCGTAGCCTTTTTTTTTCTCTTATTTGGTAAATAACACCCAGTTTTCTACTTGCAGAGTGCGGTAAATCATGATGCCATAATGAGTGCCAACGACGACGAAAAGTTGCGCCTAGAAGCAGAGGCTTCACAGGTGGCTCAGAGGGCAGCGAAGCATTACGCCAGTCACGGATGCTGAGAAGCCGTGACAGCTTTGCTGTTCCCACGTGGACTGGAAGATCTGGTGCTGCTGGGGCGCCGTCCTCCGTGCGCAGGAAATTCGGGTCGACACTCAACACCCAGCTCGTCAGTTCCTCGCAGCCATCGTCAGAAGGTTCAACAGTGGTAGGGTTCAACAAAGTCTCCAGGTGGGCGCCCTACATGGCAAGGCGCTGTCCTCAGCCGAACTTCTGGCCAAGATCCGGGGCACGCGAGAGGGAGCGGCTTCAGACGCGCTGGAACATCAGCTCAGTGGCCCGGCCTCCAACCGCGTAGCTAGCTCAGCGCCAGGGAACGGGCGCACAACATCGTCGAGCTCTTCTTCTAGTAGCAGGAACATGATCGTGCAGCCTGAGGTGCTGATCCGCCAGCTGTGCACCTACATACAGCAGAATGGTGGCTCGGCCAGCTCGACAAGCCTGACGGAGCATTTCAAGAACCGATACAGCCCAAGGATATGCTGGTGTTCAAGAATCTGTTGAAGGAGATAGCGACCTTGCAGCGAGGCGCAGGCGGGGCGACGTGGGTGCTGAAACCAGATTACGAGTAAATTAGAGCTGACAGGAGCAAACTTTTGATTAGGAATACATTGCATAAATTCATTTTGGTAGGATTCTCTTTTCCTAGGTTCAGAGATTAGATAGAGATAAAAAAGAATTCTCTTTTAGATCTTTTGATGTGGCTAACTGTTTCTCTTTTTTTTGGCATGGAAGAGATGGATGAACATGAAACACAGGAATGTTTAGGTGGCACTTGCTCTTTTCTGCAGTTAGCACATGGTTCCTCACAAACAAAACAAAAAACTATCCCATGTCTTGTTGGATTTATTCTCTTTATCGTTTTTGGGTGTACATGCTCGGGGCTCCTTTGATTCATAGGATTCTCACAAGATTTGTGTAGGATCGTGATCCTATGAAAATTTTGATGCATCATCATATCCCATAGGAATCTTTTTGTAAATTTTATAGAAATATAGCATTCAGTTAGATCGTATGGAAACTTCCTTAACTACAATTAAAGAGATTTTTTTTCTTTCCATAGGATTCAAGACAGCACATCTCAATCCTGCATGTTTCATTTCCTACGAATCAAAGGAGCCCTCGGTTTTCTGCCTCTGCATGTAACCCAGTAATTTACAAGTGCTGTTATTTTTCCGTTACATTTGTGTATCTTCAGATAGAGATTCAGGCAAGCTGAACGAACTCAGCAGGGTGTAGGCGTTATTCTGTTCGTGTATCTGTGAGTGGGGTGCTTCTACTTTTGTTGCCGCAGCTACCTAACATATGTGGCGTGGTTTCTTCTCATGTATCCGGGTTATATCCGGTTTCTTCTCATTGTAATCATGCACTATGGTGGTTTTATACTCTCATGCATTACAATCGCTAGACAGCAATGGTGCAGAATTTTCTTTTTCCATCAAACAGCTATTTTTGTAGAGAGAAATTTGGATTGAAGAAAACTCAGTTACATGTACAGTCCAGAGATATATTACTGCTGAGACTGCGAAACACACAGGAAAGTAACATAAGATATTAAGATGTGAGATGTGTATCTCTTTATTATTCAGATCTGCCGACAGAATATACAACTGTGGTGCCTAGTCGCACCATGTCCAGTCCCTGGTACAACCCTCAAAACATCTCTGGTAGAAATGGAGAAAGCGTAGCTGCATACTAAGTTTGTATTGCACTAACTGCCACAGTAAAAACCTTACATTGAGAAACTTGGTAAAACTCGGTCAAGAGTACAATCCTTCATTGGTATGGGGAGCTCCCCCCCCCCCCCCCCCCCCCCCCCCCCCCCCCCCCCCCCCCCCCCCCCCCCCCCCCCCCCCCCCCCCCCCCCCCCCCCCCCCCGAATTCTGCACTTCTCTAGGTCTGTTTTATCTCAGTTCACTATATACATTCCCAATCTCAAAAGATGTGTTACAAAAAGAGAACTAGTCAACTATAACTGCCAAAATCCACAGGACTGTCCTCGGGGGTATGCTATATTCAATATCTGTTCCCCTTGTACACTCCAGTGCACAGGATGACATGGGATCGACATGCTTCGTGAATCACCTTTCACATAGACTAAATTGCATTTGTGGCACACATGCTATATTATCTCATTATAATAATTGTTGGTACTTGTCAGACGTCCAACCTACATGATTTTCGTTTCATTCTCTTGGAATTATTTGCACTAGGTGATTTTCGTCATGTAATTCATTCGTTTTCGATTCTAAAGACAGTCTCAGTAACTTATAAAAGCTTCCAATTTCACCACAATAAATATCATGTCAATGTCTGCGATTTGGATGTACAGGTGAAGCGAGCCAATTTCACCACAATAAAATCCACCGGTTTAATCGTATACCATTTCAGTAATTGTTTCTTCCCCCTCTTCATCTGACTGGATTTCGGCCTTCCCTGACTACATCCTTTGCATCCTTGTCTACCCGAGGAAAGTGGAACGCATGATAAGTTTATATATAAAGGAGCTACAATGGTAGTCCTTTTTTTACCTGTAACAAACACATATGTACATATAAAGGAGCTACAATGGCTGTGTTTTTTTTTACCAAACCCGAAAACTTGCATCCCTTTCCCTCTCAATCTAAATTCATCTGAATTACAAAACTCACTTTTTCAGCAAAGATAAGAACATTGTGCATCGTCGGCAAACACATAGTGGAGAGCACAAACATAAACTGGGCATCATCGGTGGGGAGGCGTTTGGGTACTTGAGCTCAACTGCTCCTACTTGAATAAAAATAATCAAAAAATATAAAAAGATAAAAAATTCTGAAAAAAAAATCAGTGATGAACATATACAAATGTTCTACGTGCGTGCCAAATTTCGTCATGAAATGACATTTTAGTGCTCTATTAAAACAAAATCAGTGATCTAAAGAATATATTTTAAAATCTCATTTCGACTACTGATTTTGTCTTTTTTGCATAGAGCACTACAAATATTATTTCACCACGAAACTGGTCACACTTGTATATGTTCCTCGCAGATTTTCTCATATATCTTTTTGAAACATTTTACTATTTGTTTCGAAATTTTTATTCAACCAGATGCAGGTGACTCGGGAGCCAATTTGTAACCATCTGCGACCGTCCTGCTGCTGCTGCTGGAAGATGGGCGGGCTGCAGAACAGCATGATATGCTCACTGTTTTGCACAATGTCTCCCAAAACTATCTGCAGTACGATATACACCTAAAATGACTTGATGGCCCGCCTTAACTACAAACTCGAATATAGCATATTAATTCAAAATTTTAATCAAGAGCTATTTCGGACTAATTCTGTAAATACAAATACAAATGTATCATATTTTTGTGTGATTTAAACTTTTGCATTTTGTTTTCTTTTCCTCCTGCGCATGGGAGAGATCCGCTTCATTTTCCCCGTTGCTCGTCGCTCGCATCCAAGTATCCAAACCCTAGCTACAGCGACCTCCGCCGCCGCCGCCTCTCCCGTCCAGGTCCCCAGCCCCGCTGCCTCCCGCCGGCGTCAACCGCAACATCTTCGTCAACCGCAACATCTTCCTGCCGGATTCCCTGGGCCGCCGCCTCCAGCCCGGAACCGTCTGCACCCGAGCACGCCTTCCAGCCAGGAGCTCCACCGAGCTCGCTGCTCTCCCCGGTGAGCTGCTCACCGAGTGGAGCTTCAGGTGACCAGGTTCGCCCCCTCAGCTCATCCTGTCATCCATGTCAGCTCCGAGACTTGGAACTTGAACGGTGACTAGAATTTGGATCGAATTGCAGGTTTGTCATGTCGTCCTTCACCGGTGTATCTGTGGTCAATGATGATTGCAGGGACTGCACCACGTGGGCTGTCGACGCCGACACGGACAGCGGGTACCATTTGTTCGTCGTCAATGACTACTCGCTGACCGTAAAAGAGATCCCGGATAGAGACTATATTCACTCCTATGATTTCATGGTAGGAGGACTTAATTGGAAAATCTATTATTATCCTACCGGTCACTCGGATAGTTCTCGTGAGTTCATTTCTTTCGCCCTTTGGCTTAGCGGTGAACATGGCGAGATGGAAGAGATTGTGGATGTGAAGATCCAGTTTAGCTTCGTCGACCAGGTCGAGTATCAAAAGCCTGCGCACATTCGTGCAACTAAACCACACAGCTTCTCAGGCGATGATGCTGAAGGGGTCTACAAAGAGTTTCTGAAGAGGGATGCCCTTGAACGGTCAGCTCATCTAAAGGGTAATGTTTCACTATCCGGTGTGACATTATGGTTTGCAAGGATCTCAACAGCCACGATGTTGATGGCGCAATGCCTGACATACAACAACATTTCGACTATCTTCTTCAAAATAAGGTGGGTGCTGATGTGACATTTGAGGTTAGCGGCGAGACGTTCGTTGCACACAGGTGTGTGCTTGCAGCCCGATCAACAGTCTTCATGGCGCAACTCTTTGGCCCAATGACAGAGGGCACTACGTCCACTGTCATACAGATTAAAGACATGAAAGCAAAAGTGTTTGCAGCTTTGCTTAGGTTCATCTACACTGATTCATTGCCGGAGATGGACAATGACAATGACATAGAGGAGGAAGAAGGACAAGATGAGGAACAAGGAAGATGACGAAGAAGGACGAGATGAGGAGGAAGAAGAAGAAGGACAAGATGGGGAAGAAGGACAAGAACAGGATGTCATATGGCTGCAAGACTTGCTTGTGGCGGCAGACAGATACGATCTCCAGTGGCTCAAGTTCTTATGTGGAAACAAGTTGTCCGAGCACATAGGTGTGAGCTCGGTGACATCCACTCTTGCTCTTGCTGAGCAGCACCACTGCCACAAATTGAAGGAGGCATGCTTCAAGTTTATCCAAGTCCAATCTCCCAAATGTTTGGATAAAGTAATGGCGACTGATGGCTGGGAGCATATGAGTGCAACGTATCCCTCTGTTTTGAAAGAGCTTGTTGCTAAGCTTGTGTCCAATCAGAAGAAGGACAAGAAGAGGAAGAGGTTGAGGATGTAACGTGGCTCCAAGACTTGTAGTAACAATATTATGCATTTTGGGATGGTTCTCTAGGCAGATGGTAGTCTACTTTGTCTTGTTTTTGTTGCATCATGCCGTTTCCTATATGCTGAATCAAAAGACCCAACACATGGGCAAACGTGGAATTGGATGGTCTGCAGTTTCAGGTGCAATCGTCGACATTGATTTGTGCAAGATCCCTAGCTAGTCGTTTTTGCATTGTGTCATATATTGTTGGTTTGTGCCTTCCCTAATCATGTAAACTCTTTCTACTGTTTATCAAGAACAAATATGCCAATGTTTCCTGACAGGAAGGTTATGAACCTGGATTTATGGGGGAGGAATTTTGATAGGAGCCTTCTACTGGGTGCTTGCTTTTCTCGAAATTTGTGTCCCATTTTTGCTGCTGGTCGCTCGGCTGTAGGTTGTCTTGTTTGTGGTTTTGGTTTTGGTTCGTGTTGGATATAGTTTAGTTTTTCCTTATTTCTACATCCACCTAAATACTAGTAGTATGCTCAGGCAGGTCAGCTACTTATCCCTTTTGTCCGTAGCAGTTTCAAATTACATGAAGAATGTTTCAGAATCAATGGACAATTTCGAGGATATGATCGTTAATGATTCTACTGGACCAAGGAGTATGCTTGCATTATTTTTAAACTAGTGATCTATCAGTTTCATCAATACTAATTTTCTTTTGTTTCTCGTGATTCTAGAGAAACATCTTGATTCTAGTGTTATGTTCATGTTTTGCTGTTACATTCTCTGAAATTTCACATCCTGTTGAAGATAAGTTTCAAATTACTTCCCTGTTACTAGTTTTCCTTTTTAAAGTTTCTGCATTCCGTCAAACTGTTACACCCCTTTTGTTCTAAACTAGAATATCTTATGCTCTTTTTATACCACTGTAAAATTAAATCTTCGATCTGTTGGGTATTTGGATCCTTACCTTTAAGGTTTCCTTGAAAATTCTCAGCATGGTATGTTGCGGTTCTGGATGTGTAGGCTGTAGTGCCAGTTATGGATTTTATGGGATGTTCAACAAGATTGATTGAGCCAATTGAATTTTGTCCAATTTAGGTAACTCTATTGTGTTTTTTTGTCTGATCGAGGATTGGCAAGAAGTGAAGACATGTCCAATTATCTCAGTGAAATGAAGTATTGCCCTGAAGCTTATTTAGTTTGCAGTAATTAAGCTTGTGGTGATTAAATAGACATGAGAAATATGGAACTACCCCCCTTTGAGAGATTGTAGATTGGTAAAACTGTCCAGACAATAATGGTATACTGCATAAATGCATAGTGAAACTAAAGAGTGTAAATTTCATCTGATGTTTGGTCTATTCTGTTTTGCTAGCATGCGATAAATAGTGTAGAAGGAATTTCAATTTCATTGTGCGGTCAATCTAAAGTTAGCTGAATAGGCATCCATTTGATTGTATTGCTTTCCTTTTTTTTTGAGTTTTCTTTTAAAATTTGTCAAACGATTTTAGCTGCCGTATTATCTATTTCCAGAGGAAAGTTGCTCAAACCATAAGAAAATTGGCACCTCTTTGTACTGAAATGCTAAAAGGTAATAAGTAGTGACAACCAAATTTCAGATGCTTTTCTGAATGGTAGCCAAGTGTAGAAAAGGATGATGCAGTATAACTTGGTTAATACTAATCCCTAGATGTCGGAACTTTTTTGAAGTAGGTTTCCTTAACAGATACTGTTAGTCGTCTGTTTAATTTTTTGAAAAGGGGTCCACTTTTCAACCGCTAAATACAGAATGAGTTCGATTTAAGCTCGAACTATACACTGTCCACTGCACACCTTCAGTTCACGCCCTTGTTTTTGTGTTAGAAATGTGTGTAAACACAGGCGTCAATTTCTCAAGCAGTGGTGTCGATGTAGATTTTACTCGCATCGTTATATTACAATTATGTCATTTTGTTTTTTATTTCTTTCTGTGTCTTTGTTCTGTCCTTTTTACGGCAATCTGTTTATGAATTTGATCTCAATTAAATAATCACTACTCGCTACAACTAATGATCCTTCCATCCAGGTATTTTGATGTATTCAAAAAGAGGAAACAGGATGAGTCTGAAAGGAAAGTAGTTTACGAAGTTTCCACAAGGTGCCACTGGGATTCTTCATTGCTGGACTCATAGGGATCTTCTCGAGCATATATACTGAGCTGCTCAAGGAGAGGAAGTCCACCAAATGTTTTATAAAGCTAAGATGGTTTCCAATCTGTTAAAATTAGTTTCAAGGCTGGAGGATGATGATAATTCAAATGCTTTTTATTGGGCCAGAACAACAAACATGAGATGCAAAAGAAAGCAAATGGGAAACAACTGCAGCATTTCACTTAAACTATAAACTCTGATTTGTCAATATGCAGAGGCCCAAGCTGGTAGTTTGAAGGAGATGCATATTGCAAGCGGTGCTCTTGCTGCATTTGCCATAAATATGATGAAAACAAGGATTTTATCTTATGGTTGGTTTGGATCTCTGATAATCCGTCTAGTGGTTTTTCATGTGGATTGTCATGTCATTTAAGGTATGCTCTAAAGAATAAAAAGGCTGGCATTCTCAAAAATGTGTTCGAGAAGTTAGACACTAGTTTGTACTGTGTTTGCTGTGGAAGATCATCTAATTAGGTAATCTCCCGACTATTATCACTTAAACATGCATGAGTGTGTTATATATATTATTTTCAATTCAAGATTAATATCCTTCATGCTGTCAGTGGGTGCAGTCTGGTACTTGTTCTTATTTCTTAACCATGCTATAGCTAACTGCGATTCTGTGATATACATAACTTTTTTTGCACCAAATTATTTGAAGGCCTCGCTTCACCTAGGTAATTTGTGCTAAAGTTGTGTCAATCTACTCATAATCATGACAGTTTTGTGCTTAAGTTCCGTAGAAAAAATCTGACTGTTAGGTGTTTGGTGAAGAATTAAATTATGGGTTAAGGAGTTCCGATAGGCCATTACTCTTTTATTCTCTTTGCTAATTTTCATCATGGCAGTCTACATTTCACATCAATCAGTTGACAAATTTCCATGGAAAAAGATAATGACGAAAGCAGATTAAGATTGCTGATTCAAAATACTATCAATAGTCAATCTGTTTCAAGCTACAAATATTATAGTCATTTACATCTCTACCCTAGTTGTAATTTTTTAACACACACTGCCTCTTGCAGGAATCTCTGAAAGAAGTAGTTGTTGCAAGGGAAGCTACAAGAGCTGATGTACTGAGGTGTTTGGTTCACAGATTGGTAGTGTTTTGAAATCGGTAATGGAATAAGATTACGGTGGGATCAGAGAAGTAACCGCCCATTTGCAGTTTTGTTTGGTTCGTAACAGTAAAGGTATCACGTAGCAAGATCTAAACCAAGATCTGGAGGGAGAGCTCTCGGCCGGGCGGCCAGAAAGAGGAGCAGAAGGGATCCGGAGCACCAACTCAAGATTTGGACCATGGACGCAGCTGCTCTTGCATGGCGGCTCTGCCTAACCTACTGCATCCCTCATGCGGCGGCGCTCATGGTCAGCAGAGGATGTCGAGGTCGCGGGCCTGATCCGCTCCCCGGCGCCGGCGGTGGGACTAGGTGGAGGAGAGCGAGGAACTAGGTTTGACGGGTCACTGACGGATGGGGCCAGTCTTCTCTGGCAACGGCGTGGGCGAGGCAGCAGCAACCATGAGGGGCTGCGCACCATTGCTTGCTGGCGCCGGTGAAGCATGAATTCCATGATGGCGTATTGTCAAACACACCATTATTTGCACTTAGTATTAGAGCTGTAAGCTTCTAATCTTTCCGTTCTTAAATATAAGATGTTTTGGCCTATTTCTAAGTTCGCATGTATCTACGAAGTATCTATACATATTTTAGTATACATATTCACTTATTTCAATACGCATTTAGTTATCATCTTATATTTAAAATGGAAGGAGTATGTTGGCATGAGGCGGTGTTTTGAGTCATAGGACTAGATTGATACGCCTATTAAGAAAATTAAAATTGTAAATATTGTAAAGCGTCAAAAATCTTTTTTTTTGGTGTTACATCCACACATTTGATGTCCACACGTAAAGTTTCGTGAAGAAAATATATTTTTTGTGAGTTGTGTAAAAAGACAAATTTTGGTGATACAAAATGAGTTTTCACCCAACAATTGTTTCCCCTTTTAACACAGGCCACAAGAAAATGTCATTTTATTGAACTTTTGTGTGTAGTCATAGAAGGTTGGTACTACACCCGATTTTTCGAATTATTAACATTTTAAAATATGTTTTTAAATAATGGGAGCAATGCTCGTATGATTGTTGTCAGCTTTTGCAAGAGTGGAATCAGTTGAACTTATCAACATTGGCGGAAAGCCTGAAACACGGCTAAGTTGAAACACTGCTAGAAGACAGAAATGTTGACAGAATTGGGATGGCGACAAGGTGCATTAGTTAGTATAAAAACCGGTGTCCGGCCCTGAGTTAGTGTGCACGGCAAGCCAGCCTAACCAACTCTTCTTTCGTGTGCACCGCCACACTAGCTAAGCCACCAGGAGAAAACGCAGATCGTTAGCATTCCTCAACTAGTACGTGCATCGCACTATATAAACGCGTCTGCACTTGCATGCTGAAGCAGAAGCAGCTGTAGATCGATCGACATGGCTGGCGGCACATGGCCGGCGATCGCAGTAGTAGTTCTGCTCACGCGCGGCCTGTTCGCCGCCTTCCCTTCTGCGTCGGGCGGCCGCCTCGACGCCGGTGACATGCTGATGATGGACAGGTTCCACCAGTGGCAGGCCACTCACAACCGTTCGTACCTGAGCGCCGAGGAGAGGGTGCGGCGCTTCGAGGTGTACCGCAGCAAGAGGAGCGCGCTTAGCGCGTTGGTTGGTTCAGCAGTGGCTGGCCACCCGCTCGCGGGATCGATTCCCCGGAATGGATTTTCGCGAGTGTCTCACGCGGGGGCACTGTTCACCAGGAACAGTGTTTCGCGGTGCTGTTCACTAGGAACAGTATTCCGCAACATCAATAAGTATCTCTGGTCTCGCCTGTAAGCTCCATGAGGGAAAAAATCTTGTACCAGGCAGACAAGTCGGTTCTAGTTATAGGTCTAGATTAGGTTCACAGCTAGTGGTGTGAGTGTGCGTGTGGTGTGCGTGTGGTGTGCGTGTGTAAAGCTGTGTGTCAGATCAGATACTACAACTTGTACCCTCTTAAGTGAGATGCAAAAAAAAAAAAGAAAAAAAAAAAGAGGTGTACCGCAGCAACGTGGAGTACATCGACGCTACCAACAGGCGCGCCGACCTCACTTACGAGCTCGGCGAGAACCAGTTCGCCGACCTCACCCGGAGGAGTTCCTGGCAAGGTACGCGTCATCGTACGACGCCGGCCATCACACTGACTCGGTCATCACGATGAGCACCGCCGGGGGCGAGGCTGACGGCCTGTGGTCGTCTGGCGGTGGCGACGACTCGTTGGAGGCTCCGCCTCCGGCCAGCGTGGACTGGAGGGCAAAAGGCGCCGTGGTGCCGGTTAAGAACCAAGGCTCGGACTGTTGTACGTAAATTAATAATTAATTAAAGATGACCTGAATATCCATTTCAACTAGCTAGTACGGCCTCTCTTCTTCTAGCTAATTTCTTGATTTTGTCCCCGGACCGGGATGCAGTCAGCTGCTGGGCGTTCGCGGCGGTGGCGACGATCGAGAGCCTCCACTTCATCAAAACGGGGAAGCTGGTGCCCCTGTCGGAGCAGCAGCTGGTGGACTGCGACCAGTACGACGGCGGGTGCAACAAAGGCTACTACAAAAGGGCCTTCCAGTGGATCATCGAGAACAAGGGCCTCACCACGGCGGCGGGGTACCCGTACAAGGCGGCGAGAGGCACCTGCAGCCGCGCCAGCAAGCCCGCCGTCACCATCTCCGGCCATTCCGCCGTCCCGCCAAAGAACGAGGTAGCCCTGCAGAGCGCTGTCGCGAGGCAGCCCATCGGCGTGGCCATCGAGGTCCCCAGCAGCATGCAGTTCTACAAGAGCGGCGTCTTCTCGGACCCCTGCGGGATCCAGATGAGCCACGCCGTCACCGCCGTCGGCTACGGCGCCGACGCCTCCACGGGGGCCAAGTACTGGATAGTCAAGAACTCGTGGGGACAGACGTGGGGCGAGGCCGGCTACATCCGTATGCGCCGCGACGTCGGAGGCCCCGGGCTCTGCGGCATCACGCTCGACACCGCCTACCCGACCATGTGAAATCATGCATGCAAATTAAGTCGATTACGTCGTGAGGCTATTATGCGAGTCTGCTTCACCGTAACAATATATCATGTTGTTGTTAAAGAAGAAAAAAATGTCGCCAAGCAAGTATGGCCGGTCTAAGTTAAGAAAAATGTTGTCTGGTTAACATATAGGAGTATTATGTTTTGTTGTTGAAAAAGGATAGTGACATTCAAAAGGTATTTCTTTCTGACCTCTGTGTTTCTATCTTTTTTATTGTGTTATCTCAGCAAATTCTCTTGTTTATGTTGGAACCAAGAAATCGTATCGGTGCATCGTAAATTCGTGATATGCGCACAGAGACAGATTTACATTACCACAATTCAGAATCCCCGGACGAGGTAGTATACAGCAGCACGGAGCGAGACGGCTTAACAATCATCAGGGGGAGTACCATCTCCCTATGCTTACACGGGTCGCTCAATTACAGATCAAAAGTTTATTCTTATCACAATAACAACACATGGTAACATAAGAGTAATGGACGGGAAATACATCTAACTACGGAGTGATGCTCGCGGTGCCACTTGCAGTCCTAGCTCATCCTCCTGCATCAGATAGCAGAGCAAATGATCCATCATTACATGGATGATGGGAAATTAACATAGTTGCTTAGTTCTCAGTAAATTGTAGCAGATCACGCAGCACTGTTCTTCCAGGCACCAAAATCACAAGAGACAAATTAATTGCAGCAAATCATGCAACATTGTCCTATCATGTCGTCACTATTAGTCGATGCATTTCATGCGCGTTGGGATGCATGATGTTACTTTAAGACAATCTGCATATTATGTGCACGATGCTTGATTATTGATGAACCTAGGAGCACGATCGAAAGCCATCTTGACCATAACAGAACCAATACGTAGCAATGAAAATATTCGACAACAAACACCTCATTGATATTATATACATGCTAGATTTTTCTATATAACTAGCACAGTGGCCCTCGCAAATGCGAGGGCATCATCTGCAATTGGCTGAAAGTGTTAAAGAAACAAAATTTTGGCTCTTTGATATCACATTATTTCCTCTATGTGACACCAAATAATTTTTTGTACAACTATCACAAATGTATAGGTAAGGAAATATCAAGTATGTGAATAACATCTTTGGCAATCTGAAATTTGTGGGAAAATGATTATCATGCCATATGTTTAAACACCATGAAGTTAGACAATACCTAAGGTTAGTTATCTTTGATAATAATAATCATTACATTAAGATAAAACAGTCCGTACTCCTTAATACGTATGTCAGATTAAACAGTGTGAGTCATCTTGTTCTAATTATTTTCCCTCTCATTTACACACTTCATGTGACAACAACGTTTTAGAAACATAAACATGGCGAAGCTTTGGTCACAATTTTTGTATAAATATAATGTTAAAGATACATCATTTTATTCTAGGCATATTTCGTTAACATGATTATACATATATAGTCAAATTTACATAAGTGCAATTCTAAGTCTTCCATACTCTTAACTTATCCTGGTATGCGTTCAATGGTTCTACACACCCGGTCACATGTACTTTAAGTGTTATGTAAAATGACTACCCGGCTTTGACATCATAGTTCAAAACTCTTAATTAGTCGTCAATTTTACTGCGCCAATGGAATGACATGTGCCCTTATGTTTATTTTGTTATCCGGGAGAAAGGCACATACAATAGTCCAAATGTGTCAACCGTACAAACCAAGCAATATCCACCAAACATTCATAAGAATTAAGTGATAAAACATTCTATCCTCCTTATTAGGTAGGTCATATTAAATGGTGTGAATTTTCTTCGTCCAATGTTTCTACCTCTCATTTACATACTTCATGTCACAATGTGCAACGTTTTAGAAACATGATGTGCTAAACTTTGTCCAATATATTTGTATGAATATACATACTGCAAAACATAAATTATTTTCTTTTAGGTTTATTGATAACATGTGTATACATTCATAAGAAAAGTTACAGAAGTAAGACTCTAAGTTTTCCTGACTCTTATTTTATCCCGATCGATATATTTTGTGTTATGCAAATGACTACAGGGATTGGATAGTTATTCAACTTGTGCGATAGGAATGGCATGTAGTTTTATGTTGATTTTGTACATGAGATAAAGACACATACAATAGTACAAATATATCTACTATACAAACCAAGCAATATCCGTCAAACAATTAATTAGAATCAAGTGTATGCTTTTCAGGTACTTGGATTAAAAGTAGTATTGACACACCGTTTGGACACAAAATGTAACATATCAAGGGAAAATTTGTGTTTACTTAGCCTGTTTCCATCATTAACCCAAAATATTTTATAGTGTATATGGGATGTTCTCATCGATAGTGTGTCGACTAATGTTATATCTTCATCAATTTTGAAGGTTTGGACGCTTTGTGTCTCACTAAATCGGAATATTCCTTCAGTGTAATTAAAGACATTCTCATCCTTGCAAGAATGTGTTTTTTTTTTTTGAACTTTTGCAAGAATATGTGTTGACTCATCTCTGTGTGTATAAATTAAGCTGGCAAGTTTCTTAGGGTGATGGATATCATTTAATAGTACAAATAATTTTGTGGCTTCATTATTATTAAAAGTTTAGGACTCTAAATTTCACATGTGTTTCGTGAGACTGTTGATCTAATGTGAGTCAAATATAAATTTTCATTTATGCTTACTCAATTATAGAAACAATGTACTCGTAATGCGATTAATTTCAAAATTCTACGACTCCGGACTTATGCTAGAGTTTTGTGAGTGTGTTGGTATGACGATAGTTAATTTTTTTTAAAAAAATTATGCATACTCAATCACATAAACAACTCCCTACATTCACAATTGACCCGCATTCAGGGTTTAGTCAAACTCAAACTTTATAAGTTTGACCAAAATGTAGAAAAAAAATAAACATCTAAAATATGGAATCTTTATTTTGAAATCATCATAAAATATATTTTAAATAAAGTTTGATCAAACATGTAGAAAAAATCAACATCTAAAATATGACAACTTTATTTGAAATCATCATAAAATATATTTTAAATAAACTTTGAACAAATATGTAGAAAGAATCAACATCTAAAGTATGAAACTTTATTTTTGAAATCATCATAAAATATATTTTAAATAAAGTTTGACTAAATATGTAGAAAAATCAACATCTAAAATACGAAATCTTATTTTGAAATCATCATAAATATATTTTAATATTGTGCAAATTTAGTATAGTGAATGCCGATATTTATTACGACATCTTTGATCAAAATTTATAAATTTTGATTTTGATTAAATTTATAACGTTGGCTAATTAAAACAAAGAGGAAGTGTGTACTTGTCAGTTTTTTTTCTAAGCCTTCCACATCCTAGCAGACCCTATCCGTATTGCTACATTTTTTATCAAAAATTTCGTAAATTGATTTTGACTAAATTCATAACGCAGCCTAAATAAACCAGAAGTACGTACTGATCAGATTATTTTTTTGTAAACCGCCAATCTCCTCGCAGCCCTAATCGTTGGCCAGCATGTTTCTCAATTTTTTGGTTGCTTCCACCTATGACGTTTCATCTATAGTAGCTAGTCTGTACACTTTCCACCACGTCCGTTTTTTTTTTTCTTTCAACGATCAGGTTCCAGCCAAGATGTTTGTATCGCAAGATTTTTTTTCAGCCATCACGTTCCATGACGTGTTAGTATTGTACACGGTTGGTTTTTTAAAACAAAAACAGCTAGGTCTTGTGGTATACGTGTCAACACAAAATAAAACGTGTCAAGCTTGTTACATAACTACTAACTTTTCATCAAGATCTTAGCCATATATTTTAGATCTAACTGTTATAATTAATTTAGATGATGTGGATCAACCTAATGCCTCGAAAAACTAACTCATTTTGCTTTTAGTATATAATAGATACTTTGATATATATATATATATCCTTCCTATTTATCACACTTATAATTAATTTTATCATGATATTTAAGGAAAGAAAAATAGAGACAAATCCGCACAAATTTGCAATACATCTAAGTTGCACGAATTAGTCCATTGAGATGAGCGAGAAGGAAACAACTGACATCTTAAAATGTAGTGCAAGAGCTTCTCCACAACCCACGTTTAAATTTATATATTAAAAATATTATATCTTACTATTTAGCTACATTATTATCTATCGTACGTATAATAGAAATTTTAGTGGTTAAAAAATATGTCGCGGGAATAGGTATAATTATAAAGAGGTAAAAAAGTTTAGTACAAAATAAATGATAGACATTTAATTAACTTTACACGCCCCCCCTAAATGATATAACCACCGTAATTATTATCGTTTGAACACTCCTAACCATGTGCTGGCTAATGTTGGTACTAATGAGGCTTTCGGAAACCATGTTATGAGGTTATCTGACTCTCCGGGTGATGTAACCCGTGCGGTGACCGACGATCTTGTCGTGTCCACAAGTTAATGGAATACCAGGTGTTCCAAGTCAAAAAGTTTGCTATAGAAATTACGTGACAATTAAAAATTAACTATAAATAGAAGATGCAACCCTCAATCATGTCTGAATAGAATACGTAGATTGACATAATCACTCATTGTGGCCATGGTGATACTTTAAACACATTTACGAGTACTAACAATGGATATGTAGTGCTGAGAGAGGACGTAGGTGCGGTCAAACCGTGTTCCATGTAAAAAAATATATGTCTACCACAAAGGAATTTTATCGCGTTCATGGACAAGTTTACCCCTCCATGCCGACTCCCCCGCTATGCACGTAACGACCGGAATCCCTAAAGTTGTGGAGTATTACGTTATTCGAGCTTAAAAGCACAAATACTGCTTTGTACGGTACTTCTTTTGCTTGTAGCTGTTGTTTTCGGTGTTTATTTCTTGGTAAATACTACATATCGTGGCTTTGATTTGGGTTTGCGCTCGTGTCTTCCTTAATCCTCTTTAGCAACGAAGATATAGTACTTCTCCTATCTTGTGAAGGAAGAAATCATCTTGAGAACAAATACACTTTCAGAAGTGCGAGGAGAAAATCTATTATATACTAAAAGCAAAATGAGTTAGTTTTTCGAGACACCACGTTAATCCACATCATCAGAATTATTTTAAACTATTAGATCTAAAATTTACGGTTTAGATTACCGAGAGATTACGTAACTTTAATGTGGAGTCCCTTTATTTTGATGTCCATGTCACGTACCGTACAGTACCCTTTTAAACACAACTTATTTTTTTAGGTCAGTCGTGAACTAGCAGGACTCACCAAAAAAAAAAACTCAAAAACAAAATCTAGAAAAAAAATAGCACGTCCGAGCTTTTGATGTAGATTGGATTGGCTCAGCCCCTCACTTGCAAGGCAGGGGCACATGCTTTATGTATGGATACGTGGTCCACGGAGTTTTTTTATTTCGCATAACTTTTTAAATTTAACAGCGATAGAAAACCAGTACTCCCTCCGAAGTCCGATCCAATTTAAATGTCGGAAGAACAACTGATCAGGTACAATTTATAGTACAACTTGCGGCACATATTTCGGATCAGAGCAAGTAGCATAAATATACATCTCTAATAGCGAGTCAGTTCAATTTTTCTTTATTATGTGTGTTTGTTGGCTGGCTAGCTAACTAGACTTTTTGTGTGGGAAGGTCTGCTACAATATAAACTGGTCGACATATAAGAAGCTGACACGTGCATTTTCTTAATCTTTTTTAGAAAATGTGCATGGTTGAGCAGACAAAATTCATCACAAGACAACTAGACTTTTAAATTTAGTACAAACATAAAAAGGAATACAAATATTATATAAACTCAGTATACTAGAACACTCCGATGAAAGTTCACTCACACTAGACATGTAAAATCTTCAACAACAAAAAATACATCCAGGTGAATATACCATAGTCTAGAAATTATCGACTTGATCTAAAACATATTACAATCACAATAAGATAAAAAGAAATATATATTAGAATTTTATAAGAAATCATCCAACCACCAATCTTATGTATCCTCTTTTCATTCAAGATTATATGTATCTGTATGTATCAAAACCAATCTATCAACTAAAAACACATTGCAGACCCGCTGGAAATTCTCAGACAATCGCAAACATCCGACCAAACCACCATGTAATTGAAGGATACAATTTAATTAGCCGACATGTTTAATTGTAAGTCCAAGGTTATTTGCAATTTACGGATAGGATTTGGCAAGATTTTACACACTTGCAAAGAAGGGGTATGGATAGAGTCCATGTTTTTTTTCGAGCTTTTATTATAGTAGGAAAGGCTCCTACTGCCTATATATTTAATAAACCCCGAAGAAGGGGAGGAACACAGTTACATATTTACATGGGAAAGTAAGTGAAAAAATCTAATAAAGTTATGTTTGTCTTCTTTGGTTCTATGAACCAACAAAGAAAACTCTTCTTTGAATCTAGCTTTCCATGAACCAAGCTCCGGAGCCACTCCATTGAAATAAAAGTTGTTTCTCTCCTTCCATTGAAATAGAGTTCATGTTCCGGCGGGCCGCAAACGAAAAAGATTCCATGTTCCTTTTTAAAAATGTGAAATACGAAGATGAATAGGAAAAAAAATGTAGAACATTTAAAAAAAAACAAAGGAAATCGTGGAGTAGCACAAAAAATGTTCGATGTGATATATCAAAGAATTGCACGGAAGAGACATTTGGGCTATAAAAAATGGTAAGTATATCTTAACAAATACACTCGAACAACTACAATACTACTTCGTGCACAGAAAATGTATATATATATATATAAATATTTGGAAGATGGTTTATGTATTTTTCTCATGTTTGGACATGTTGCTCTTTAGAGAGAGAGAGAGAGAGAGAGATTGAATTTCAATATTAATATACAAATTTTATTTAGATGTACCAACGTTATTCAGAAAGGAAAATAATGACTATACGATGATCATTTTTTTTCTTACACTAAACATTGTTGCATGATAAGAAATTATTCTCATCCCTAGCTCCCTTCGAATAATTTGAAAAAGAAAGGCGAGCTGTGCTATGCATACCAAGGTGAATATGTAGTTGTTCCAAACTATGAAGATACGACACAATCTTATTTTCCTTAGAAAATAGTTTGAAATTGCCACATTGATCTACAGAATATTCATAAATATTTAGCACAAGACATGCACGGAGGTTAAAGTTATTAGACCATGATTTCCATAATTCTGGAGCTATACATTCATTTAGTTCTCTAGCTTAATTTAAATGTTACATAGTAGTTGAAGTGTATGCAAAAATTTCATTTCTAGCAATTGAGACCATAATGCAAAATGAGGGAGTTAAACGTATTTCTCAAACACATATGATACACTTCAGACGATTCCCTCGCATTTGCGAGGGCCACTGTGCTAGTTATAGAATAAAAAATTAATATGGTTATATGAACCAAGCCAGCAACATGAACTTTCACAATGCATCTTAACTCAGGTATCATCGGGGAAAAACCAAGTTGCAGTCAATGGACCGTCACAAGCCGCTTCCATTTCAAACGGCAAGGGTGAGACCGTCCGTTCTTTCGTGTCGTAAATGCCGGAGTCGGGGCGCCTCATTCTTTGGTCACAATAATCACGATCTCTTACAAAGTAGATACAATCATCTTGAGCTCCAACGCATTGGTCTCCGGCAGCAGCAGGAAGCGACTGTGAGCAGCCTTCACTGACAAAGAGAGCACGTCCCATCAATGTATCGATCTTTCTCCACCATCCTTGGCCGATGCTCATGTATGTTGCCTCGAAGACCTCGAAAAGTTCATGCTTGACAAGCTGAATCTCGGCGCCGCCGATGAGCTTCCTATTTTGCTTCACCATCAACAACCGATCACCGGATTCAACGAGGTAGTAGAGAAGTCCAGCAGCTTTCCATCGGCCCACCTCATTTCTCGACGTGGTGGATACGCATCGATCGTATGCTGATGATGATGTCTACTGCATAAAGGCGTATAGTAGAGGGTATGCAGCACCCTTACGTGGTGTGGCGAGGACATAGAGCTTGTCTTGGAAGAGTGCGATCGATGTCGAGGATGTAATCGGATTAGGTGTCCGAAGGCGGCATCCACCGCCATACGAGGTTCGATGAGCCATACGAGGTTCGATGAGCGAGGCCGGCGAACCGAGATGGTTAGGTTCTTGACCGAGTACATGTTATTTCCTGTCCGGACGGCCGTTACCTGATCGGACACCACCACCACCTTGCGGATGTTGTCCACGTCGAGCAAGACGCCTGGCTGAGTGCAGAGACACTGGAGATCGATGTGCCGTGGGGCCGTCGACTCCCGGGACAGAGGGTTCATCAGCGAGCAACCCTCGTGGCTGTGCACTAGGAAGAGCGAGCATGCTGCCGGTGGAGACGCGGTGGGCGACGTCGTCATCCGGGACGAGGACGTGCCGGTGGACCTCGCCGCCGGGGAGGCTGAGGAAGGTGCCGTCCCGGAACGCGAGCCACGCGAGGAGCGGCGGCAGCGGAGGACGCATGCGCTCCGCGGCGCTCCACGGGCGGCAGACCGCACGGAGGCGGGCACGGCTGGCGTGGGACGGTATGCGCAGGAGCACGAGGCCGAGAAGCTCTGACGGGAGGTCCTGCCATGGTCGACGGCGACCGTGCACACGGGGCGGGGCCTGTGCCTCCATCGCGATCTTGGTGTAGATTTGGACTTGATTATTTGTGGAATAGAAGCTCACGACTTGATCAATGTAGGAGAGTGATGAGGACATCCCTAGCTCTTCTACTACTTCTCCAATTAATAATGCTGCTGTCCAAGATAATGAAGTGAGACTTGGTCCAATGACAAGATCAAGAACCAAGTTAATAGAACAGCAGGTGAATTCTCTCTTATTAGATTATGATGTTTCTGATTGTGAGAACTTTATACTACCTAAATCTATGCATGTATGTATTCTCAGGTTTATTGATAGCACAAATACTAATGGAGGAGAGGAGCAGCACAGCATGGAGAACATGGGGGAACACATGATGGACAAGAGGGAATGCATGGAGGATATAATTCAGGACAACTATATAAGTGCTCGAGGGAGGAGAGGGAGGCAGGAGCACATGGAGAGAGGCAAGAGGGTGGCGCACAACATCATGTTGCTGCACCAAAGAAGGGGTCTTAGTCGTTTCAGGACAAGGACCTGCGTGTCCTTTTTAGGCCGAGCCCATTGGGTCGGTTTGTATCTCGTTTCATAAGTCCAATTAGGAGTCCAGTCCGAGATGAGGTAGAGGTGCTTGCGCAAGAGGCTTGTGGCCGCACCCCTTCCCCATAAATAGTTACCACCTGCGTGTGGAATAGTTAGACCAAGTTAAAACTAAAACCCTAGCCTCTAGATCGAATTGCTGTTAAGCTTTCATCTTGAAGTAATACCATTGCAAATCTTACGTGCTATCTTGTTGTTCCATTGGGAATAAGGGGATACAGGACCACCCGTGATCTTTGATTGCGTGTGCAAGAGTGTGTAGTTGAGAATATCCGAAGGAATCAGTTGTTGTTGCATTGGCAGCAGGGATTGTTCGAGGAGAGTTTTCAGTGAGGCACTAGTTATCAATCATCCACCATATATGCACCATAAAATCGTGTTGCTCACAAGAGAAGATCGGGCCACCCCTTATCATCTTGGTATCAGATTCTCGGGTTTACTCGGTGAGCTAATTCCATCCCGTATTTTAGTTGTTTTCTTACCTATCCAGAAAAAGCCAAAAAAAAATTAGGTTTAGAATTTGCCATAGCCTAGATCACACCGAAATTGCTTAGTTTACTTTGCTGTTTTTGGTTGATTTTGCGTCCCTGTTTTTCTTTTTCTAGCCGTCGAGTTGTTAGGTTTAGGGTTTAGGTTGTTTCCGAGTCGAGTCTTGTTCTATTTCTGTTTCGAGTCCATAAATCAAAATACCAAAAAGCGTTCGTGTTTCGAGTCGTTTTCCTATTCCAATCCGAGTTGCACACAGGTTGCTGCCACGGCACAATAGCTTCCGTTTTTCTCTGCCGCGCGCATTAGTCTACTTCTACTCGGAATCGTTTTCCTGCCACGGTACAAATCGCGTGTATCGCTGCCGTGCTTAGTTCGAGTTGTACTCGGAATCGGTTTTAGAGTGTCTCGTTTGTTTTCTTTCACCTTTCTTAGGATTTCACGTCTGAACTTTGTGAGACCTAGACACAGCCTATCTACACATATATTTAGGAGCTTTCCCATAAGACTAGCTATTTATTTGCTCACAGGCTGCTCAATAGGTTTGTTGCCGGTTTTGTGTTTCTGTGAAAATTTTGCTCCGCGGTGCGACATATTGTGGCCGAGAGAGAAGTGTTACTGTAGCAGTACGTGAAAAGTATAAAACAGAAAAAGAGTTATAAAAAAAAATAGAAGAGAAAGAAGAGGCCTGAAATTGATCATAGCTACTGCTGTTTTTGGAGCTGTTTTACTTGCTGTGTGCACTAGTAAATTGAGCAATCTTGTGCCTGTTTATTGAGCTATTGCTAGTGTCTTTCGAGTGCATTGCAAAATTTCCATCCATATATTTGCATTGCCACATTTTCTCCCTTGTGTGAGTTTCTAGGTGTGTTTTTATATCATCACAAACAGCAAATTAGGCTTTGTTATTTTGGTGTGTTAGGATTTCCTAAGCCAAGCTCCACCAAATAGCCTGTTTGCCGTGTGACACTTGATATCCTGGTTATTCTCTTCTCACACTTGGTACATCTATCATTGGTCCGTGTTGGTAAGTAAATCCTTTTCACTTTGGAACAAGTAAAGATACACTATTATTTGCTGGTTTTGAGTGAGTTGTGAGAGAACACCACATCCCATTATTATTTTGTTTTCACTAACATCTTAATCAATGGATGCTGCTAGTGATCTTGTTGTGCAGGCTAAGAAGAACCCTGAGGATCCAGTCAAGTGGAATGAATACGAAGCTTTGAGAGAAACTGTACAAACGCATAGCTGCTGCCATAGAGGCGAGTGATGATAGTTTGAGGGAGGAGTTGAACACTTTGGACCTCAAAATTGATGCTGCTGCTACTCAAGAATCTGTGGATATTTTACAAGAGTCCGTGACTAATTTGACACGGCAGGTTGCAAATTTAGCAACCCTTTTGGAAAACCAACGGCAAGTTCCCCAATGCTCCCAATGCTGCTGATTACATGGCCGTGGTAATATGCACGCTGGCCGTGGAGGAGTTGCTGCAAGGGGGATCCAATTGGAACACAATCGAGAGGACGATGGTTTGGGCAAACCGAAATTTTCTATACCTACTCTCACTTGTGATACTGAAGATGTCGAAGAGTATTTGATGTGGCAGCTGAAGATTGAGAAGTTGTGGAGATTGCATGATTATAACGAGGAAAGGAAAATAAAGCTGCATCGTCTGGTTTTGATGGTTATGCTCTGTTGTGGTGGGATAGCATTACAAGTTTGAGAGCAGAAAATGGCGAACCAGAAGTTGCTACTTGGGGCGAGATGAAACAATTGCTGCGAGACAGATTTGTGCCCAAAAATTATATTCGAACCCTCTATGATAAGTTGCAACAATTGAAACAAGGAACAAAATCTGTGGATGCTTATTTCAAGGAGATGGAGTTGATCCTTCAGCGAGCTCGGTTCGGGAGGCTCCTGAACAAACAATGCAACGTTTCCTATCTGGTTTGCAATTTAAAATCAAGAGCATTGTGAGGCACACATTACACTGATATGACAGACTTGCTGCATCAAGCAAGAGAAGCTGAGAAAAGGTTGGCCGAAGAAGCACAAATCAGTACACGGAGGAGTTTTCCGCAGAAGACTTCTGTTTTCTCACCACCAACACCTCAAGTTGCTCCCAACCGTAGTGGTACTGCCAAACCAGAGGCTAGCACTTCGGGTGTCAAGAAATCCGTTCCACCAATTGCCAAGTCAAGTGGACCTCCAATGTCACCCGCAATAGAGATATGGTCTGTCATACATGTGGAGGAAAAGGGCACTTTAAAAGAGATTGTCCTAATAAAAAGGTCATGATTATTAATGCTGATGATGAGTATGAGACTGGAGATGATGCTGATCCTAATGAGGAGGATATTTCTGATGAGGAAGATGGTCCTATAGATGCATATGCTACAAATTATCCTACTATTGTTTGCACACAAGCTTTGAGTGTTCAGCCAAGTGATGAGGGTCAACGATGCAATTTGTTCCAAACAAAAGCAATTGTAGGTCCTAAAATGGCTTGCAAGGTGATCATTGATGGAGGAAGTTGCAGAAATTTAGCAAGCAAGGAATTATGTGCAAAGCTCAAGTTGAAATATATTCCACACCCACACCCTTATTATATTCAGTGGTTAAGTGACAAAGAAGAAATCAAGGTGTGCCATATGGTGAGAGTGGAATTTCAGATTGGACCATACCAAGACACAATTGAGTGTGATGTGGTTCCTATGTCAGTTTGCCACATGCTATTGGGTCGGCCATGGCAGTTTGATCGAAGAGTTATCCATGATGGCCGGGCAAATACATATCAATTGAATTGGCATAAGAAGGATATTATATTGCGGCCTATGTCACCACAAGAAATTGTAAATGAGTCTCGACAAAAAACTGAAGTAAATTTAGAGCAAGCTAGTGTGAGACAAGAAAAGAGTGATAAGCATAATTCTGTAGGTGATAATCAGCCTAGGCCGAGTGGTAAAAGTAAGGGAGTGAACCTTTTAACAATGTTAGCCACCAAAGATGATTTGAGAGAGTTTAGTGAGGATCCTAGCTTAGTACCTATAGTGCTTATGCATAAGGGGGAAATTTTAGTTTCTAACGACATGACTCCTATTTCTCTTGGTGTTTCTAATGTTTTGCAGGAATTTGGTGATGTTTTTCCAGCTGAGATACCTTCGGGTTTGCCACCATTGAGAGGCATTGAGCATCAAATTGATCTTATTCCTGGTTCATCATTGCCAAACCGAGCTCCCTATAGGACAAATCCCCAAGAGACGAAGGAAATTCAGAAACAAGTACAAGAGTTGTTGGATAAAGGGTATATTCGAATCAGCCTTTCTCCTTGTGCTGTTCCTGTTATTTTGGTTCCTAAGAAAGATGGTACTTGGCGCATGTGTGTAGATTGTAGAGCCATTAACAACATCACTATTCGTTATAGACATCCTATACCTCGCTTGGAGGATATGTTAGATGAATTAAGTGGTGCTGCTATTTTCTCTAAAATTGATTTGCGTAGTGGTTATCATCAAATTAGGATGAAAGAGGGGGATGAGTGGAAAACAGCCTTTAAAACAAAATTTGGTTTATATGAGTGGTTAGTAATGCCTTTTGGTTTGACTAATGCACCTAGTACTTTCATGAGATTAATGAACCATGTTTTGCGAGATTTTATTGGCAAGTTTGTGGTAGTTTATTTTGATGATATTCTCATATATAGCCACAATGAAACTGAACACATTGATCATATTCGACAAGTTTTGCAAGTGCTACGAGCAAATAAATTATTTGGTAATCTTGAGAAGTGCACTTTTGGCAAAGATAAGGTCATATTTCTGGGATATGTTGTTTCTAAGCATGGAATTGAAGTAGATGAAACTAAAATTGAAGCTATTAAAAATTGGCCAATTCCAATGACTATTAGTCAATTACGAAGTTTTCTTGGACTTGCTGGTTTTTATAGACGATTTGTGAAGGATTTTAGTACCATTGCTGCCCCTTTGAATGATTTGACTAAGAAGGTGTTGATTTCGAATGGGGGGTGGCGCAAGACATTGCTTTTGATACTCTGAAAAATAAGTTGATTTCGGCTCCTTTATTGATGCTTCCTAATTTTCATAAACAATTTGAAATTGAATGTGATGCTAGTGGCATAGGTATTGGAGGTGTGTTGATGCAAGATAAAAACCAATTGCTTATTTTTCTGAAAGTTGCATGGTGCTCAATTGAATTATTCTGTCTATGATAAAGAATTGTATGCACTTGTTAGAGTTCTTGAAGTTTGGAAACATTATTTGTGGCCAAAAGAATTTATCATACATTCTGATCATGAGGCATTAAAATTTTTGAAGAGTCAATCCAATCTTAATAAGAGACATGCTAAATGGGTAGAATTCATTGAATCTTTCCCATATATTATTAAACATAAGAAAGGATTAGATAATGTGGTTGCTGATGCTTTGTCACGAAAAAACATGTTACTCACCAAATTGGATGTTCAAGTTTCGGGTTTAGAGAGTTTGAAATCTTTATATGCTGAAGATAATGAATTTTCTATGCCATATGCTAAATGTTCTGATGTAAAAGCTTGGGATAAGTATCACATACATGATGGTTTTCTGTTTAGAGCTAACAAACTATGTGTTCCCGAGTGCTCTTTGCGTTTGATGTTAGTGCAGGAATCACATAGTGGTGGATTGATGGGCCACTTTGGACGTGAGAAAACATTGTTGATGTTGGCCGACAATTTTTATTGGGCACATATGAGGCGGGATGTTTACAGGTTTGTACAACGTTGCATCACTTGCAACAAGGCTAAATCAAAGCTGAAGCCTCACGGTTTGTATACTCCTCTTCCTGCACCTACTACACCATGGGAAGACATTAGTATGGATTTTGTGTTAGGTTTGCCAAGGACAAAAAGAGGCATGATTCTATATTTGTGGTAGTGGATAGATTTTCTAAGATGTCACATTTTATTGCATGCCACAAAAGCGACGATGCGTCGCATATTGCTAATCTGTTTTTCAGGGAAATCGTACGGCTTCATGGAGTACCAAGAACAATTGTTTCGGATAGAGATGTCAAATTCATGAGCTATTTTTGGAAACGCTATGGGGGAAGCTCGGAACAAAGCTGCTGTTTTCAACTACATGTCACCCCCAAACTGATGGACAAACTGAAGTGGTGAATCGCACACTATCAACATTATTGCGCACCATGATCAAGAAAAATTGAGGGAGTGGGAAGAGTGTTTGCCACATGTTGAATTTGCATACAACAGGGCTGTTCATTCAACTACTCACTTGTCCTTTTGAGGTGGTCTATGGTTTTAAGCCCATTACACCACTTGATTTATTGCCACTTCCCATACAAGAGAGAACAAATATGGAGGCATCCAAACGAGCTGATTTTGTAAGAAAGATTCATGAGAAGACAAAGGAGGCTATAGAAAAGAAAGGGAAGTACGTGGCTGATAGAGTGAACAAGAAGAGGAAGGAGGTGCTGTTTAAACCTGGAGATATGGTATGGGTGCACTTTCGGAAAGATAGATTCCCTACATTGAGAAAATCCAAATTGATGCCTCGAGGTGCTGGTCCTTACAAAGTGCTTGCAAAGATAAATGACAATGCATACAAGATAGACCTTCCAATTGATGAATTCGGTGTAAGCAATTCTTTCAATGTTGCTGATTTGTCACCATACATTGGAGATGATCTTGCATCGAGGACGATGCCTTTTCAAGGGGGGGAGGATGATGAGGACATCCCTAGCTCTTCTACTACTTCTCCAATTAATAATGCTGCTGTCCAAGATAATGAAGTGAGACTTGGTCCAATGACAAGATCAAGAACCAAGTTAATAGAACAGCAGGTGAATTCTCTCTTATTAGATTATGATGTTTCTGATTGTGAGAACTTTATACTACCTAAATCTATGCATGTATGTATTCTCAGGTTTATTGATAACACAAACACTAATGGAGGAGAGGAGCAGCACGGCATGGAGAACATGGAGGAACACATGATGGACAAGAGGGAATGCATGGAGGATACAATTCAGAACAACTACTACAAGTGCTCGAGGGAGGAGAGGGAGGCAGGAGCACATGGAGAGAGGCAAGAGGGTGGCGCACAACACCATGTTGGTGCACCGAAGAAGGGGTCCTAGTCGTACAAGGACCAGGACCTGCGTGTCCTTTAGGGCCGAGCCCATTGGGTCGGTTTGTATCTCGTTTTATAAGTCCAATTAGGAGTCCAGTCCGAGTTGAGGTAGAGGTGCTTGCGCAAGGGCTTGTGGCCGCACCCCTTCCCCTAAATAGATACCACCTGCGTGTGGATTAGTTAGACCAAGTTAAAACTAAAACCCTAGCCTCTAGATCGAATTGCTGCTAAGCTTTCATCTTGAAGTAATACCATTGCAAATCTTACGTGCTATCTTGTTGTTCCATTGGGAATAAGGGGATACAGGACCACCCGATCTTTGATTGCGTGTGCAAGAGTGTGTAGTTGAGAATATCCGAAGGAATCAATTGTTGTTGCATTGGCAGCAGGGATTGTTCGAGGAGAGTTTTCAGTGAGGCACTAGTTATCAATCATCCACCATATATCCACCATAAAATCGTGTTGCTCACAAGAGAAGATCGGGCCACCCCTTATCAGAGAGTGAGATCAATGTACGAGAGTCTAAGTCAGAGTCTAGTCTAGTACAAAGACTGCAAACACGTACGGAGTACCAAAGAGTCCTCTTGGAATTCCAGCCGATGCAGCCACTTTATATACGTCGCCGAAGTCCGTCATTCAATCAAGGTGAATCAAATCGCCATGGGGATGACTTTGAGACAATGTCCAAGCACGCCGACGACGACGGCGCTGCACAAAATGTAGACGACGTCGAGGTGGGGCCGAGGGAGAGGATCAATGTGGCGCTGCGAGGTGCGGCTGTTGGACCTCCTTAGGCTTGAGATATACTAGTAGAAGAGATTGGGCATGTCCGCCAGTGCAGCCTGGCCCGTTAGAAACGTTACTGTTTGGCGGTTGTTATTATGGATCATGATACTCTAAACCACAGGCTTGAGAAGAGCCCTGCTTTAAATTAATAAAGCCACACACGGCAGAGTCATACAAATCGTTCGAAATACAGTAAAGGGGTACAAGCCAGTCACAGAATGAGAAGTAACAAGTGGCCTCAAGGCGATACACGACAAGAAAGGGAGACACTAAGGTTGCCTATCCCTGAGAGAGCTAAGTAGAGCGCGGATCATGATACTCTCACTTTATACAAAGTTTCAAACTCAAGTGTAGCAGGTTTTTCTTCTTGTTGTCCCTTTATTTGATTTCTGCGTTCACAAACTGCAGAAAGTTTGTCATGCAGAATTCAGGGTTTTGCTTCAGATTGCTCCGGTTATCCGCAGAGCTGTGTATATATATACAGCCGGTAATTTGCTGCACCTTTTTGCAGAAAGATTGTACATATATGGCATGTCGTCGCACAATGCTTTCTCTATAATTTAGTCAGAAATATGAATGGGATGATGAAAGGAGTAGTTGTGGCATGCATCGCAGTCATCTTAATCATCGAGCAACTAGCTCATGGGAACTGATTAGTCGGATCATTGTAGATAATGGACCATACTACTATCAGTTCAGGCTTTCAGCATCACAGAGTGGCCTACCTCAATGACCGGAAATGCAAGTGGACAAGTGGCTTGATGTATCCTTATATATTACTTCATACTGCATCATTATTAGTTGAGAGCAACATCGAACGGTAGGTATGAGAGGAACATGTAACCACATTTCCACCTCTGACAGATGAGCCGATGCTGCTCCAGTGCGTCGCGACTAATGGCAGAAACCACCCTGGATTGCTCCTTCCTCTTTCCCTGGAGTCGGAGATGCCTCTAGCTTGTAACTAAAAGAATCTTCTGTAGTTGAAGAGGTGCTAATAGAAACAACGCAAAGAAATAAGGATTAATTCGATTAGCGTTGATGGTCAGTCATGCTTACTGTTGAAATGTATATGTGAATTGTCTAGTGCATTTTTAGTTATGTGTCTAGTGCATGAAACTTGACATGGTGTAATAATTTCAGTCATGCTTACTGTTGAAGTTTATATGCGAATTGTCTACTGCATTCTAATTGCGTGTCTAGTGCTTAATAATTGAGAACATTCAACAGCTTCTCTGACCGGTGAGAAGAGAGCCCTGCAACTCTTACCATGGGGCTGCTGCCTTTTGGATCTTTTCCAACATGACATGACATAGGAACCGAGAAGAATGCGATAAACATGTGACCGATTCAACAATATCGCTCTCACAGTCACACATCTAGACCCGTCTCTCGTTACTGATAGCCATATCCTTCACGATCGATACTTTACACTACTACTACTTGTCAATTTAGACAAGGATAGTCAACATTTTACTTATACTACTCCCTCTCTCCAGCCACTCCTTTCATAATTTGCGGTGAAGCTGGCGGCGTGGTGCGCCCTGCTCCTCGCCGGAACAGAGCAACATACTGTGTCGTGCAAAGCAAACCAGCAGCTGGACGAAGCCACCCTCCACCTCCATCAGTGAGTGTTCTCAATTTTCTCTTGTCACTTTTCCTCTACTAGAAGAGTGCAGTGCTCGCGCTATACATGTTCTACAAATAATCAGTAGCCACACATGTGGAAACTCTTGCAGCTCGACTCTGATAAAGCATTACCTATCGGAGGGAGGAGCAGAGTCAAGGAGCCAAGGAGTAATGGCGCAGTCGGCTGTTAGCAGCGTGCTTGGCAGCGTGGGCAATCTTGCGGTTCAGGAGACCAGATTTCTATGTGGAGTCACCCTGGAAGTTGCCTTCTTGAAAGATGAGCTGATGCGGCTGCAGGCCTACCTCAAAGACGCTGACAACAAACAGAGATCGGGAAATGCAAGCGTTGCTGTTTTGGTGAACCAAATTAGAGCTGCAGCGTATGATGCGGAGAATATCATCGAAACTGCTGACTACATGGAGAAGAGAAATGGGCTGAAGAAGGGATTCAGGGGTGCCATTTCTAGGTATGCTGGCCTACCGGGTGACTTGGCCACCCTTCGTAAAATTGGTATTGAAATTCAACGCATAAGAAGGAAGCTCAATGAGATCTTTCAATGTGCAGAACATCTGAAAATTGATTTGAATAATATTGTTATAGTTCATGATCAGTTTCTCAATGATTTTGGTGTTATGCTTGAAAATTCAGATGTCATGGTTGGTTTTGAGGATGAGCACAAAACAATAGTGGACAAATTAGTAGGCAAAGAAAAAATGCTTAGTGCCGTTTCCATGGTTGCCATGGGTGGAGCGGGCAAGACAACACTAGCAAGAAAAGTGTACACATCATCTATAGTCAGACAACACTTCGAAATGGTTGCATGGGTGACTGTATCTCAAACTTTCAAGGGCATTGATTTACTCAAGGATATTATGAAACAAATAACACGGAACACACATGATTCGATTGATCAAATGCATGAGTATGATGTGGGAAATAAGATTAGTGATTTTCTGTTAGAAAAAAGATACTTGGTAGTTCTGGATGATGTTTGGGAAGCAGACACATGGGACCAATTAAACAAAACAGTTAGAGCTTTTCCTGATGCAGCTAACGGTAGCAAACTTCTGCTAACTACGCGGAAGGTCGATGTTGCAAATCATGTTGGTATGCCAACCCATGTTCATGCTCTTAAGCACTTAGATGAAGAGAAAAGTTGGAAGCTATTTCATAGCAAAGCTTTGCCATCGTACAGAAGGTCTGTCATGCCTATGTGTGACGTTTATGAGTTTGAGAAACTTGGGAGAAAACTAGCAAGTAAATGTGATGGATTGCCACTTGCACTTGCAGTTTTAGGGGCTTATCTATCAAAGAATATGAATACACAAGCATGGTCTAATGTATTGTTTTTTTTTAGGAGGATCTGATTTATAAAACAGGAAACTCATACAAATTACAGCTAGGTCCAACAGAAACAAAGAAAACACAAAAGAACCCAGAAATTTGCACGGAGCACCCCGAGCTGCCTGAAAAGATCACAACCAGATCCACAAGCTTTCCCCAAGAAGCTAGGCGACGGCGCCGCCGCCGTACCACTCGCCGCGAAGAAGAAGTCGCCGCCCCACCATGTAGAAGGCCGCAAGAGCTGTCCGCCTCTGGAGGACGGATCCGAACGCCGCTGAACGAGCACGGCCGCAGCAGTCACTTCCCGCAATCTCCCTTCTTCCAGCCGGCGACGCGCCGCCTAGCCCCACCACCCCGAGCCCCTCACCACCTCCGGACGCAGCTCCCCTCGCCACCACGGCCGGCCGGAGCTGAAACGTCGACGAAGACGCCCACCAGAACCTCCTGCAAACAAAAAGGAGCGCCGACCCCCACCCGCTCCTCCCCTCGCCGCCGAGGCCGGCCGGAGAAGCAGAGGCGCAGATCCACGCCCGACGAACCTCCACTACCTCCCCGGCATCACAGCCGGAACGGGGAAAGGAGGGGGAGGACAGACTCCAACAAGACGAAGCCGCCGCCGCCGTCTTCGACAGCATCGCCGGGAGAGAGAAACAGAGACCTACTTCTACCTATCTACACGCGGGACGAGATCCCGGAGCTCCCCTCCACCTCACGGCGCCAGAACGGCGACCGGAGGCGAAGGGGAGCGGCGAGCGCTGAGAACTTTGGTCGCCTCCCCGGTCGCCTCTCTCGAACAGTAGAGGGAGAGGATAAGGGACCCCCTTTTCCCTGATAACTACCACACTTGGTCTAATGTATTGTTGGGTTGGCCGTCAACCAAAAATGTCGATATGATGCGAGACATACTAGCTCGTAGTTACAAGGACCTACCAAATCATCATTTAAGGTCGTGTTTCCTCTATCTTGCTGCTTTTCCTGAGGATTTTAAAATAAAAGTATATGTTCTTATTAAACTATGGATAGCCGAAGGCTTCATTCCGCATGCACCAGAACATGAGCAGGAGGAAACGGCACACATGTATGTAGCCGAGCTAGCTCAAAGAAGCCTGGTTCAAGTTACTAAAAGAAGCATGGCACATGAATGGATCCTGGAAATAAGTGTTCATGATATTCTACACGATTGGTGCATAGAAGAAGCAAAACGAGATGGTTTTCTTCGTGTCATCCACATAACATCAGGTCAACTTGCCTTCAATCTCCTTTAACATAGTTCCATTTTATATATCATCAGTACAGAAATCACCTACATGCTACAGAAGAGCTTAATTTCATTATGCCACTAGTAAAATTAAAGTGTATTCCTTACACAGCATTGCTAAAGTGTTTTAGTTTTCAATATTCAACTCCGTTAATTTTTTATTACAGGACGTCTATTAGATCACAGACATAAGGAGGTCTAGTTATCTTTTATTAAGAAACTCCTAAAATGTGTGTGTGTTTGTGTGGGAAAATTGTTTTATTACTCTCTATACGGTACTCCTCTAACAAAATAGCATAGAGATAATTTAGTTACCAAAAGCATGTGGTGAAATCTTTCTTTGACATGCCACGATTATGTAGCCTCTTGCTGACAAATGGTAACAAATAAATTGCAGGTCAAGTTGGTGGACCATCGGCTGATATTATGACATCATATCGTTCTTCATATCAAGACTTTGGTGATCAGAATTTACAGGAAACACCTAATCTCAGAACTCTAATTGGATTTAGATTTCCAACAATATCCCTCCCTAAAATCAGATTTCTTCGAGTTCTTCACATTGAAGACTCAAATGTAGATAATTTATCTAGTGCAATTGGAGGGTGCATTCACTTAGGATGCCTCGGGTTAATTAGATGCAAAGGTGCGACTCTGCCGTCGTCAATTGGAAAACTCCATTACCTCCAAACCATTGATATGACAGAGACACATTCACTAGTACCAATATCGTTGTGGGATATCCCTTCTCTAAGGCATGTCGACCTTTGTGATGAATTTTCACCACCAAAGGGTGTGCAAAACAATGAGCTCCAGACCTTTCGTTTAAACCTTCGTTCACGTACTTCTTCTTCGAAATGCATCAATCTTGATATGGTGAGGTTTTTGGGTCAAATGACTCAACTAAAAACGTTGACGTTGAAACCATATGAAGACATGCCCCGGAAGTGATGAATATAGTTGTAAGCATGCCTCACCTAGTTGATGTTTACCTCAATAGATTGAGTGTGCTTTATGAACTGCCTAAGAGCCATCACTTCCCACAAAGCCTACGAAGTTTTGACCTGTCTGCTGTTGAAATTAGACAAGACCCGATGCCGGTGTTTGAGAAGCTTCCATGTCTTGTGGTGCTAAAGTTGGGGTGGTACAGCGGCCAAACCATGTCATGCTCTGCCCAGGGCTTTCCTCGCCTGCATAATTTAGAACTCAATGCTTTTCATTACACTGAGGAGTGGACGATCGAGACCGGGGCCATGCCGAAACTCTGCCATCTCTTTCTCCAAGGGTGCCTTAAGATGAACAAGCTCCCCAGGGTTGGCTGCACCTTCCGTCCCTCAATCATCTGGAACTAGAAGATATGCCCTTGATTTCGTTTGGAGATGACAACACGATGAATGAACTGCAGCAGAAAGGATGCAAGGTAACTATTCCGTCAGTCGCTCCGTCAAACTCATGTCCTAGTTAATTTATCTTGATTTTACTCATGCTATGTGCGTTTGGTACAAAGAGGGGTCGCCGGAGGCTCGTAATTAATAACGTGTCATTTTGTTTAACTTGTTTGTGGCATTGCTTTTTACCTTTCCCAGCTGCTTTCTTCTGGTTGAGTGATATTCTTATGCTTCTGCAGGTGACGATAAAATTTTAATAGCATGTTATTATTCGCTGATTCCCGAGGAATTCGTCGATAGCAAGACGGATGTGCTTGCTTAACTCTGCAGCAATATATCCCTTATGCATGTATCTATCCATCTATCTCGTTTGATCACATCTCGTTTGATAGAACATTCCTATGTGTTTTTTATGTGTCTTGGTTGTAATAATTAAGAATGAAGTACCGGTCTACATTATCTGACATGTGCTTCCTTTATATTTGTATCTGTATTTCTCTATTTTCAGGGTGAGCAGAGCACTGTTATCAACACTTCATGTATTGTATCATTTTATGTCTTATTAGATTTTAGGGTTTTGGGAGAACGATCATTGCCTCGTAGGAGGGTGATCGGTACGTGTTATAAGGATAGGAAAAACCCCTATTGTGGTTCGTACATGTGAGGTACAATACGGGTTGGTGTACTACACCATACCCGTATTATACATACAAGATGTTCAACACCCTCCCTTAATCTAAACTCTTACAAAGATTTAGATTACGCCTAAATTCATGCAACTGTCTAACAGGAAGAACTTTTGTGAAGCCATCAGCAACTTGATCTTTTGTAGAAATGAATTTAATCTCTAAGTTCTTGCTTGCTACTCTCTCTCGAACAAAATGATAGTCGATCTCAATGTGCTTCGTTCGTGCATGGAAGACAGGATTTGCAGACAAATAGGTGGCACCTAAATTATCACACCATAAGCATGGTTTGTCTTTCAACTGAATGCCGAGCTCATGAAGTAATGCTTCAACCCATATCAATTCAGCAGTGGCATTAGCAACAGCCTTATATTCAGCTTCAGTACTTGATCGAGAAACCGTGGCTTGTTTGCGAGAGCTCCAAGAAACAAGATTCGGGCCAAAGAAGATAGCAAAACCTCTAGTTGACCGTCTGTCATCAGGGCATCCAGCCCATTCTGCATCTGAAAAGGCACTTAAAAGAGTATGAGAAGAGCGTGTAAATGTGAGACCAAGTTGCAATGTACCCTAAACATATCTGAGTATCCTCTTTGCAGCTGTCCAATGTATTGTGGTTGGTGCATGAAGGAACTGGCATACTTTGTTGACTGAGAAGGACAGATCTGGCCCTGTACGGGTTAAGTATTGGAGAGCACCAACAATGCTTCTGTATTCTGTGCTGTCTTCAGGACCAAGGGGTGTTCCCTCATGAAGAGACAGCGGCTCAGTGGTAGACAATGGTGTGGGAGCAAACTTGCAATTCAGCATACCAACACGAGCTAATAAATCCATGGCATATTTTTCTGGTGTTAATATCAATCCATTTTTAGCTTTCTTAACCTCAATGCCCAAGAAGAAATGCAAATCACCCAGATCTTTGATAGCAAAATGTTTATTTAGTTCCTTAAGAAGAATGGATGTGGCATCATCTGAAGAGCTTGCAACTATAATGTCATCAACATAAATCAAGACAAATATAGTGATACCTGACCTTTGATAAAGGAACAAGGAAGTATCAGCCTTTGATGGTGTAAAACCAAGATCATGTAGCTTTGAACTAAGCCGAGAATACCATGCCCTTGGAGCCTGTTTTAGACCATATAAAGCTTTGTCAAGTTTGCAAATATAATGTGGAACATTTTGATCCTCAAAACCTGGGGGCTGTTTCATGTAAACTTCCTCTTCCAGAACACCATGTAAGAACGCGTTCTTGACATCTAGCTGCCGTAAACTCCATCCTCGAGAAATTGAAATAGCCAAGACTATTCTAATAGTTGCAGCCTTAACAACAAGGCTAAAGGTATCCTCATAATCAATGCCATATCTCTGTTTAAAACCTTTTGCTACCAACCGAGCCTTATACCTGTCAATTGTACCATCAGCATTTTTCTTGATACGATAGACCCACTTACGGTCAATCAAAATTTTATTGTCACTTGGTGGAACAAGATACCATGTCTTGTTCTGGAGTAATGCTTCATGTTCTTCCTCCATTGCCTTTTTCCACCTTGGATCATCTAATGCCTCAGTTAATGAACAAGGTTCTCCTGTAGATGTTAGTAGACCATATCTAGCAGAATTTGTCTCCTTATAAATTCTAGGTTGTTTACCATATGTAATTGTACCATCTTTATACTCTTTAGGTTGTTTGATACCTTTCTGTAGACGAGTGCGCGGTGCAGGAATTTCACCAGCAGCAGATTGAGCTACCCGGTGCAGCAGATCCACCCGGCACCACGGACCCCACAGCAGAGCTGGCGGAGCTGGCGGGCGAACCAGGAGCAGACGCGTCAGTAGTGCTGCCACTGTCGCGTGCACGTGGAGAGGACGCAGTGCCATCATCATGGCCATCATTGTCGTTGTCGCTAGCGACGCGCGACGACGCGTCGTTGTCGTGACCTGTGCTGTCGCCGTCATGGCCCCCGACACTGGCCACATGCGGAGACGGAGGGGGCGAACCAGAGGGCAACACCGGGACGCTGTCGCTATCATCAGACGCAACAGAGGGATCAGCTTCGGGAGCAGCGGACGAAGCAGCTCCGGGATCAGTGTCTCCATGATCCGAGGCAGATTCGGTAGCATCAGATTCCGAACCCGTTTCGTCGTCTTGTGAGCTCATGGCAGCATCATTTCTTGCTCCGTTTTGAGGCATTTCTTCATCAATTTCGTCCGAATTTTCTTCTGCTGCTTCCATAGTCTCCTGTTCAGCATTAGTGACAGGGACAAAAGGTAAAGGCATATAGTCATTAGCGTGTGCATCCCCATGACTAGATGATGTTGGAAGTAGAAGTATGTCCTGACTAAGACGTTTGCCGGCATTGGGATTTAGAGAGGCAAACGGGAACACATTTTCATCGAAAACAACATCTCTAGATATGTAAACACGTCCTGTAGAAACATCAAGACACTTGACTCCCTTGTGACGAGGACTATATCCCAGAAAAACACATCGTGTAGAGCGGAAGGCGAGTTTGCGTTTGTTGTAAGGGCGAAGATTGGGCCAGCAAGCACAACCAAAAGCGCGAAGAGACTCATAATTGGGAGATGTGTGTAGGAGGCGTTCAACGGGAGTGGCCATGTTTATGACTTTGCTAGGGAGCAAGTTAAAAAGAAAAGTGGCAGTAAGAAAGGTTTCATCCCAAAACTTGATAGGCATGGAGGCATTTGCAAGCAACGCGAGGCCTACCTCAACAATGTGACGATGTTTGCGTTCAGCGGAGCCATTTTGTTGATGTGCATGGGGACACGAAACATGATGTGTAATGCCAATTTTTTGAAAGAAGCCATTGAGTTTTTCATATTCACCTCCCCCATCAGTTTGCATGGTTACAATTTTCCTCTCAAATTTGCGCTCAACTAGTTGTTGAAAATTAAGGAAGACTTGATAAACATCGGAACGCTTCTTCAGCAAATAAATCCAAGTAAATTTACTAAAATCATCGATGAAGCTTACATAATAAGTGTGCTTGCCAACAGAAGCTGGGGCAGGGTCCCATACATCAGAAAACACTTGTTCCAATGGAACAGTGGAAACACTAGTGGAGACAGGATATGGCAGCTGATGACTTTTTGCTAGTTGACAAGAATCACAAATGTAAGGATTTATTTCTGGACTATGAGATAACTTATGCTTCCTAAGAACTTGTTGTACCACAAACGATGAGGGATGCCCTAGACGACGATGCCATGTAGAGGATGAAGGCTTTATTGTGAGAAATGCATGCTTGGATGATGACCCGTAGAGAAAGGCACTAAGGGATAGAGCTCACCATGACAAGGACCCTTAAACAGCGTTCTTCTTGTTGCCTGATCCTTGATCAAAAACAAGAATGGGTGAAACTCAAGAAAAACATCATTGTCACGAGTAAGTTTATGGACGGATAAGAGATTCTTAGATGCATTAGGAACATGTAAAATGTTTTTGAGGTGTAAAGATGCATGGGGTGTGCACAACGTTGAATGACCAATATGCTTTATAACCATACCTTTCCCATCGGCGGTGTGGACGCGTTCACGTCCTTCATACTTCTCCTGCGTAGTGAGCTTGTGCAGCTCACCGGTGATATGATCAGTGGCTCCAGAGTCGGGGTACCAGTTGGTGTCCACGCCGTAGGAGGCCATGTGTGCAGCCTTGTCATCCTGTTCACCATCACTGTCCTAGCCATCTTTCTGATAACGCCACCAACAATCGGCAGCGGGATGTCCATGAATCTTGCATATTTGACATGTGATATCAACATAGGGTGTTGGAGCACGATCAACACGCTCACGACGACCATCTCGACGACCACGGCCACCATCCCGGCGACCACGGCCACTATCATCTCTGCGACCTCCATCATCATGGCGGCGTCCATCACGACGATCACGATCATCACGACGACCAGCATCATAGCGATCATCCCGACAGCCACGATCACTAGAGCGACCTCATCGGTCATCATAACGGTCGTCAGAACGACCGCATCTGTCATCATACCGACCATAGTCGGAGTATCCTCCACCTCCTCGAGACGGGGGGGGCTGGAGGGGCAGGGCCTCGACGTGCAACATTAGCAGAGGAGACAAAACCATCACCATCATCCACGTTGTGAAGCTGATCAAAAGCTTGTAGCTGGCTGAACAAATCTGTCAGAGTAGTACTAGGATTCGCACGAATTGCTGTCTTTAGAGTATTGTAAGAATCTCCAAGACCATGCAGAATTGACCAAATTAACTCATCATCATCAAGCGGTTTACCAGCAGCAGCAAGTTCAGAAGCTATGTTTTTCATCTTAGCAAAATACTGTTCAGCGGAAAGAGCACCTTTCTTTGTGTCATTCAAAGTAGAGCGCAACTGTTGTGTTCGGGAGCGGGACTGAGTGTTTGTGAGTTCCTCTATAGCCTTCCATACTTCAGCAGCGGTTTCAAGTCCAATGACATGTGACAGAATTTCTGGTGAAACAGAATTGAGGATATACCTTAGAACTTGCTGATCTCGCATGATCCAGGTAACATACGACGAGTTTTCAACCTTTGATCTTCTTGCCGTTGGTGTCCTCAACTTCGATCTCTTCAGGAGGTGCAGGCTCAAGTCCCTTGACCAGGTTCAGAACCCGAGCGCCACGCAGGGCAGGAACCACAAGGGCTTTCCACACAAGGGAATTTTCACGTGTCAGGAGCTGGGTAGGCGGCGCTCCGAGCGTTGCAGCCAGGGATGTCACGGACGGGGATGACGATGATGATGCCATGGGTGTAGGAAATCAGCGGCGGCAGCAGACTATGTGCGGCGGCGGCTTGATGTGCTGTAGTTTGTGGATGTATAGGCAGCGGCGGCAAAACAATGCGGCGGCGGCGAGATTGTGTTTTTGGGTAGTAGGGTTGTAGTGGCGGCGGCTGCAGATAGATGCGGCGGCGGCGGCGGCGGCGAGTCTGTGGTTTTTTTGGGCTGTAGGGTTTTGGATCGGCGGCGGCAGGAAGACTGCGGCGGCGACAGTGTATTGTTGCGGCGGCGGCGGCGGGATCAGCGGCGGCGGCGGCGGTCTTCGGCAGCTGAGTCTCGGAAGAGAGGCTCTGATACCATATTAGATTTTAGGGTTTTGGGAGAACGATCATTGCCTCATAGGAGGGTGATCGGTACGTGTTATAAGGATAGGAAAAACCCCTATCGTGGTTCGTACATGTGAGGTACAATATGGGTTGGTGTACTACACCATACCCGTATTATACATACAAGATGTTCAACATGTCTGAATCTGATGATTTGTTTATATTGTGCTTTGGCTTGCACGTTCATGGATTGTGATATATCATCTCTCTTGTAAAGTTATAATTATTAGCTGCTCGGCTCAAAGTTTAGACTATGTCCCAGCGAGTTTTCACTCTGTATATAATCTACCTTGCAAACTGCAAAAAGTTTGAAACATATTTCAATAAGCATGCACGAGAAATATAGAGAGCTACTTAGCTGTAGAAAACAAAATCAACTGCATGCCAGAATACTACGTACCCAGATTCGTTGATGATGTGCATGCCTAAATAACTAGTTTATGTCAACAATCTTCTTACTAAAGACTGTACAATCTGCACGACACATTATAGTGATTATTTTATCCAAATTTTAGTGATCTACTATATGTTATTTATTTTTAGAAAACAAATATGTTATTTATTACACCACCATCGTCGGCGGAGTAGTCCGCGCCACCATCATCGGCGGAGTAGTTCGCGCCATGCGACTCCAGGACCTCCTCCATGACCACCTCTCTACCCTCGCATGGACAGCAGCATGCTAGCTCGACACTCCCCAATCCTCATCCTTCTCTCATGGCGCTAGCGGTTGATGCGATCATGCCAACTTGCGAAGCAGGCGACAAACAATGGCCGGGACAAGGAACCTGCACCACGATTGCGTGAGTTGCTATTGCCGGCCAATCGTAACTACAGAATATTATTTATCCATTTTTCTTTTTCCGATTCGTTCACTATATTAGAGGCCGTGATGCTACTTCTCATTTGCCCTCTCAACCTGTACCGAAGCGTGATAGAAATTCTCTCTGTTCACCTTTTTCATGTTATCTGCTCTGTCTGTTGAAAAGATTGGGTGGCTTTCGTCGTTTAGATTATTTTGTGTAATACTTATTGATTATGATTTTTGTGCTCTCCGGCTAGAGAGAGAAATTTCTATCTATTTGTACTGATTATTGCAACTAGCGCGGATCGTTTTTATCGTTGCTATCCAATGCTTAGTGTTGTGATTATCCGAGAGATTAATACCCATTGTCCCGTGTGGGATTGTCATCAGGTACACACCGCGGCCACCAACGGCGATGATGAGAAGGAGGATAAGCGACAACAGGGGTGGAAGTGCAGTGTTGAGCCATACTTATTGATTTAGGGTGTGTAATTTTTTTCTCCCGTTGCAACGCACGGGCATGTTTGCTAGTTAGTAACAATACACGTTTCCATGACTCGTGGTGTTTCAGATAATTTCATAAATTACAGCCAGACATAGCCAGCTAGTTGCCAAACAGTAAAACTCAGAACAACAAATTTTGCTACACAGCAGGGTTCCCTGCACAACATCACAACCAGATGCATCCAGCCCAAACAAACACACCCCTTAGAGTTGTCAACACTCAGCGGAAAATTTAGCTTAAGTTTCTCGATTAAACTATCCATGAAAACCTTGTAAGCAAGAAACAATGGCGTCCAACGGAAAAACAAATACAAGAATAAAACACGAGTAGAAGGACAACATAAAACATGTACCAACAACATAAAACGTGTACCAGCACGTACGAAATAAAGTGAAGAGCAAGAAAAATATCTCTAGAAAGCCTAGCTTCATCGGGGTGCAAGGCGTCGGAAGTAGAAGTACATGGAGATCACCATGTTTTCGAGAACATTTGATTTAAAAGTCAGCACCCAACACCTTGTATCTTTAGATTCCGAAAAGAGCAAACCAAAAATAAAATAAAACAATGCATATTGGAATTGTATATATCGTTTTTTGTTAGTTTCTCCAAATTACATATTTTCCCATGGGTCCTCGGAGGATTTGCAATTCTCAAGATTTTAATTAAAAAAAGGTAATCACTCTTTAATTTCATCGTCATCTTGGGCCTTTTCCTCCCCAAACCCTATGGTAATTTAATTGTAGAAAGGCCCAGTCCAGTTCTGTTTTTCCTCATCCACCACGTCCCAAGTCCATTCTCTTCTCTCTCCTTTGCGGAAACAACCCCGCGAAATTTCCAAACTACCCCCGAGCCCTAATCCCCTCTCAGTCCATCCTTTCCCCGCGGCGGCGGCGTCCACCCCGCCGCTCCTCCCCGATCTCAGGTCAGAGCTCTCTTATCTCAAATCTAATCTAGGCCCCGCTCTCTTGCTTGCTTATGGTGGTGGTCTGTCCCTGTTTATGGTGGATTTGTTTTTGGATTGGATCCAGGAGGTGTGATTTGCGCAAGTTTCAGGGGATTCTTGCGCAAAAATGATTTTTTTTTGTTTTGCAAGTTCCTACCTTGCAATTGTCTGGTATTATCGTCGCGGCCCTGCCGGCGATTAGGAAGGTAGAGAGAGACCTCCAGCGGCCGGCACGCGGCGGCGAGCCGGACGCCGCTGGGGAGTGTGTTCTGTGGAGCAAGCGATGCCAGCGTGTCCCCCTCGGGAATCGGTGGGGTAGATGATAGACCAGGAAATTCATACACCTTCTATTGTAGCCGCGGCGGCGGCGGCGCCGGTGGAGCAGAGTATGAGGAGGGAAACTCTTCTTCTAGTCTTGGTTTGCACTCTATTGATCTCCAATCCTAGAGAAACCGATTTCGGGCAACTGTTTCACAGTCAACCTACTAAAACTGAGGTTTTAGCTAGCACTCGATCTACCACGAATTCCGTTTTGTAAATTTTACTAATTTTGAACTCCTATGGAAATTTGAAAGGGCCTACGTACTTCTGCCCTTTACTCCTCTCTATTTCCACGGAAATTTGAAAGATTGATTATATGTGAACGCTTCGATGATTTTGTTGTGTTTGGTAGGTGTTGGCTGATGTCAACTAACGATGTTGTTGCTGACCTATGAAGTTTACGCTGTCATGTGTTGCTCTTGTCAAGCTATGATGATTTGGTGTTGCAAAATGCCAGAATTATAAATCATGTGTGGCAACGTATCTAGTTCGTGACTATGGGGTGACCAAATTGTCTCGACGGGGTAAGATAAAATTACACTAGATTAAAACAACATCATCATGTAATCAGGAATGGTAGAATTTATTGGAGTGTTCACATTGCGGAGATCAAAAGATTAAATTGAATGATGTGGCTCAGCCAGAACATGACTTCTTTCCTAATAACTTAATTATAGGGAGAGATCAGAATTAACTGGTTCAGTCTGTTGTTTGTGTGTAATTGTTTGTCTACCCGTCCAACAATTGATGAATTCTTGAACTTTCATTTTCAGCTTAGTACTCCAGAGTTCATATTGTTTCTAATCATCTATTTGGTGAGCTTCTTGTTTAAATCCTCGTGTATATGTATTCTTGATTCAATGAAACTGAGTTATGTCTGTGGAGTCAAATATTTGAGGAGGAACTTTGTGGAATACTTTCCATTACTAGAATGTAAGTTTTTTCTTCTAAAATGCAGTGCCGTCGTGAACAAATCAGGAAGCATGACAGAGGGTGGTAGTGTGGTAGCCATTTGCCAATACGGCGGGGAGTTCACTTCTGGTCCCAATGGGAATTTGATCTACAAAGGAGGCGAAGCGCACGCTGTTGACGTCTCTCGGGAGATGTCGCTCGACAGCTTCAAGGATGAGATGTCCAACGTGTTCCATGTTGATGTCACCGATATGTCGTTCAAGTACTTTCTTCCGAACAATAACAGAACGCTCATCACAATCTCGTGTGATAGAGATTTGCAACGGATGGTTGATTTTACTGCTAGTGCTGCACAGGCAGAAGTTTTCCTGATAAGTAGAGTGGAGAACAGGTATGTCTTGCTCCATCTTTTTGTGTAGCCTTTTGTAGTTCATGTAGAAGAGCTAATATCAAGCATCCCCTGATGTGATGGATATTTTTCTTATATTGGGTAACTAGGAGTATCGTAACATACACTGGAGCTTCCACTGTTAAAGCTGGATCTAGTGCCCACGGTGACAAAAGGAAAAGGACACCTTCCAAAAACAAGTAGGTGGTACTTTGCCAATTTTCTTTTTCTAATGTAATTACTCTTTCACGTTACAGTCAATGCTCTTTCTCTCTCTCCAGGGTATCCAAAAGTAATAAGAAGACCGCCAATGCTACTGGTGATGTAGTTCAAGCTGATACCAATGGTGTCAACCAACCAAGACCAGTGGTTACTTTAAATGATAATGCCAATCAACCAAGACCGGTGGTTACTTTAAATGATTACAACGAGTACACAACCAATCTTCCATAGTTGCTGCATCTTTGCATATCTATTGTACCCTGAGTTACTACCTATTGTGAGATGTTCCTTGGTCACAAATTGCTGTGCCCTTCAAAGCATAAAACAGCAAATATAGAGCCCTTATTTCATTACCCAAAAGTAGCCTTTCTGCATGCTAAATAAATATGCCAACTTGAAGAGGAGTGGTTTGTTTCAACATTGTGGTTACCATATAAAATTGTCTGCCTACCTTATTTGCTGGAGTTTTTAGTTCTCCCAGTGATGCCATGCATTTTCATTTATTATTCATGTTTGGTGAATTGTCCAGGAATTAATTCTTAGCAGTAGGGAAAAACAGAGCGGTAACGGACAGAACTGGGTGCTGCCACATTTTTTAAAATTTTTTTGTGGAAGCGGAAACAAAAACAAAAACCCCGGAAATGAATACAGAAACAGGTATGGACCGAATATGGTGCAGGCACGGATACGAAAGCGGAGGATGTGTAAATGACATGGCGGCACCGTGAAGTTGGTCTGGTGTACCTAACCCTAGCCTGTGTGGGTGCGCATGTTCGATTAGGGGAGCAGGGCAAAGGGATTACATGATTATGTAGTAGAATGGGCCTATATCCCATAGGTTGGCAAGGGCCTGCTGGGCTAGGCCAATGATAGTCATGACAGGCATACTAAAACGGAAGTTCCATCTTTGGTGGAAACAGAAATTCCATTTCCGCCGCTGTTCTGCCGAAAAAGGCTGTGCCGTTTCCACTTCCTTTTTCCGCTTAAAATTTTCCGTTTCCATTTCCGTTCCACAAAATTCCCTTTCCGTTACCGTATTTCCTTTCCGTTTCCATTTTTCGCAGAAAAGTCTGAAACTTCCCCCCTACTTACAAATACTTCGGATTATAGCATCAGTTTTGTTAGAAAACAGATCGTGCCACAGAAAAATGAGTTAAGTCATGGATTCAGGGTCCACATAATATGGTTACTTTATATGCACCTTCACTACTTTGTTACTGCCCCTAGTTATGGCAACTACTGATTTATACATACTACTACCCCATACCGAAGCTGTTTCTTTTACCTAGTTTTCGTATGATGCTCTCTGTTGTTTATATTGTGATCTGAATGGTTTCATGTTCCGATGCATGCTATGCATGATGTTTTTCAGTCTGTATATTTTGTAGTTACTGCAACTTAGTTCTTCCTTTTTCATTTAAAGGAGTTGCACATTTGCTTGTATGAACCCTACTTAGTGCAATCAGTTAATTCTTAGTGAACTGGTAGTTCATCCTATATAGTTCTGGGCTCCTTTGATTCATAGGATAGGAAAAATGTAGGAATATGAAATCTATAGGATTGGGATTGCATGTCTAAGTGAATCCTATAGGAAGAGGGATTATCTTTGATTGTGTCAAAGGAATTTTCCATGAGGTTGGACCTCATGCTTTTTTCCTATAGGATTTACACTACAAGATTCCTATGGGATTAATTCCTATAGGATGTGATCCTATGAATCAAACAACTTTCATCGAAAATTTTCCTATAGGAACCAATCCTTCAAAAATCCTATGCCATTCCTTTGAATCAAAGGGTGGTTTCCATTTTTTGCACTCTCATGATCACTTGACTTGTAGATTGTAAGAGCAATTCATTCTACTTTGTGATACTATATTCTCCAAACATATAATTTCTATTTTCCTTGATGAAACTAGGGATTTTCAACTGGAGTTTGGGCATGATGCTGCATTTGCCACCACAGCTGGAGCTGTTTCCTCTGCTCCAGACGCTCTGAATCAGGAGAAGCTTGCTCTTGTTGATAACACACAAAGGTAGTTATCTACTCAATTTATGTCTTCTGTACTCCTTATAGTTAGTTAAAAGGTTAGGTTTCACAGAAACTAAGTACGGCTTGTGCAGGGAACCAATTGGGTTTTTTGATGATGGAATCAACGCATATGATGGTTCTGAGATCATAATAGATCCTCCACAGGAACTTACCAATAATCCTACTTTGTTTTGGGATGACATTATCAAAGGTGTTGGTCAAGAATTTGACAACGTGAAGGATTTTCGAGCTCAGTTGTGCAAGTATGCCATCGGGAAAGGATTTGTGTACCGGTTCATTAAGAATGAAACCACCCGTGTCACTGTGAAGTGTGTTGCGGATGGCTGCACCTGGCGATTACATGCATCCGAGTCATCCCGTAACAAGAAGTTTGTTATCAAGAAAATGACTGAGGTGCATACATGTGGAGGAGAAGGTGGAGAGGGTCAACGGCGAGCAACAAGGCAGTGGCTGACTACCATCATTAAGGAGAAACTGAATGGGAACTCATTGCTCAAACCAAAGGACCTCGTGAAGGAAATATATGAAGAATATGGAGTTCTGCTGACCTATTCTCAGGTTTGGCGAGGTAGAGAAGTGGCGCAGAAGGAAATGTATCATAGTAGGACGGAGACATGCACCCATTTGCCCTGGTATCAGGAAAGGCTTTTACAGACTGACCCTGCAAGTATACTCGACTTGTCTGAGTTGTCTCATAACCGCCGTTTTTTTGTTGCATTCCATGCTTCTTTGCATGGCTTTGCAAATGGGTGCAGGCCCTCCTTTTTCTTGACAAGGTTCCGCTCAAAGCTACAAATGAGTACAGGTTGTTGGTTGCCGCTGCAGTTGATGCAGATGATGGTGTTTTTCCAGTTGCTTTTAGTGTGGTTGAAGATGAAAATTATGAGAACTGGGTGTGGTTTTTGATGAAGCTGAGAGTTGCTCTCCAGTATCATAACTACCCATTGAATGCTATGTCATTCTTGTCCAATGGACAAAAGGGTCTGGATGCTGCTGTCCCACATGCGTTTGAAGGTAGCCACCACGCCTTCTGTTTGCATCACATAATGGAAGAATTCAAAGTAGAACTGAAGAAGGGACCATGGTCGCAGCAGATAAGAGATGCGATGATCGAGGATTTTACCCGTGCAGCACAAGCATGCAGCATTGATGATTTTAATGCATCAATTGAGAGCATAAGGAATATATCGACTGAAGCTGCAGACTGGATCATTGCGAGTAAGCCAGAGCATTGGTCAGATGCTCTCTTCAGAGGCTGTCGGTATGACCATTTCTCCTCAAACATTGTTGATGTGTTTAATAACTGGATACCAACAAAGAAGGAGGGATCCATGGTGCTGATGGTAGATGCTCTTAGAATAAAAATAATGGAGACAATAGAAGCAAGGCGTGAAGCCTGCAAGTCGTGGGAAGGGCCTTTAACACCTTCCATGGATTACAAAGCGCAGGACGAGATGTCGAAGGCCGGTAAGCTGACTGTGCTATGTTCTTCGGAGACCGTGTTTGAAGTGCGGGGCGGTGGTATTTTTGTTGTTAATCTTTCAAGCTGGGAATGCACCTGTCGGAGGTGGCAACTTTCTGGCCTCCCTTGTATGCATGCTGTTGCTGTGTTTAACAGGATTGGGCGATCTTTCTATGACTACTGCTCAAAGTTTTTCAGAATAGAGAGCTACCATTTGACATACTCAGAAACGATCGTCCCGATTCCCGACATGGATACCTTTGATTTTAGTGCTGGAGCAGTGATCCCACCTCCCAGGCCACGGACGTCGGATAAACCTAGAAGGAAGAGGTTTAACCCCAACAAGGAGACCACTCTTATACGGCTATGTAGCAGGTGCAAGCAAGCAGGACACAACAAGGCAACGTGTGAAGTTCTACTGTAGATGAAGCAAGTCACTTATCTGCAGTATGTATAGCAGGTATATCTTATCTTTTGCCCTGCATTTTCTCCAATCAGTAACCTCTTTCCTTGATCAATGAAGTTAGGAATATTCCATGTTCAAATTCGTCATCCCTGCTGAAAAAATGACATTTTAAATTGTGAAATGGAATTCCTCAACAATGTTTAGAATGATTACTGTACAGAAAGCAAGCTTCACATAGACTCAAAACATTTATGTCAAGTATCATTTCCTTCGATATAAAAAAATAGCAGGAGGAAGTCTACATTTGGTCGCTGAACTATTTCCTCGATTTAGTTTTCAACCCAACTCTAATGCTGTTTTAGAGGGAATGGAACATTGCAGATATAATTTATCATTTCTCAATCATGGGCGGAGGGGAAAGACTTGGGCATCGACGCACCGGCTCTGTTGGGGAGGGGAAAGGGAGGTGACAGTGAAGCGTTGAGAGGTCGAGAGAGCGTTATATGTTTTTTTCTTCATTGCCTGGCATATTGGTCTCTGCTGCTTTTAGGGTTAGTGGTGGCAAAAGTGATGCTTTGGCAGCCAGGCCACACAAACTCCCCACCAAGCCAGTCTTGGTTAACCCAGTTTGAACAGTTTTGATAGTTGACGGGCACACATCAAACGGTATTGTCGTCCATTACATGGTTGAACCAAGGCGGTAGTCGCGGGACCAAAGGAAGAGTTTTTTCCTATTTTGCATATTCTGTGGCTTGAGTTGTTTACTTAAGGAATGGAACATTGCAGATAGAATCTATGAATGGCACCAAGCAGCTGTTTTTTGTTTCGATAAAATCGATTTGGTCTGTACGAATCTCGAGCGCTTGTGCCAACGACAAGTCAGCGTGTATCGTTTGCTGAACTACTTAACTGCTCTGCACTGATGAAAAGGAGTTTGCAGTGTTGCTGTTTGGCTAACCCAGTATGTTTCTGCCATTGCAGGTTCGTTCACCTGGAGATGTGTTGTGAACTGTGATGTGGTGAAAGAGAAAAAGATATAGCTCATGGTGGCGCCTGCTGTATGTAGAGGAGAAGATAGTGATGAGACATGATGAAAGCGACATCGTTTTGTTTATATGAAGGTTGTAGTAACTCAGAGATGTTTTCTTTAGCAATTGGTAAGGCATAGGCTAGTTTTGGACAATGTCAACCGGAAACAAAGTAGTAGAGGAGCATCAAAGTGGATCCCAGTTTTGTAGCTCGATCATCCGCGGTTTTTCTTTCTTGTTCTTTGTTCTTCCTGTCTCCTTATTTTACTTTGCAGGAATTTCCGGGCGTTACTCCTCTTTTCGACTTCACTGATCACTAATTTAACAGACATTGGCTTGATTTGATGGGCGCTTTCAGTCACGATGAACCGGTAGTTTCATCGGCTTACATCTGGTAGCTAGCAGCTATTTACACTCAGCATGCAGTACCAGAATTGAATTTTTTTTCATCATGACTGACAGGCCAACAAAACTGCAACTATAGATGTGACCCTTCCATGTTCTGTCTGTAGTATTTTGGCCCAATTCTGTTTTAGCTGTTACATATTGGGGTACTGTTTTCATGGCTGTGCAAGTGACAGAAAATAACTCATTTGCTGACTGAGGATAATCAGACTGTGAAATGATTGGATCTTTTGCTTAATTAATATATGGGGCAAAGCTTTTGCCCCACAGTTTCAAATAATCAGACTGTGAAATGATTGGATCTTGGATGCCCATTTCTCTGCAGGATGTGTCGTGTGGGGCTGTGGGCAGTGTGTCAGCACACTGCAGTGATTTTTCCTCCTCCCTTTTTCAATTATTTTCTCTTGTTTTGATGTTTTCTCAGGCGCTACTTCTCTGCGTCGAGCAGCATGTGCGCTACGAAACCATTTCAAAAGGCGGTACTAGACCTTGGACTCGGACATACATCAATGTTCTTTGAGCCGTATCATGTTTGTAACTCGAGTAGCTAGGGTCCACAACTCCACATCAGTGATATTTGTTTCTGATACATTATTTTGCCTTTTCCAATTAGTTTGTGACTCGATGGTACGTGCATGTATTAATGCATGAGAGGTCGGGCTTCATTTTATTTGGCCAGCGCACGGTGGACGAGCTCGGGAAAGACAAGCCATGCGTGAACTTCTCTGATTGGTTGCCATTGAAGATCTCGTCGATTTTCTTCTTGGCATCCCTGTGGCGGCACCTGTCCAACCTGCTTCGTCTTGGCCTAGGCGAGGAAAGCTGCGCGCACGGCTTCGTCTACATCACGGAGTATGCAAATACATTTCCATATTGCAGTCCACCAGACATGTTTCCGTCGTTGTGTGTCCGAGTGCTCACGGGTGCTGGATAAACCGCTGAGGAGGGAACGAGGGATGGCGGAGTGCCATCGTGGACCGCAACTCGAATGAAAACCTTACCTAATATTGAATCCAATATTAGGCAAGGTTTTCATTCGAGTTGTCCGCCACGTGTATGCATGTTGGTGGATCTGCCTTCATTTTGGTTGACTTTTCTCTTTTTTTATGTGTTTTTTGCATACAAAATTAAAAGGCAGTGCATCTAAACAAATTGCACACAAAAAACGGTTGGACAAACAAGACACAGGGAAGAATCAATAAAAGCAATGGGAGTTTTTGCGTAATATTTTGTAGGCTGCATTTTGTTGTACCGCATGCTGTGGCATGCGCCTATCACGGCGCCTTCGATGTGTCAAATATTCGTATAGATCTTGAAAAGTTTACATTGCTCGTTTTTCGTGTAATAACTTGTTAGGTGCATTTTTCATAACGCGGGCTGCTCGTTTTTAGAAGGCAAGACATAAGTGTAGGGTAACACAATACAAAACAGACGCCCAATGTAGGTTCATCAAAATGCAGTGAAGCGGAAGGAAATACATTGGTACAAAGAAACCCAATGCAAAACATGCGTTCATGACAGAATATCAAAACACAGTGCAACGTAAAGCAGAACATCAGTGCAACAAGAGTGCTTTTTTCAGGACATGACGTCAAAATATAATGCATTGAAATGCAAGACATCAGTGCTGCGGATGACAATGCAAACCATGTGCCGAGAATAGGATATCAAAATTCAGTGCATCAGGAGTCAAGACACAACGGCAAGACATGCAAACTCAGTGCAAAACTGAAGGTAGTGCAAACTATGCAAACAGGGCAATGAAAAAAATCGTCGAAACATATCAACATGAGAACTAGTTTCAAAATCTCGACGGGACTAGCACATCCATAAAAACGGATCATGATTTGAACAAACACGCCCTCTCCACCAGGGATTACCTACAATGTGCCAAGGGCGCATTGTGGTTACTTGTGGGTGAGAGAACTCCCCGCAACACACCGGTTGTAGCGTGGGGAGGGGTTACAAAATTATCCTCCCAAGAAAAATGCCATTTTCGAGCGCAATTTATACAAATTATCAAGACAATAGTTAACATCACGTGAATTATCATTTAGGGATTATTTTCGCACTGTAATCAGCTTCACCATTTTATATGCTAAAAGAGCAGGGTTCTTGAGTTCGATACAAAGTCAGAAACCGAGATTACAGACTTGTTTGAGACAATGTTGTTTGCCAAACGTACAATACAAATGATCACTAGTTAAAAAACAGCAAATTTAGTGTATCATGGTTGTAGTCAAACCCTGCATACTGCAACTATCACTTAGTCTTCACCTTTTCAGTTTGATGAATAGCTGCGCAGATCTTCTTCCAGCTCCTTCTGGCGATCAGTAAAGGGATCACGACCCATGAACTGTTTGCACCGATGAAATATGCCCAGAAGTAGAACGGACTGGCCCAGAAGTTGAAGCCATCCAAGTAGGCGGTGGCGAAGTAGACAATGCATCCATAGAGCTGGCCGAGACACACAGTGAACTGGAGGATATGGCTGTAGGACTTACGGGATGCAATCGCATAGCTGCACGAAGCAAACTTCGTGGTGAGAGCGACATCGATTAATTCATATCACAAGAAATTACAACAGCTGTGGACTAAAATTTCATACTAACTGCCTGTTTGTGACAGCTTTGGTTATTATATGGGCTCTCAGTAGACAAGAAGAAAGTTAAGCCTTGCCAGTTTTGCAAATCAAAATGTAAAAATGAGATTTTTCAGACTTCTGGTACAAGTTCTCTAGAAATAGTACTACTGCCCTGTCTTACTATGCTTTGTGGTTGCTTAATTTGTAGCAACTAAAAACATAAGAGAAATAACATAGTAGAATATGTTATTTGCATATGACTGTAAAATCCTGCCTAGATTCAGTAAAGTACTAAAAAATCATCATGATCCTTATTTGTTCCAGGACCAGCGAAGCTACCGACAAGGAAACACATGAAAGCAATGTCCATATATTCATGAACTCCGTAATTTGTGGGCATCGCATTATGTTTGCTGCCTCCTATCATGTAAACACAACACTAGGATAAATACAGGAGGACCACACTGCTTGCGGATCTGAACATAACCCCACGATCGAGATCAGGGCTTAACATCTTACTGGAAGAAAGGTGCTTATAATCAAGTCTGAACTCTGAATGACGCTCATGTCTCAACCCCATTGCAGAACCATGTTCAAATTGAGCGTCGCTAACAAAAAGATAACCGGAGAACAATAACATGACCCACAAAGTCTGAAAGTGGCGACCACATATTACTACTACTACCCAAGAAACAACAGCAGCAGCAGCTGCTGCTGTTGCGTATGAATGTCTCAAGGATCCTAAACAAGATGAGGAGACTTACACTGCGAGCAGGGACGCAGGTCCTTCCAGCACAGCGGTGATCCCTTCGACGGTGACGGTGGCAGTATCCCTGGCGACGTACCTGGAGTCACCCTTGCTGTACTCCTTCCCTGCACAACACAACAGAGAAATCAAAGCCATCTTGATTCATCGAGAATGAACTCCACCTTGACTGATCTGGACCTGGAGCTGAACTAACTAGGATAAAGAAAACAGTGACGCGGGAAGCGGAAAAAAAAAACGTACAGAGTTCGTCGAAGTAATTGGGGTTGCTCTTGGTGAAGAAACCGGGGGTGAAGACGAAGGGGCCCTCGATGAGCAGGTGGGTGAGGCCGGTGAACGCCCACCAGCACATGAGCAGCCGGTCGGCCCTGGACAGCCTGCCGCATCTCCCTGCGGAGCCAAGCTGACGACCGATGAGATCTCGGGACGGAAGAGGTCTGGAGAAAGAAGGGAGTTTGGTCTGGGTTACCGGAGAGGAGCCAGACGGCGGTGAGGACGAAGAGGGAGGCACCGAGGTAGGGCCCGACGATCTCGAGCTGGGAGAGGCGCACCGGCACGTAGCCCGGGAGGTCCAGGCCCGCCGGCGAGTAAGGGTGAGCGCCCATTGCCGCCGCCGGATCGATCTGGGAGCTGGAGCCGGAGCAAGTCAGTAGTCAACTGGACTGTATGGATGGGATCGTCGTCGTGCCTGCCAACGGACGAATTTTGTAATCGAGATAGCAGAGATGCTGAGGAATGGCCGCATGGGCATGTTGTGATCATCTGATTAAACTACTCCCGGAGGAAAACAACAACCATGTCCGACAAAGGAAATCACTCTTTATTTTTCTATGAACTTAGCGATCACCATGCGTCATGCCAATGAGCTGCTGTGTAATGGAGGCCGGCATGGGATCGTCTCATTTACACACAAACTTCAAAATCATTTAAATATGATATGGCCATGGCATGTAGTTGCTGCAATTTATAATCAGACATTCAGACGGGATCCAACTTTGTCCTGTAGTTCCATCTCACGAGCGCGAGAGTTACCGAAGGAAGATATTATGTACTCCTCTGTTCCATATTGACTTGTAACCGAGAAAAATTCAGGTGCAACTCATGTAACTCATCCAGACGATGTCACCCAATTTCAGTTGCAAATCATGTCAAGTAATTTGTAACTGAGAAAATTTCAATTGTACCTCATGTGTAACTCAACCGCAAGTGAGAAAATCTCGGTTTTAATTCATGTGACTCCAAGAATTTCATTTACAACTCATGTGCAACACACCTATAACTGAGAAAATCTCATTTGAAACCTATGTGTAACCGAGAAAATCTGAATTCTGAACCATATACAGCTCACAAAGCGCACAAATCACGATATAAATCTGATTTGTATTAAAGTTGACTGAGGCCTAATTCAATTCTCACTCACACAAAATCATGTTATAAAACCTTTTGGCAAACAATCCAGTTTGCCAAAACATTTTATAATATGTAACATACATGAAAGTGCTAGCTAGAAAATATTGAATTAGTTCTTATCAGCACGAGAAGTTGTAGGAGCAAATTGCAGACAATAATATTGCTCGGCTCTGGGATAATATTCGTTTCTACCTGTGAGGATCGTAGAATTGTAAGGCCGACGAAGACTGCACTTGTCTAGTACTCCCTCCAATTTTTTATATAAGATGTTTTAGCTCTCTCACATGTTGACTAGGTGAGGACCCAAGTAAGTGCACATACACATTAAAACATGTCTAAATACATCTAGATACACAAGAATGTGGATAAAACATAAAACATCTTATATTAAAAAACGAAGGGTAGCACGTTGCACAAGAACTTTTCTCCATCATGCATCATCCTCGATGGCACACAACAACATCCAAATGGTCCTATTTGGATCATGTACAACTTGATCCGGTTTTTTTCTTCTCAAAATGGTCCAAGATTCATATACTCGTGCACGACTTAAGTGAATCCTGATACATATGACCGTCATTGGACTCCTCTTTTTCCGAAACACAGTACAAACACAGACGCTCACAAACACGTGCACGCACTCACCCCTATGAACGCACGCGCACACGCAAACCCTACTCCTATGAGCACCTTCGAGAAACTGAGTCGGCGAAGCGGGTCTTGAGATTGACGAAGCCACAGTGGGCGTCTCGCTGTCGACGGAAACATCGTCTTCTAACTGAAGAATATTCCGACTAAATGAGAAATACAAGCGTCAAACTTGTGGTTTGAACTCTGGTGGCTGGAGTACAACCACCACCCTAACCATCCAACCATAGGTTGGTTCTCTCATTGGACTCCTCTTGAAAACGATCACTCTAACAAAAAATGCTCCGGGCTCCCGACCGGGAGCGTCTGAAACCCTAGCCTCACCCCTTTCTCCAGCGCTCTCTCCCCCTGGTCGCCACTGGCGGCCGTCAGCCGGCCAGCGGTTACGGTGGGACACCCCTCCTTTCTCTTCCCCCGATCGCTCTACCTCCTCTCGCGACCGTTCTTCCAGATCTAACGGCAACTCCTAGGCACCAAACTCCCTCCCGAAGACCTCCGTGAGTGGCTCTTGGTCCATGAAAGCGGCGTGATGCAGGGTGCTGGGTTGCTTCGTCTTTTGGTTGGCGGCTGCACCCCGCACGGATCTTGAGGATGGGCTTAGATTCGGCGAGGTCAGCTTCTCCGCAGCGCGTTGCCGGGGTGCAGGGGTCCGGCCTACTGAATGTATGGTTTGCTGCCCATTGACCCTCAAGTGTGTTGATTCAAGTCATGTTGGAGTTTGTTCTCTCCTAGGTGGGCTACCATGTTGGAGTGGATTGGGGATCTCGAATGAGCTGCCTTATGTGGTAGCTGGCTCGGCTGGCTACACGTGGGGTCGCGGCTCGAATGCTACCCGGAGGTCATGGTCGCTCGACGGCGTGACAACTGGGGACTGACAAGGAGTGGGTGTGGTTTGGCAGTCAGATGTGAAGTTTTGCATGGGAGAGATCCTGTCTCGGGTGATGGCGGCGACGCCCATGGGCAACTTTCCCTTCTTAAAGGCACCGTTACGGCTATCTCCATATCTTGTCCGTGTCTCCGGGTGAAAATCCTTGATCCCCTCGGGATCGGACGGTGGCGGAACTTAGGTGTCGTGTCCTCCATGAAGGTGTCATCTTGGAGCCCATTGTTCTTCTACTATTGAGTGATGTTTGCTCAACAGTGTGCAGAATTTATCGGTGCGCTGGCCCGAGCTTATACATCGTCGAGCCAGGCTCGACTCGCTGGAAGTCTCGCTGTCGTTCCAGCTCAGCATGCAGACACCAGGACCACCATAGGCGAGGGCAGGAAGGAGGACAAGCGGCGAGACGGGTGAGGCATCGTCTTGAAATAGAGAATGTGGACCTGCGTGTGTTAGGACATGTGATGCTTTTTCTCCCGCACAGACATGTTTGCTAGTAGTATCATATGAAGCGGAAATGATTTTCTCCAACTCATATGGCGCACAACTCATATCTCGGCCATCCGTTTCAACGATTAAACGGCCGGGATTTGTTAGCGTTGAACGTTCAACACTTTCAACGTTAAATATCGTTCAATCCTGGAAACGGACGATCCAAGATACAAGTTGTGCGTCATATGAGTTTTAGAAAATCTGTTTTCCCTATGAAGCAGAGAGGCAATGCCAATTGCCAAACAACCATAAAAGAAGGAAAATAACTAAATATATGCCAGATTTCACCATTCACCAAAGACTAAGATTTCTCATCCGGCCTGCGGCGACATGGCGGCCTTGAACTCAATGTCGTTGTCGATCGCCGTCATCTGGTCTGGCCTCAGCACAACCTCGGCGTCTATGCTGCCTCCCCCGGCCCGCCCAGGGTACATAGACACCTTGGCGCCGAATTTGTTTGCCTTGCCGCTCCTCACGGCCACCGGCTTCCCCCACCCGAAGTCACAACCATACACGTCGAACCGTGGCGAGCTCCCGACCGTCAGGCCACCGGGAGGGGCGAAGGACCTCAGAGTGTAGATCACCGGCTTGTCTGTCCAGGCGGCCACGCGAGCCCTGATGACCGCGTCCGTGTGCGCCGCTACCGCGCGCCCCACGGCCGCCGCAGCCCAGCCGGGGCCGCGCGCAAGCAGCTCCGACGTGCGGACTGCACCCGTGCTGATGGCGTATATACTGTTGCCGAAGTATTCAGGCGGTAGTGGCGGCTGGAGACGCCCACGGTTGTTGATGGCTGCGGTACATACGGTCGTTTGTTGCTCCGCCACAGCGGCCCGGGCGACGCACCGCCAAAGCAGTGCGACGAGCACCTGGAACCTAGTCACGCCGGCTGCACCTGCTGCATCCCCGGCCACCAGGAGCTCCTTGCGGGCCTTCTCCTTGAGCGCGTCCAGTGACCCCGCCGAGAAGTGCAGCATTCTCTCGCGCAGCGGCGGCGGCGCCAAACGCTCGACCAGCTCCGACGGGTCGGAGCACGGCAGCAGAACCGGAGCCGCAGGGCCGCCGTCAGCGGACCAACGCTCGAGCAATGGTGGGCGCAACTTGACGGGGAGCTTCGCAAGCCTTGCGCGCGCTGTTTCGGCCCAGGCGTTGAGGAAGTTCCACATGGCCGTTCCGTCGGAGAGCGCGTGGTTGTACGTGAACCCGAGGAAGACTCCGTCCATGAGCTCGGTGACCTGGGCGACGAAGAGGGGCAGCTTGTGGCCGTCGTAGTTGAGGGCGTCGTCGAGTGGGAACAAGGACTGGACGAGCAGTGCCACGTCGACGCCGGGAGGGATAACGTCGGCGACGGCCACACCATCGGCGATGGCGTGGATGATTTCGACGCCCTGCCCATCGGAGTCGATGGAGACGGAACAGCCGAGAACGTGGCCACGCTCGTCGCGGTGCTGCTCGGTGACGAAGCGACCAGCGACGGGGTGGTAGGAAGCGAGCGTGTCGGATAGCGCGGCGGCGAGGTGGCGCACGATGTGGGCGGTGGAGAGCAGCGGGGACGAGGCGGCGGGCGGCGCGAAGAGGAGTCCTTTCTGGATGTAGTTGGCGGAGAGCATGGATACGTCCCACGTGGTGAGTGGGATGCGCTCCCGCCGCCGTGACGGCGGTTTCACGGTGCTCACGGACACCACACGGATGGACGGCATGCTCACGCTCTTCTCCTTCTGCTTGCTTGGCATTGTTCTCGCATGTATTTTGAGATAAGCCCTGCCTACCAGGTTGTTATATATACACGATCGAGGAGAGTGCGCTGACATGTGAGACGAGACCAGCTACAGGTAGGACGTAACCGTCGCTGTCCATAATTAACGGGCCTCCTGATTTGTACTGACTCGTATGACCGAGCGTATCGTGTTAGAACTTGGTGCTCTCGTATATTACACGGCACGCAATCAACTATGAAAAAACGTAAGATCAACAGAGGACACACAAAATTTTAACATGAAAAACTCTACAAGGAAAAGGAAAAAACCGGGCGTCACCAGCAAATTGCACTATTTGATGAGAGATTACAAGCACCGGTGATTTGCAACTGTCCCGTGTTGCGGCTTACAAGATGTATATATAGTGCTGATGGCTAGAGTCGGTAAGGATCCATACCGCGGGTCTCATTTCGCTTTGCCAGAAGTTAACCTTTGATCACAACTCAACAAGATGACATGGGTTTCGATACCACGAAACATGGTTTGGGAGTTGGAACTTGAGCTAGTTGGCAAGTGGGCTGCTGGTTGGACTTACTGGGATGGGCCACCACTATATTGCAAGTAATAATCGGTGTCAAATGTTGGCGATGGCTAAGATATATTTTCTTAGATCTATGGTGCATAAGATAAAAATGATCCCAGTGAAAATAGCCACAAGTATGTGTCACTAGCTGCTCTGAGTCTTCTGACCCGAGCGGCCACTTATTATGCTTCGCCAATGATTATTGCCGTGGCCAGATTTATCTGTCTTTGAGAATCAACTTGCGGTTGGATGGTTAGGAGTGTGTGGTTATACCCCCAACTCATCAGCGTTCAAAGCCTAGGTCTGACGCTGATGTTTCTCATTTAGGCGGAATATTTTTTATTAGGAGGCGACGTTCCCGTCGACAGTGAGGCGTTCTTGGTGACTTCGTCGATCGCGGAGGGAGGGATGATTGCTTCGACAACTTTGTTGTGCTTGCTTGTTTCATTTTCGCTTACTTGTTATCCGTAGCTCAGCTGTTTTTTCAGCATCTTGTACCCGCTGTGTGTGATGGTGGCCTTGTATACTCGCTGATCGGTTGATGGCTTTGTTAATTTAATACTAGGCTATTTGAGTCTTTGATCTAAGAAAAGAGCTGATGAACAGACGTGAAAAAGTGTGTCCTCAATCCCAAGGAACGTTTTCCTCAATCTGTACGTGCGACACGATGCAATGAAAGAATTGATGGAGTAATTGATGTGCAGGCTGCAAAATTTAGTTCCGACTTCTTCTGTGCTAGCTTGTCCTCCATCCACGCGAGTTATGCAGTCAGGATCAAATCAATGCAGCGCAGCACGTAGCGGATGCGTCGGGAACTCATCAGCTACTATGATCTGACCGGGAAAAAAAAACGTGCTGCTGCTGCGACTGCGACAGATCAATTGGACGGACGAACGGATGAAGGATGAGAGCACCGTACCTCCACCGTACCGGGCTCTCAGACCGGATAAGTGTTATCGGGAAGGATCAGAGCATCTCCACCGGGGCTCTCACACCGGATAAGTGTTATTGAGAGTACTATGGTTGCGGGTGAGAACTTGTCTCTAGCAAGATGGTTAGGAGGGTGGTTGTATTCCTAACCCATCAGAGTTTAAATTCTAGATTTGACATCGACGTTTCTCATTTAGGCGAAATATTCTTCAATGAGAGGCGACATTCCCGTCGACAGCGATACGCCTGGGGTGACTTCGTCAATCTCAAGACCTGACCGCCGGCTCAGTCTTTCGGAGGTGCTCATAGGGATTACGTTCATAGGGTTCAGTGTGTGCACGTGTATGTGAGCGTCTGCGTTCTACTGTGTTTCGCAAAAAAAAAATGTTACGGGTTATTAGGAGTTTTCTATAGGCTTTCTTTCGAAAAAATTAAAACGATGATATTTAAGCGAAACTGGGAAATTTCATTGAAACTTGATAATTTTTACATAATTTGATGGAAATTTAAACTAATCTAATCCTAATCTAGCCGGTGCGGTAGTGGTTGTACCAGAACGCGGCGTACAACGAATCCAGGTCCTTCGGCGTCGTAACCACCTTGACCTTGGCCTATTAGGCATCGCCCTCGTCACCAACACCATCGTCATCCTTGTCGCGGAACGTGGCGATGCTGTGCTCGGTCACGGACCACTCCTTCGTCCATTCATCGGTGGTCGGCTGGATGGTCTCGCACGGCAGGCGCTGGGCAATGACAAGTTGTCGCTGGAACTCTCCTCCATCATCGCCGGCGTTGCGCGTGAAGAGGACGCCTCCTGCTTCGGCTTCTTGTGCCCGAGGTGGAGACGGCCCCGCGGCGGCGACTGCTTCTCTTCCTTCACCTTGGCAAGGGCTGTGAGGGTTGCGGCTCCTGGATAACGATGCCGCCGGGCCACCTCGGAGGAGGCGACGATGCCTCTGTCTTGACCTTCGACAGGGGAAGGCGGCAGCGACCAGGGTGCCTCCGTCTTGACTTGGGGCGGCGCCGCGCGTAGAGAGGACGCATCCCACGGTCCGCGCGAGGAGGAAGCGTGAAGAGGAGCAGGATGTGGAAGGCGGTAGTGAGAACCACGTCGGTGTGCCAGTCGACCGCGGCGGCGGCTAGAAGCCATGGAACGAGAGGACCTCGTAAAGGTCCTTTCCGCACGGCAAATGTTGGGGTTTTGATGTTATTTAGCATTTATCTATGTGGGGTTTTAGTGCTTGTCATGGTCTTCGTGACAAAGGTAGGTTCTTTGAAAATGGATGTCTTATGAAGGAGCACGAGTGAAAATGCGAAGAAGCCGACACGAGCGACAATGCGAAGAAGCACGTGGCGAAATCCCACCTCCCGATCTGACCTCCTGAAATCCCACCTCCCGACGGCGGCGGCTAGAAGCCATGGAGCGCGAGGACCTCGTAAAGGTCCTTTCCACACGACAAATGTTGGGGTTTTAGTGCTTGTCATGATCTTCGTGACAAAGGTAGGTTCTTTGAAAATGGATTTCGTATGAAGGAGCACGAGCGAAAATGCGAAGAAGCCGACATGAGCGACAATGCGAAGAAGCACGCGGCGAAATCCCACCTCCTGATCTGTCCTCACATCGTATAGCTGTACCGCCTCAGCCATGACGCCGTGCTCGACCACGTCCTACAGGATCGAGGTCGACACAAACAAGATACGCACGTGGCATGATTGCCATCTGTTCAGCTTCGATGAGTTCGTAGTCTCCATGGCGCGTGCTTGTTCTGGGATGATGAAGGATGGCTCATTCTCCATGGCGCCCGCCGAAAATGACAGATAGATATGCATGTTCCTTCGAAAAACCCGGAACCAGGGCCTCAGCCGGGTTTTTAAGCGCACTGAACCGTCTGTGCCTCTAGGCTGGAATAAACAGGTCAAACCGCGGGCTGACCGCCGTTTTTGCGCACTAAACCGAGCCATCCGGTCTGATCGTTCAAAAAATTTAAGGGCGTTTTAGGGCTTTTAAGCGCACTGAACCGTCCGCGCCTCCAGGCCGGAACGGTCTGACCGCCGGTTTTGGCACTAAACCGGGCCATCCGGTCTGACCGTTTGAAAAATTTAATGGGCGCGAGTTTGATTCGAACAATGCACTTCGGGCGTGCGTTGCGCACGCTGTGAAGATGCTGCTAACCAGCTGACCTCGATTGCTTCACGTACAGTATAGATATACTTGCAAATTTTATTGTTATCTACACGGTAGGACTAATAATCAGAACAGAAAATACCTGGCGGCTGTTCTGCTTGCGGCTAGATTTGTAGCTTCGCGCTGCATGCTAAATAAATGCGTTTTTTATTGAGGGAAAAAATACATGTAATTGTCAAAATGCAAGTATGAGATAATTTTGCGTACATAATTATTAATATATTGCAATATTTATATGAAGAAATATACAACTTTATAACTTTAAAACCGAGCAGTGAACCGGTGAACCAGCGATCCGACCTGTAAAAATCTGAACCGACGACCTCACCGGTTCGATCACCGGTCCGGTTTTTTAAACTATGCTTTGAGGGCCAAATTTGACTATCCTGGTTGGAGATGGTCTTACAAAGTCTTTTTTTTAGATAAAGAGTATATATTAATATCGCGAAGATACCAATTACACCCAGCTTCTGTAACAACGCAATAACCGAAGGTATTACGGATGCACACAGCCGAAAGACAATAAGAAGAAGAAACTAAAAAAGAAAAGTCCCACTGTAGAGTTACAGTCCTTTCAGCAGCAGCACAACCACCACCAAGACAACACCTGATATCCAATCTCTCCAAAAGTAACGCCTTCAAGAAGGAAACAATGCACAAGCGTCGTCATTGCCCGATCAAGATCTTGGGTTTTCATCCCTGAGATAGTCCCCGCTCTCAAAACAATGTTTTCAATAAGTCCATTGCCAGGCACAACCAATTAAGGTCAGACCATGGATTTTCACCCTGAAAGGTAGGATTTCACCTGTGATATGATGAATGCGCACTCATCACGTTTGAACTTCACCTGTGCTGTCGCCCCCACTTGCATACCGCTGCATACTAGTTCTGAAGCTCCAAGCAAGTTTCTCATCACCGCCAAAGGCTCGAATCACCATTAGTGGTCCTCCAATCTCGCTTTCATGACATTCTCCGCCTCTGACTTCATCATGGATTTAGCCATGATGGTAACAGAAGCAGAGCTTCACACCGCTCCCTCCGGTGCGACCGAATCCCTCTGATCTAGCAGTCTCCAGGTAGAAGTCCATGTGAAATCGTCGGCGGAGCCTTCCGGAACCCGACAATCCGGCCAGATCAAAGGGAACACACGTCAGGAAGATCATCGTCTTGGCGCAATTTGGAACCCTAGGACCGCTAACCACCATTATTCTTGTCGATCCAGTAGTCCCCACACCGTTGTCCGATTCCCGGCGAACGGAACGAGCAGAACGACCTTCGGCCCACGCGAGCACAAGGTAGATCGGCCAGGAGCTCCGCAACGATTGGCCGCACCGCCGCCGCTTGGCCTGTCCCAGATCAAAGCAGCCCAAAGGCTCCAAATCGAGCGACGAACCCCGCAGGGCCGAGCGCTGCCGCCTCCGGAGCCCCGCGCCAGCCCTCCTTGTCTCGTGCCTCCGCCTCGCTGCCGCGCGCTGGCAAGCGCCGCCCATGGCGACCGCCGCCGGCCCTCCTCCTGGTCTCACACCTGCGCCGCCATGGGGTCGGCCCCCACGCGAAGGGAGCACGGCGGGCAGCGCTGCCCCGTCCGGCGCTTTCGACGGCCATGGCCGCCACCGCCGGCGCCGGCGGCAACGGCCGGAGGGAGAGGACGGGTGGAGGTCTTCTTTTTGGTGCTGGGTCGCCTCCGGAGCCGCCCTCGCACGAGCGGCCCGGGAGGGTTAGGGTTCTGTAGCTGTTTAACTATAGATACTATATATAAAAGGAGGACATTTCCTCCGCATCTCAGCGTGCCTACTACTGTAGATACTGTAGATATACAGTAACACATTGATACGTCTCCAACGTATCTATAATTTTTGATGTTCCATGCTTGTTTTATACCAATTGCTACATGTTTTGCATCTACTTTATGGCACTTTTATACTTTTTTTGGGACTAACCTATTAACAAGATGCCGAAGCGCCAGTTCCTGTTTTCTGCTGTTTTTGTATTCCAGAAAAGCTAGTCAGGAAATATTCTCGGAATTGGACGAAACTTCACGGGGGTCCCTATTTAACCAGAAGACACCAGATGAAGCAAAGTAGCAACAGAGGAGGGCCACCAGGGAGCCACACGCACCCAGGGCGCGCCTGACCCCTTGGTCGCGCCCTGGGGTGGTGTGGGCCCCTCGGGAGCCTCCAGCCGCCACCCTTTCGCCTACTTATTCCCCCCGGGAAAATAACCCTAAGTGCCTGAGCCTATATCCACGAAAAGTTCCAGAGACGCCGCCGCCGTCAACCCTAGCTCGGGAGGGTCCAGAACCTCTTCCCGGCACCCTGCCGGAGAGGGGAATCATCACCGGAGGCTTCTACATCGCCATGCCTGCCTCCGGAGTGATGTGTGAGTAGTTCATCCTTGGACTACGGGTCCATAGCAGTAGCTAGATGGTTGTCTTTCCAATTTGTGCCATCATGTTTAGATCTTGTGAGCTGCCCTACATGATCAAGATCATATTATTGTAATGCTACATGTTGTGTTTGCTGGGATCAGATGAATATTGAATACTATGTCAAGTTGATTATCAATCTATGCCCTATGTTATTTATGATCTTGCATGCTTTCCGTTACTCGTAGATGCTTTGGCGAAGTAGATGCTTGTAACTCCAAGAGAGAGTATTTATGCTAGATAGTGGGTTCATGCCTCCTTTAATCTGGGACAGTGACAGAAAGTTCTAAAGTTGTGGATGTGCTGTTGCCACTAGGGATAACCTAACGATGCTATGTCCACAGGCATATGTGTTTGTTTACATTACGCGCTTTACTTAATGCGATTATCCGTTGCTTGCAACTTAATACCAACGGGGAACTCGGATGACAACCCGGCGGTGGATTATTAGTCATAGACGCTGTTGGATAACGGTCTATGTAATATGTCGTAATGCCCAATTAAATACCATAGTAATCATCATGTCATATTTATGCATTGTCATGCGCTCACTATTTGTCAATTGCCCAGCTATAATTTGTTTACCTAACATGTTAATTATCTTTTATGGAGAGACACCACTAGTGAACTGTGGACCCCGGTCCATTCTTTTACACTGATTAAACAACCACAAAACTGCAAACTGTTCCTTTTTCATTCGCTGCAAGTAAACATCATTTTTCACACCATACGTTTAATTCTTTGTTTTCAGCAAACCGGTGAGATTGATAACCTCACTGTTTCGTTGGGCAAAGTAGTTTGATTGTGTTGTGTGCAGGTTCCACGTTGGTGATCGTGTTGCGCCGTGCGAGCCGCCAACAACCTTCAGAAGAGTTGCTGCTCCTACTGGTTCGATAAACCTTGGTTTCATACTGAGGGAAAACTTGCTGCTAGACTACATCAAACCTTCCTCTTGGGGTCTCCCAACGAACGTGCGATTCACGCCAAGCACGCATCCTGGCCGCCCGCTCACCGATCAACGGATCACAGCAACCCAGCCGCGCACGGTACTGTAGCCGCACGAAAATTGGCGCACAGCTCCAACCGGTCGCGCCCCGCAACCGGTCACTCGCGCACACACGCACACGAACTTTGGCGCGAGACGGCCGGCCGCAGCCGGTGCACCCCTGACGCGCACGAAAATTAAAGCGTGCTTCCACCGGTTGCGAGCCGGTGACCCGTCCCGCACGGATTTTGGCGCCAAACTTTGCAAGAAACCCCCTCCACAGGGACTGATTCGTAAATTCCGAAAACAATAGGGGCTTTCGTGCAAAACCATCCGCACACCTCGCTCCTCTCTCTTCTCTCTCGCGCGCGGCTGCGAGATCGCCGTCGCCGCCGACACGCCATGCCGCTCTTCCGCACCTCCTTCGACGAATCCACTGCCATATCGACCTTCGCCGCCCTCCCTTCTATCTCCTAGATGACTATCGCGAGCCCGAACGACCCCAAACGCCGGTAGACCACCGCGTTTCACCTCGCCGTCCGCCGCCGCAGTTTTCCTCGTCGTCCGCCGCCGCAGTTTTCCTCGCCGCCGGCGATTCCGCTTACCACTTGGCCCGCCACGCCGCGCGTTTGGTTCGCGGCGATCTCCTCTCGCAGATCCACACTCGCACCCCGTGTGCGTGCGCGGCCGCTCCACCGCGAGCTCCGCCGCATCTCCGCCGCGCGGTCGACCTCGCCACGTGTTTGCGTCACTGTATGGCGTCATAATGCCCCACGTGTCAGAAATTTCGGATTTTCGGAAACATTTTCCATAAATGGTAAAAACTCCGCCAGGTGGGTCCTTCCTGCCAGAAATTAATACAAAAAAGGATAAATCTTATGTCTTCTAATCTGTAATTCGAAATGATGCAACTAATATAACAAAATATGCGAAAAAAAGGGTACAACAATTGCATTCCATGCAGAATTAATCAACTTTAATTTATTAAATTTAACAAATTTTCAAACTTCTCACGATTTATAATTTAAAGCTTAAAATTTTTATAACTTGCCTAATTTTTAAAATCCAAGCGTCCACAAAACGCGGAATTTTTTTATTCCAACAATTTTCATGCGTGCACATTCTTCAATATTGATTTACAACCATAATGGAGAATTTGTACAATTTAGAAATTACAGAAAACAACTACAATCTGTTAAATTTACAACTTTCCATCTCAGATTAGAAATAATGAAACGAATTTATGAGAAATTGTATATAAAAAAAAAACTTTGCAACTATTGTTAGTGAACTTCAATATGTAGACAACTTCTAAATTCAGCAAATTTTCATAATAAATTAATTAATTACAAAAGAATTATAATTTTTTTTACTAAGTTCATAATTTCTAGACTGTAATTCAAAAAAACAAAGAAAAAATACAAATAATATGTAGACAACTTTCAAATTCAGAAAATTTTCATAGTAAATTAAATGATTACAACAAAATGGTAATTTTTTTTAAATTTTGTCAAATTCATAATCTCTAGACTGTAATTGAAAAAATTACAAATGATATGTCAAAACCTCCAAATTCAGCAAATTTTTAAACTTCATAAAACAACTGACGTGTAGGTCCTTTTTGTCATAAAATGATTAATTATAATTACAACGAAATGATTAATTTTTTTTGTAAATATCATAACTTCTAAACTTTAATACAAAAAAGAATATTTCGACAAATTTCAAATTCAGCAAATTTCCACAATAAATTGATTAATTACACCAAAATGATGAAAAGAATTAACTTAAAATTTAATAAATTCTCAAACTTTTCACACAAGCTAATAAATGCTCATTCTGTTGAATATTTGTTCGATTAGTTCTCCAGAAAATTTTACTATTTTCCCAGTAGGGAAAAAAAAGTGTTGTTCATACATAAAATATATCACTCTTTCATGCATAATTAAGCGGAAACAATACGAAAAAAAAATTGCTAAAAATAAATCCCAATTATTCGTCTCAAATTCATGTGACACCAAACAATTTAGATTAATACAATACTACAGTTAACAAAGTACTATTTTCTTCCATTACTACTTTCATCACAGAGATTACACTTAGTTATATTTAAACCACATTTAAGTTGTTGCTCACGCACAAGATATACCATAATTTTAATTTCAATAAGTACTATAACTTCTTTATATTAGTTATGAAGCTTACTTTTTTTTTCTCCTCTCCACACCCCATGTAAAATTTTGTTACTACTTTACATCTACACGGACGCGGTTATTTCCTTTTGGCCCACGAACTCGGTTACTTCCTTTTAAATTCAAATAAAATCGAGTAAAACAATATCAGTAATACCACTCAGTACGATAAACCCAACAAAATAATTTAAACACTTTATAGATCTTGTTCCACATTATTTAAACAATTTCCAAAAAACTACTAAATGATGTATATTTCAAAATTACAAACGCCTTCCAGATCTAAACATTTTGTAAACGTGGAAAAATTCAAATATAACTAACTTCCCAAATTTACTAAAATTTTTAAATCTAAACAATAAATAATTTTTTTTTTGAATTCCAATAGTTTTAGAATCTGAACAATTTTTAATGTGGACACTTTCAAATATGAATTTTTACACACGGGCGAGCGTGTCGACGCGCCATTTTGCCTAGTATACCTCTTATGTTTGCATGCAAGGCTAGCTCTTCAAAGTCTGAAGACATAAACTGCGAGCAGCGACGCAGGCGTTGGAGCACAGCGGTGATCCCTTCGACGGTGACGGTGGCGGTGTGCCTGGCGAAGTCACCTTGATGTACTCCTTCCCTGCACAGCACAAATAAACACAAAACCTCCATTTTGATTTTCCGAGAACGAACTCCACCTTGACTGATCTAGACCTGGAGCTGAACTAACTAGGAAAGAAAGAAAGCAGTGACGAGGGAAGTGAAAAATGAACATCGCCTTGCCGACTTCGTCGAATTATTTGGGGTTGCTCTCGATGAGCTGGTGGATGAGGCCGGTTAACGCCCACCAGCACATGAACAGCCGGTCGGCCCTGGACGTACGGCCTGCCGCATCTCCCTGCAAAGGCAAGCTGGCGACTGATGAGATCTCGGATCCATTGCGAGGAAGAGGAAGGTCCTACCGGAGAGTTATGGGTGGTGGATGGGATCAGCGTGCTCGAGTTTTGCAATCCACGGTACAGATCCAGCGGTAGGGCCGCATGGGCGTGCTTGGATCATCTGATTAGACTGCTACGAGACGGCAACATCAACATGTGCGAGATCTCATCAGTGGTCCTTTTTTCTAAGAACTTAGCTAGCAATCACCATGAATCATGACAACGAGTTGCTGTGTAACGGAGGCCGGCATGTGATCGTCTCATTTAAGAAAAACTTATATGTGCGAAAGCAATTAAGTACTCTCTCCATTCAAAAAATAAGTGTCTTAGATTTGCCAAAAAGTGGATGTATCTACACATGACGTGGGTGCAAATTTGTACTAAATTGTTCATGTGGTTACATGTGGCGCTGTTATTTTCCGATAACCCCCTTGTCTAGTTTTATTTGATACTCCCTCCGTTCCAATTTAATTGACTTGCTATGCATCACATGTAGATATATCTATATATGTAACATGTCTAGATATATCCACATTTGGTGTATAACAAGTCAATTAAGTTGAAACGGAGCGAGAATGGAGGGAGAATGTAACTGTAACCTTCACCTCTCTTCTAGCACACTGCCGTGGCATCGAGGGATGTCCGCCCTCCTATACCAGTCGCTAGCGCCCGTGACAAAGCCCGCATTGACGCAGCTCCCACTTCTTACCAGCACTTGGGGACGCGATAAAATCATTGTACATGCCTAAGGATCAACTCTATATTCTTGAGCAGCTAAAATAATAGTACGACATAAAGGGACGTGGAATATCGGTTGCAACGAGATTAACTCTATGCAATACTCCTTGAGCTTCGAGCAATTGTAACGACGTGCCAACTTCAGCATGCTAACCGCCTTAGCTTCTAAGTTCTAACATGTACTTGCACTGCTAGAATGGACGGCGCCGCCAAGTGGGCAAACAACTCGGCGAAGGCTGAAATCAAACTCGGCAAAGGCTTTGCCGAGATGAACACTCGGCACAGCACACTCGGCAAAATATATATGTCTAGGAATAAACTTCGCCGAGTGTATTTTCACAGGATACTCGGCAAAGACTTCGCCGAGTGTTTTTTTTTTTTTTTTTTGCTAAACACAGTACAACGCAGACGCTCACATACACGCGTATACACTCACCCCTATGAACGCACACACGCACACCCTACCCCTATGAGCACCTCCGAGAGACTGAGCCGGCGGATTGGGTCTTGAGATTGACGAAGTCACCACAGGCGCCTCGCTGTCGACGGGAACGTCGCCTCCCACTGAAGAATATTCCGCTTTAAATGAGAAACACCAGCGTCAAACCTGGGGTTTGAACTCTGGTGGGCTGAGGGTACAACCACCCTCCTAACCATCTTGCCACAGGCAAGTTCTCGACTTCGCCGAGTGTTGTTTAGGTATACCCGGCACAAAAAAGCTGATCACGTGGTCCCTGGACAAACGGACATGTCGAGTGTCGTCTCGTGGACTCGGCAAACCGGTTTAATAGAATTAAGAAAAAACGCCGCTGGCCGCCGGAGAGCTCTCAACGTTGACGGAGGCGAGCCGCCGGAGCTCCTGCGAGACCTGCTTGATCCGCATGGAGGCGTTCCGGAGCACGATGTGGCCGTTGGGGGAGGAGCGCTTCGTGTGGCGTGGTGAGCGGCGCGGCAGAGGACGTCGGCCGCTTCGGCCCCGACACGGTCCGCGGCGCGCCGCCGCCTCCCCGTCGCTTCCCGCCATCCCCGTTCGGACTGGCGCAGCACGGTCGCGGGGGACGCAGGCACGCAGCCGCTACGCCCCATCGTCCCCGCTGTCAGCGGCGCCGCCGTCGCCTCTAGGCTGGGTCAGGTCGGGACGGAGTATTGGCTGTTTGCCGAGTGTTTTCTGCCAAACACTCGGCAAAGCTTGCTGTTTGCCAAGTACCCGCACAAAAGCACTCGGTAATCTCGATTGATTTTACAATAGTGTTGGCTACCAAGGTTTCGCTCATAGCTTTCATTCTATCCAGAAAGAACCGACACGCCGCTGCTAACATGTCTCCTGCAATAACCACAATGTCTCTAACTCTCTATCATCAGCTTCAATTAGGTCACCCATAAGTGGCAGCTCGATCGTGTGTGTAGATGAAGTGGAGAACAGTCCTCAGTACCGTCGCCGACATGTCGTCGATGATATGTACGACATGGTTAATTATTTTCATTGACTGTGGATGCCAGTTGCCACCAGCTCTTATAGGACGGGTGAATTATGTGCGGCGATTATGAGTTTGTGCGCGTGGATCTCGTTCTCCTCGACTAGGAACCACACTTCTGCCACTTCCTTGCTCAACAACAGCTGCTCGAGATGCCCAATAATGTCAGACAATGTCCCGGGAATGCTAGATCTGGTATCATCGACTGTGGTGGTTTCTGGATCGGACTTCTGTAGTCTTCCTTGACAACAACCTTGCAATGTATTTCTAGAGAGCCATCATATGTGAGATATTGTGACTTGGTAGATTCCACAGTGACGACATCTGAGAAACCCCAATCCATCGCATCACTACTAAAGATCTATCTCCTCCCACTTCGATTGTTGGCAATCTGTCACTCCAGTTATAGTCTTATAGATACAGTTAAAATGTATGTATTAACAGGTTAAAATCAAATAGTTGCCTCATTTTTTGAACTTCGTTTCTTACTAATGTAAGCCGTAGTTTGATGCCAATGTGTTATTTTACATGTTTAGGGTGGGTCGAATGCTCACTCTCTCGACATGTGGATCATTGCTATGAAAAAACATATATAAATTATCTGCTAACTATGTATTATTTGATTGGTAACTACTCCCTCCGTTCGGAAAAAGATGTCACAAAAATGAACTATAGATAGACCATTTTTGTGACATCCTTTTCCGAACGGAGGGAGTATTAATTATTAACAATGGCTAGCTCCAGTACTATAACCTTGTGCGGAAAAAAAAGTTGTTGAAAACATATTAACATGTGATCTTGTTTTAAATTACACGAATTCAACGGTAAAAATAGATCAGCAATTGGATTAACGGTTTGCATGCATGCCGTTGTTGGCAGGGCACGTGATAGATTAACAAAAGACTGAAATCAGTGCAGTTGATCATGTAGAGAAAAAAGAAAGCAATGACAATTCAACTCTTTGATGAAAAGATGAAAAAACCAACAACAAAAAAACTCTGTTCACAGCCTAACTAGGCTCAACAAAACTTCTGTGTGACTAAAGCCAACTGAACATCTCAGCAGCACCCGCCAGCTTCCCCAGGTGGCTACGTCACGCCACCATCCGAGCGAGCGCCTCGCCGGCGCGCTCGCCGGTGGACAGCCGGAGCTTCTTGTAGTCGTCGTAGTTAAACGGCTTGAACCGGCGCGGGTGCTCCGCGTCGACGAACGCCTCAGGCGCGCACACCCTGTCGTCCTTAGGCGCGAGCAGGAACATGGCGATCGAGATGCGCGGCACGGCCGCCACGCACTTCACGGTGTGCAGCCTCCCGTTGCTCCACGCCTGAAGCACGGGACGGGGGTTCAGTCAGAGACGGGAGCGAAATCGCCAAGAATATCGAGCTGAATCAAAGGAATCGACGATACCGTGCCAATGTCGCCGATGTTGACGACGAACGAGCCGGGGATGGGGTCGACGGGGACGAACTCACCGACGACAGGGTCCAGCACCTCGAGGCCGCCGACGCAGTCGACGTCGTCGAGCACGGTGAGGAAGCCGGAGTCGGTGTGGATCTGCACGCCCGATGATCCCATGGTGTCCTGCGTGTAGTTGTACCTGTTCATGCGGAGATGGCACGGCCAGTCCTGGAACGGGTGGCCCTCCAGCCCGAGGCTCGACGCCACCTTGCCAGCGACATCCACGGTCAGCTCGTGCATCGCCTGGGCGTAGCTCCTGACGGCCTCCCTGCGAGTAGACTGTGTTTTCTCAGAACAAACTATTTGAGGATCGATAAGTATCCCCAACTTGGATCGCAACGACGAAGGAGGACCTGGCGTGGGGCGGCGCGTCGAGGCGGGCGCAGAAGGCGTCGACGTCCACTGGGACGCCAGCGTCCCGAATGCTGAAAGCCTCGTAGAGCGGGTTGGCGGGGCTGGGCCCGACGTAGCCGGTGCCGGCGGTGATGTCCGGGTTCCGGCGCTTGGCTTCGTCGGGGAGGTCCAAGAACGCGCGCACGGCGGCCTTCATCCCGTCCTGGAGCGCGGTGGGCACGCCGTGGCCGGACACGCGGACGCAGCCCAGGCGCTCGCACGCGCCTCGCAGCCGCGCCGACTCCTCCGGCCGTGCGCCGGCGAGCCGCAGGTCGATCACCGGGATCTCCACCATCTGCGCTGCTTTGGACTTCGGCTGTTTCGTAGAAGTGGCAATGCCAAACTATATATGCACTATGACATTTCCATCTCTCTTCCCTCGAAGTAGTATGGTTTGACGACATTTTTCATTAATCTCATCCAGTTCTGATCTTGTTAACATCGTCACATAGTTAGACATCTACTACTAGCTATTACGACTTTTGAAACAAAAGACCTTACATAAGTAGACTTATTAAGAACTACCCCCTCTATTCCATATTAGTTGTCGCTGAAACGGATTTATCTATACGGAATGGAGAAAGCTAGTATTAGCTCCTTTCCAAATTTACACCTTACAAATATTATTTTCCTTCCAAAAATAATAATGTTGAACTCAAAACCAGGCATCAAATCAGCTCTGTTGTAGCCAAGGAAATATATTATGAACATCCAAAAAGCCATATTCCAGTTGGCCCCAAAATTACTAATTTAACTCGTCTCCTAAATATTCCTGACTGCCACACTTGCTCGTTTAATCTTGCATTGTGTCTGACCGGTGACTAACTGCACATTAATTATCACTCATGCAATCTTGGAATGCAGGCATCTACTGTAGTTTAAACCAACCCCTAGATCATACGCCACGACCAACTGCTTTCTCGTTTTCTATCTGCATTGTATCATGTTGGCGTTCCATTAATCAGTTTTTTTCTTCAGTCTCATAATTCAACAGCTCACAAGCGTCAATACTAATTTAACTCGACTAACCTTGCTCGTTTGATCAGCCACTTGCTCGTTTGATCTTACATTGTGTCACCGGTGACTAACACCACCTTATTTCTCATGCAACCTCGTAATGCAAGGTTCTACTATAGTTTAAATCAACCCCTAGGTATATATGCTTGACCAACTGCTTGCTAGTTTTCTAGCTGCACTGTAATTTTTTTGAAGGGTTCTTTTTTTTTTTTGAAAGGGATTACAGCTGCGTATTCAACAGAGAATACAAATAAAGAGCAGAAATACACAGCAGTACAAGCAGACGACACCTAGCACAACAGCAGCATCAGGGATCGCTGCCGAACCTCCGCATCGCCTGAACAAAACCTTCGTCGCCGAACGCCGCCGGAGAAGAAGGCGCCAGGCCGCCGCGAAACCCGGGAAGGAAACCACCCCACTCATGTAGAAGACCGCAAAAGCCGTCCGCCGCAAGCAACGGAGCTGAAGAACGCTTAACGCGCACGGCCATGGCGCCACCTTCCCGCAGCCACCCCTCTTCCATCGAGCCCTGCACTGGGCACCACCACAGCTCGCCAGAGTCCCCGCCGCAAGATGTCATGATCCCACCTTCTCTCCTCGCCACCTCGGCCGGCCAGAGAAGGAAGAAGAACATACCAAAACAAAGCAGAGCACGACGGCAGAAGCGCTCCTCCCCACGCCGCCACGGCCGGCAGAAGAGGCCTGAACGCCGCACCAAGAACCAACGGACACCACTAGAATCCCAGAGCATCTTCTCCTGTACGGACGAAGAAGGCAGCTAGCGCCAAGCACCAGCTCCCCGCACCGCCGCAGCACCCTCAGCACCTCCTCAGTGTGGCCAGGAAGATCCACACCAAGACGAAGAAGAGGGCGAAGGACCAAAACTCCACAAGACGCCCATCGCCTCCGCCACGACGGCCGACCTTCGAGTACCAAAAGTCACCAGATCCAAAGATCTGGGAGGACACAACGCCGTCCACCCGCCGTCGCCGGCCAGGAAGAGGAGGAACGGCGGACTTATTCTTCCTCAACGACACCGATTTCCTCTCCAAATCAGTGCGCCAGGAACCTAAACCTACCCTATCTACACACCAAGCACCGAGGAACGAGATCCCGACCTCCTCACGCCGCCGGAGCGAGCGGAGGAGGCCAGGATCCACGCCCTCGCCGCCGGCGGAAGGGGATCTGGGACGGCTCTCCCTTTCGCCTCTGAGAGTACTGTAGAGGGGAGGAGGAAGAGACGGACACTTTTTTTTAAGGGTTCTATCTGCATTGTATCACGCATATTAATCCTTACTGTTTCTGCCATCTCGTATTTCAACGGTCCTCAGGTTTCAATACTAATTTAACTCAACTCCTAAATATTCCTTACAGCCACTTAATGTTGCATCGTGTCATACCGGCAATTAACAACACCTTACCTCTCCTGGAATCTCGAAATGCAGGCTTCTACTGTAGTTTAAACCAACCCCTAGATATGCCTGACCTACAGCAATACAGCTTGCTCGTTTTCTGTCTTCGTTTTGTCATAACTGGCGTTCCATTAATCCGTGGAGTACTAATTTAACTCAACTCCTAAATATTCCTGACAACCAATTGCTCGTTTAATACTGCATTGTGTCAGACCGGTGACTAATTGCACATTTAGCTCTCCTGCAATCTCGGGAAGCAGGCTTCTACTGTGGTTTAAACCAATCCCTATATATATATATGCCTGACCAATTGGTTGCTCGAATTCTATGTCCATTGTATCACGTTGTTGGCGTTCCATCTTGTTTTTGCCATCTCAAAATTCAACGCAAGATCCAATACTAATTTTAACTCAGCTCCTGATTAATAGCAGACTGGTGACTGACACCTAATTTGTTCTGCAATTTTGCAACTGTTGTATCAACCAACTCCAATATATGCCTGACATGATGCATGCTCGTTTTATATACATGCATTTGTATCAGGGTGGCGGGCTAATAATCCTTTTCGTTTCTTCTATCTCTGAATCCAACGGCCGGCACGCTTCAATACTGATTTAACTCAACTCCTAGATTTTCCTGACAACCATTTGCTTGTTCAGTCATGCAGCCAGACCTTATTCTCTCTTGTGTCATCTCTGCATGACGGATTCGACTCCAGTTTATACCACCTCCAACTCCAAACACAATCAGCAGGCAACACCACAACAAACTTTACCCTTGAACCATGGATCACCAGACTTGTGGGTTCCTGAATATATATTTTCTCTTCTGCCATAAGCATATGCAGGATTCAAGTGTAGTTTAAACCAGCTCTTAATATTTCCGGACATGATGATTGCTCTCCTCATTTCCTAGACTATATAACAACCTAGTAGGCAGAAGCAGAACTTACCTCAAAATACATTCGTGAACAATGCCAAGCCAACAGAAGCGAAAGAGCATGCCTTCCGTCCGCGTGGTGTCCGTGAGCACCGTGAAACCGCCGTCGCGGCAGCGCGAGCGCATCCCACTCACCTCGTGGGACGTATCCATGCTCTCCGCCAACTACATCCAGAAGGGACTCCTCTTCGCGCCGCCCGCCGCCTCGTCCCCGCTGCTCTCCACCGCCCACATCGTGCGCCACCTCGCCGCCACGCTATCCGACACGCTCGCTGCCTACCACCCCGTCGCTGGGCGCTTCGTCACCGAGCAGCACCGCGACGAGCGTGGCCAGGTTCTCGGCTGCTCGGTCTCCATCGACTCCGATGGACAGGGCGTCGAAATCATCCACGCCGTCGCCGATGGTGTGTCTGTCGCCGACGTTATCCCTCCCGGCGTCGACGTGGCACTGCTCGTCCAGTCCTTGTTCCCGCTCGACGACGCCCTCAATTACGACGGCCACCAGCTGCCCCTCTTCGTCGCCCAGGTCACCGAGCTCACTGACGGAGTCTTCCTCGGGTTCGCGTACAACCACGCGCTCTCCGACGGCACGGCCATGTGGAACTTCCTCAACGCCTGGGCCGAAACAGCGCGCGCAAGGCTTGCGAAGCTCCCGCTCATGTTGCGCCCACCATTGCTCGAGCGTTGGTCGGCTGACGGCAGCCCGGCAGCTCCGGTTCTGCTGCCGTGCTCCGACCCGTCGGAGCTGGTCGAGCGTTTGGCGCCGCCGCCGCTGCGAGAGAGAATTTTGCACTTCTCGGCGGGGTCACTGGACGCGCTCAAGGAGAAGGCCCGCAAAGAGCTCCTGTTGGCAGGGGATGCAGCTGGCGCGGCCGGCTTGACAAGGTTTCAGGTGCTCACCGCACTGCTTTGGCGGTGCGTCGCCCGGGCCACTGCAGTAGAGCAACAAACGACCGAATGCACCGCAGCCATCAACAACCGCGGACGCCTCCAGCCGTCACTACCGGCAGAATACTTCGGCAACACTATATACGCCATCAGCACGGGTGCGGTCCGCAAAGCGGAGCTGCTTGTGCGCGGCCCCGGCTGGGCTGCGGCGGCCGTGGGGCGCGCGGTGGCGGCGCACACGGACGCAGTCATCAGGGCTCGCGTGGCCGCCTGGACAGACAAGCCGGCGATCTACACTCTGAGGTCCTTCGCCCCTCGCGGTGGTCTGACGATCGGGAGCTCGCCACGGTTCGACGTGTATGGTTGTGACTTCGGGTGGGGGAAGCCGGTGGCCGTGCGGAGCGGCAAGGCCAACAAATTCGGCGCCAAGGTGTCTCTGTACCCTGGGCGGGTCGGCGGAGGCAGCATAGACGCGGAGCTAGTGCTGACGCCGGAGCAGATGACAGCGATCGACAAGGACTCTGAGTTCAGGGCCGCCGTGTCGCCGCACAATGAGAAATCTTGGTCCTGCTGAATTGGTGAAAAATGGAATTTTTATCAGTTCATTCTGATATAAGGTTGAAGCTTGCTCCTTGAAGAAAGATATTGTCTGTTAGAGTTAAACACGATGCAGCTCCCGAGTTAGTAGCTAGGATTAGATTACCGTACGTGACCCTTTGTGTCGACGGTGGGGAATTGTGTCATCAGAAATATAACCCACAATATATTCGGAAAGAGGACTCCATAAACCCTGTGTCGGAGCGGAATGTCAAATACTATTCGGAACTAGTTGAATGCCCGCGCGTTGCTACGGGGAGAATAAATAAAAATGGAGATTGATTAACTATTATCTTTTATTTTCCCAATATTGTTTCTATATGGGTGAAGTCTGATTATATCACAAAAAATGTCTAGCCTTTACCTAGAATGGTCGCTTAACTACGACCAACATGGAGGGCAAAGGATCGGAAATCGGCGAACTCCCTTGTTCTGCTCACTCTTGGATCTCTATGGCTCGAACGAAATGTCAGGTTGTTTGACAGGGCCTCCACGGCGCTCCACAAGATCATTGACAACATCGCTAAGAAATGGGTCATGTGGGCAACCAGTAGATGTGGGTTTTTGAGAAACATAAATTGAGTCTTATAGTCACCGGTCGCCCAAAGTGGCGTCGGTGTGGTTCTTCTCTCGTTTAAGGTTAATACACGTACGCCTGAGGATTCTCGAAAAACATGGAGGGCAAAGCTTGCATTCATGTTACCTAACAGAAAAACCAAGGTTCAAAAATGCATAAAACACAATCTAAAGATTACAAAAGAATTTTAAAAAACTTTACACAAGATGCATCTACCATGCTATTTATTTTCCTTACCAAATTTGACTCATTGTCACACGGGGATATTTTTTCTATGAATAGTACCGCGGACAAGTAGTGCAAAATAATTTCCGGTAAATATATCCATGCTGCTTGCAGGCATAGCTTACCGATTCATTCATGATAACACATGAGAACACAAAGTAAACATTCAGATTATGATAAAATAGTAGAACCATGTTTGTTCTCTTATTGAAGCTTATCCTGCATACACATGGTATGTAGGTTCACAACCATTTCAGTATTATTAACTGTTTCTTTCAAAATAACAGTATAAGAAGATACATGTATATAGGGACCCCAACAAGGACCGTATGTTGTATAACCTCTCTTCAGAATACCATGAAGTCCACGAAATGTCATACAGAACTCATTGACACCAATCAGTCCGATTGGTGCCAATAGCCCTGCGCCCAGTAAGACGTAATAAAAATATTTCTAATAAGCTATAATGAGAGGACAAGCATACGACAAAGGGGCATTCATGCCACTACATTGGGAAATTCATCAAAGTTCAGAGATGGCGAGCAGCTTCGCCATCCGTGTTGTTGCTGCTGCCTTTGGCTCCGACCGCTGCATCGACTTCATAGATGAATTATTTCTACAAGGAGAACATGCATTACCATGGGATCCCTGCGATGAAAGCACCAGTGAAATCTCTGCAAACCACCCACGATACGCCATGCATCCTTTTTTTATAAAGCTTGCCAAGTTTATCAAGAAGCATGGATATACCTCTTACCCATGAATGTAGATATGCATGAACCGTGAGCATCAATTGCTGATGCTTTGCCCACGATCAAATGCAAATGGAAGTAGTAAAATAAATAAAGTTCCATCTTTTAAGATGGCAAGGCATCCTAAATATGTGCAGGATATTCATGGAGAAAATGAAAATCTAAAAATAATCTGATAATAAAAAATATTGTTGAGATGTTAAAAATGAGGTACAGTTCTACCACTTAGATTACAATAATGAAAACAAACTATGATATGGTTTTTGCCAATTTAAAATTAGATCTTTGAAATTTCAGGGAAAGTAGTTCTCAGCAACTCTGTTACAGAAAGCTAGCCTACATGAAGAATATGAAAATATGTCAAGAATTTTAGTATAGCATTAATAATGGAGCTAGTTGAATTGGTGAATATCACAGCAGGTTTCTCACACACAAAAATTAATCTACAGAAATAATCCCCATGAGCTTAATTTGATAGATACTACTAATGAATACTGAATAGTTGTGAATGACCATAGTCCAATTACAAGGGTATCTATGATAGTCAAATGCAAACTGAATGGAAGAGATGGAAAGCACAGGTACCTGTACTGCAGTTACCAACAACATGGTTGAACCAAGACTCATACTCTCAGACAATATGTGTAATTTTTGTACATGATGTAGAAGGAAAAAAAATATTCACCGCATGGTATATGTGGTGAGAAACCTGAACAAACAATATCAAGAAAACACATAGCACACTTGTATATACACCAGAATTATGTTGCCTTTTCTTCGAAACCATTTCTGTTGACACATGTACAAAGTAACATACAGATAAAAATCAAATTTAATTTGTGTTGACAATACTATATCCTTTAACTGGACAAAAAGATTTAGCTTGAAAATTAATTTCCCAATTGCAGCGATGAGACAAAGATCAATTTAGTGTAGCGTTTGCTGCAAAATCTTTACTATATATAAAGGCTCGAAAACAAGGACTAAACCATTGCATCATGGTTCATTTTGCTTCGACATCTCGGTGATCGAACAATATTGTAGATAGACTCTGGATACGTGTGCCACCATTCTCACGTTTGCCTGAATGTGAACAAAAGTACACCTTAAGCACCAAACAATATGTCAAGGACATGCAACATAAAACCAAGCTAGCTACAGAATCATGATAGGTACAACTAAGGCTTAGAACCTTCTCTAGTGATGGAAGATGAATTAGTAAGATTCAGTTTATTCCCAATTCCCTTGGGGCATCGCCTCATGGAAGTCCTGAACAAGGATATGTTGAGACTGTATTTTTAAGCCTGTCTGTTCCCAGTTTAGTCTTGGCATGGTATGAGTTACAAAATGATGCGTTGGTACTTTTACACAAGGTCCTGGTCCATACAGTAGCATGAACATTTGCCATGCTAATTAAAGAAATGAACACTTAATTACTGACGGAGCAGAGGCCGTTACTGACCCTATTCCCGGTCGCTGGCCGGCCTTGTCGTTCGTGCGCCATGAAACAGGAGGTTCGCTTGGTTGGAGTAGTTGATGTACACCTTGTTGTGGAAGAGGCGTCTACGGCGAGACCGAGCCCCTCTGCCTTCTGCTCCGTCGAGGAATCGGGCCGGCCGTGCGGCGCAGCCGCTCGCTCCCGCTCGTGTTCGTGAGGAATGCTCGATGGCGTTCTACCGCCACCGCCACCACCTACGGGATGGCCCGCTGCCTGCTGCTCCGTTGAGGACCGGCCACGAGTTAGCGGGGAATTGAGCCGGCCGTACGGCGACGCAGGCGGTGATGCCCGCTCGCTCCGAGCCTCCGACCCGTTTGCCCGAGGTACAGGACGAGTTTTTTCCTCTTCCTCGATAGGCGGCGTTTGTTGGGCCAGTTCGGGCCGAGGCCAGCGGTAACATGGGCTTCTATTCGGCCCGTATCAACGCGCGCTTGAGGAGAGGCGGTTAGTACCACAACGCTTAACGAGGAGACGTCAAACCTGTTTATAATCTGTTGTGGCGACAGAGCGTTCACCAGCCGGCAAGGGTGATCAGCAGCTATCAAATGGCTGGTTAATAGTGATCCGTGGTGGTCTTGTTAGCATTCATGTACTCATGTCGCGTTCTATGGATGTATATACTTGATGTAAGCCTGACATGCCACCGTGGATCGCGTATGCCACTCCGACATGGTAGTGTGTGCACTTTTTTAGTCAGCCTATGTTTGACTCGTCTTATGAGCGAACAACTGTGAACTCTGGTGTATATCTCCTGACAATTTCTATGCTACTCCTGTCGTAAAAAGGGACATATGTGGATTTAGTAAAAAGTTAATGTCTTTTAAGTCTGGTCAGTTTTATAGATATAACTATGGATATCTATTGTACAAAATCAACATCAACATAACAACCATAAAATAAGTTATCATGTTTGTTTAATCTTCATAGATATAGCTCTTGGCACACAATTACTATGCAAAGAAACGCATGAGAAACTAAAAATTACAATATAGTCGTCTGGTGCAGCATTTAGATATGGCTGCCTGTGATAACACCACTTGAGCCGAGGTTGACGTAGATCGTTGCGGTGAGATAGAAGATCCTCCAAAGAGGGTAGTCGGCTAGGAGGAAGAGGAGGCCAATTAAGGTGCAAGGCACTAAAGCACGGATTGGCCTCGTCGACCGAGGTCAACATCAACGCAACCTCGCCGCCATTTATGAACTTCGCATATAAAATAAAGAGGTTCCCAGGAGCTCCAGATCTTGTGTCTTCGCACATCTTCCACCACCACAAGAAGATACGGTCAAAGATTCTTTTAAATATGGGTCTATGGAAGAAGGCAATGTAAGACTCCTTTAATGACCAAGTGGTTTATACATCTTTTTCTATAGTACCCTTCAGACACATGCTTGAAAAGCAGATGGACGAATACAAGTTTGATAAAACTCGTATTCATAAAGCCATCAAGTAGTGTTTGCAAGACATGCATATACGTAGGTTTTAGACACATGCATGATTTTTACGAGAGTATACAGTTATAGGCCGATCCGTTATAGCTAATACCAGCTAAGCCACAAATTCACACAATAAAGCAGAAATTACAATATGATGCATAGCCGGAGTAAGCCTAAGTGAATTCTCCATCTAGGACTTCATAATACATAAATATACAAAATACCATATTTCGTCTAGACTAGACACTCCATTATGCTCATGAAGACCATGACTTGAGGTTTAGGAAAACTCTATGGAAAATGCAAATAAAATTGATGAATGCAAATATTGTTGAACTCTTGAAAATGCCATAGTGCTTTATCGCACATAGGCTCATCTCAGTCCTTATATTGTAAGAGATGCCACCTGACACGTTAGCTGCAATAAAGAGTATCAATCCTACAATCTGTGCATAAACAATAATAGTAATTTACAAAGATTCTACTAAGTAAAAAATACAGCATAAAGGTAGACATATATTCTTACACCATCCCCAATTAGTCCGTAATTGACCCTTAACCGCTAGTGCATACAAATCTTGAAAGGCTAGTAGAAAATTCCATAGACAATGCAGATATTTTGACAAGAGGCCTTTCACATATAAATTCAAAATATAAACTATTTTGCTTACATACGTACAAAAATTGTATTGATACCTAGAATTTTGAGGGAGGTAGGGGCGGGGGGGGGGGGGGGGGGGGGCATTTGCCCCCCACCCATCTTAAGTAGGTCTGCCCCATGAAACATCCTATAATATTTAAATTATTTAAACCACATCTTCTAACAAAATAAAAGGCAGAAATTAGTTCGACTGTGCTTTTCTGGAAGGATTTCTCGTTTGAAAATGAATGATTCGCTGAAAAATCTCGCATGTTACCTACTAAACGAATTGGGCTTCCGGACGACGCGACCTATAAGTGACACAATAATTCAGTGAATTCTTACACGAAATCGTCTATCATCAATACGATTCAGCACTTTGCCCAGGACGGAAGGCCTTGGACGGCTCTGAGAGCTGCCGCCAGGCCATATTAGGAGCATTAGCAGGAGCAAGCTCAAGTTAATCATCAAACTGATAGTTCATCATCCATAAATATGCGTCAGATCCTAGTATTCATCCACACTAGACACTCCAATTTGCTTTTAAATTCAACGAAATGAGGTTTAGGAAGAATGATGGTGAAATTGCGAAAGAGAAACTAATGAATGCAAACACTGTTGAAGTCTTAAAGATGCTACGATGCTTTATCGCACACATGTCCAGCTCACTGCCAATCTGGTAGAAGATTTTGCCTCACGCATTGGCTGGAATCAAGAGTATTAGGCCTACAACATGCATACAAACAATAAAAATAATTCATGCGGCTTATATTAAGTAAAAAATATAGTAGAGGGGTAAACATATGCGCTTACCCCGTCTCCAATAGTAATCGGATGCTTGAATGCTGTTGCATACAAATCCAAGAAGGCTAGGGGAAGATTCCACATACCGTGCAAACATCCTTTCTAAAATCACTTCATGTATAAATCAAAATACTAATCATGCAACGTCTTTAAGTACTTCTACCCCATGCAACATCCCTGCCACACATCGCGCCCAATGCGACAGAGCAAGGTTTGCCAAAGCCTCTTACAGCAAGGGACATCCATTTCCTTCGCCTGCAGTTAATAAACACAAAAGAGGAATGGGAATGACTAGGAGACGAAAGAAAATAGAGAATTGTAGATACTTAGGGCTCTCTCTCTCTAATTTGGTGGATTATTTTGTGCGGGTTCAGTACTGCAATATTGACATGGACCAGTGGGACTATGTCGTTCAAGTGGTGAGGGTTGTATGAACAATGATGGCGCTCACATTGTTCTTGAGCTTTCCCATTTTCCCCCAATCCAGGCACTTGTCCACCTCTCTCTATCTCTCTTTATTTAATATTTTCACCTCCCATTCTAATCTCAGTCTTATCCTCGTCTGTTGAATCTTGTTGTTTCTTGGATTCATATTATGCTTGCTCCAAGTTTTACAGAAATTCCACTTCCAAAACAATATTTGCAAGACATATACGTAGGTTTTAGACACATGCATGATTTTTATGAGAGTATACAGTTATAGGCCGATCCGTTATAGCTAATATCAGTTAAGACACAAATTCACACAATAAAGTAGAAATTACAATATGATGCATTAGCCGGAGTAAGCCTAAGTGAATTGTCCATCTAGGACTTCATAATACATAAATATACAAAATACCATATTTTCATCTAGACTAGACACTCAATTATGCTCATGAAGACCATGAACTGAGGTTTAGGAAAAATCTAGGGAAAATGCAAATAAAATTTATGAATGCAAATATTGTTGAACTCTTGAAAATGCCATAGTGCTTATCACACATACGCTCATCTCAGTCCTTTTATTGTAGGAGATGCCACCTGACACGTTAGCTGCAATAAAGAGTATCAAACCTACAATCTGTGCATAAACAATAACAGTAATTTACAAAGATTCTACTAAGTAAAAAAATACAACATAAAGGTAGACATATGTGCTTACACAATCTCCAATTAGTAAGTAATTGACCCATAACCCCTAGTGCATACAAATCTTGAAAGGCTAGTAGAAAATTCCAAAGAAAATGCAGATATTTTGACAAGTGGCCTTTCACGTATAAATTAAAAATATAAACTATTTTGCTTACATATGTACATAAATTGTATTGATACCTAGAATTTTGAGGGAGGTAGGGGGGGGGGGGGGGGGGGGGGGGGGGGGGGGGGGGGGATTTGCCCCCCACCTATCTCGACGTGAGTCAGTCCTGGATTTGTCCATTTAAATTATTTAAACCACATCTTCTAACAAAATAAAAGGCAGAAATTACAAATATGAGGAGCATTAGCAGGAGCAAGCTCAAGTTAATCATCAAACTGATAGTTCATCATCCATAAATATGCATCAGATCCTAGTATTCATCCACACTAGACACTCCATTTTGCTTATAAATTCAAAATATAAACTATTTTGCTTACATACGTACATAAATTGTATTGATACCTAGAATTTTGAGGGAGGTAGGGGCGGGGGCATTTGCCCCCCACCTATCTTTAAGTAGGTCTGCCCGTGAAACATCCTATAATATTTAAATTATTTAAACCACATCTTCTAACAAAATAAAACGCAGAAATTACAAATATGAGGAGCATTAGCAGGAGCAAGCTCAAGTTAATCATCAAACTGATAGTTCATCATCCATAAATATGCGTCAGATCCTAGTATTCATCCACACTAGACACTCCATTTTGCTTATAAATTCAACGGAATGAGGTTTAGGAAGAATGATGGTGAAATTGCGAAAGAGAAACTGATGAATGCAAACACCGTTGAAGTCTTAAAGATGCTACGATGCTTTATCGCACACATGTCCAGCTCACTGCCAATCTGGTAGATGATTTTGCCTCACGCATTGGCTGGAATCAAGAGTATTAGGCCTACAACATGCATACAAACAATAAAAATAATTCATGGGGCTTATATTAAGTAAAAAAATATAGTAGAGGGGTAAACATATGCGCTTACCCCGTCTCCAATAGTAATCGGTGCTAAAGATGAGAGAGATGGTTGGCTGAAGGCGAAAGCCCTGCATGAAAAAAATAAAGACCACAACTATATCAAGAAATGCAAGAGCAAGAAATTCACCTAGGCTAAAATATTTATGTAAGAATAAACATCTTTGTAGTTTAGAGAACTGCAGACTAACTAAGATATTTCCTCATTGTTTTTCTTTATAGGATTAACCCATTGTTTTGATAAAACATTAACTGGAGCTGTTTCTTAAACCGACGTCTGAAAGGTAAGTACTACAATAAAGCTCTCCATGAAACATTGACACCGGCAGAAAAGAAGTGATGCTATTTTGAAACAATTGAACAAAGAGATAATACAACACATATTCCTTAATGTATTTCACAGTAGTGCCCATCTGTTATTGTGAAGAGGAATAAGGAGAGGCGAATACACACCGAGAGAAGATCCAGGAGAGGCAAATACTCACCGAGCCATAACGAAGTGGACGATGAATCCATCCTCCTCTTCGGCTTTTCTCGGCAACGTCGTGGAAGGACCTGCGAGCTGACCGTAACGTTGTGTGTGGACCAGCACCATATAGGAACAATCAAAAGGACACAGGATGCGCACCTTCCTTGCAGCGATGCCGAGCGTGGGGCTGATGGCCTTGGGCTGGCGGCAGGGACCAGCATGGGCTAGGGCTGGGGCTATGGTTGCGGTGCTGTAGGCGGTCGAGCTCGCTGGGGGTAGGGTTCAAATTGAGAGGGTCGAGGTCGATGCTGCAGAGGCGGACAGGCTGCGTCACGGTACAACCTGTCAAATGTGTTGACGGCTACCATGGCTGGACCTAGAGGGCTAGATGCGGAGCTCGTGTTGGATCTTGGATGTGGTCTTCCGGCAGGAGGAGGGGCTAGGGATGGAGGAGGACGGCGGTGACCTTGGTGCTCGAGAGAAGGAGCTAGGGATGGAGGAGCTCGGCCGAAGCTGGAAGATGCCAGTGCTTAGGTGGAGGTCTTCCGATGGGCTGGAGACGGCCGCGGTAGCGGTGGCAGCGGGGTCCGAGACGGGAAGAGCGGCAGCGGCGTGGGCTCAGATGCTAGGCGTGATCTCGAGAGGCGGCCGCCGTGGGCTCAGGTGCTAGGCGCCGGTAGATTCAGGGCGGGCGGCGGCCGCGGGCGAGGCGGGAAAGGAGGCAGCGGCCGTGCAAGAGTTGGAGACGGAGGGCTGCGCGGTGGAGGACGCGAGCGAGGTCACGACTCACGACCTAAGCGAGTCCTAATCGAGCGGAGTGAGCTGCGTGGTTTGTCTTGGACTGCGATGCGTTGGCTGGGCTGGGCCGAGGTAGGAGGGATCGCTAGCGATCGAGTGAGCCACGGAGAGATGGTTCGCTCGGTTACACGACCAACTCCCATTTAATAGTAAAGACAATAAAGTGCACCGACGGCCGCCCGAATAAATCGGAAAGGAGAGTCCAATTGCAAAAATGCAAAATCACAACTAGTCAGCAAATTAGTGACTTGATGCAACAATTTCATAGTCAAACGTTTCAACTCTCTACATGCATTATTTTAGAGCCCCTAGTAATTTGCAAAGTAAACACCAAAGTAGGATTATGTATTAAAAATATAATTATGCATTGACAAAAAAATGGAATATAAATTAATGAAAAATTAAGATTATGCATTAACAATAAATTTGATCACACATTAATATATTTTTTGGATGATTTATAAACAAAATATTCGGGTCACACGTTACCAAAAAAGTTTCAATTATGCATTAACCGTTAAAAGTGAAAATTCTAAACATAAAAAAAATATACAAACTACCGTTGGAACCGTTGGATGTGAATTGAATGGTCTAAATAAACCTTGCGGGTCCATAGTTGTGGAAAAACCGTGTTGGTCCAATTTGCCGAGCACCCGGAGCACACACACAACAATGGAATACAAAGATGTAAACATCTGGCAACGCTTTGCCAGAGTATCTATTTTCGTACTCGGCGTATAACTTAGTTACGTGTTTCTGCCACACTCTCTGTGTATAGGTCTGCCGAGTGTTTTTGCCGCACTCGGTGTAAAAGATTGTCTGAATGTCGCCTTTCAGCAAACCCTCATCCCAACATTGTCCCAGACACGGCCATGTGTAACAGTTTGCCGAGTGTCTTTTTCACACTCGGCAAAAGTTGTTCAAGGGTTTTGCCTTTTTTATATTTGTCGAGTGTGTCTTTTCACAGGTTCTGCCATTTGGTGCAGGAGGTTCTAGGTCATGTCTTTGCCGACTGTAACACTTGGCATGCGTGCCTTTGCCGAGTGTAATACTTCGCAAAGGATAAACTGCACGTTTTGTTTCCTCGTGGTTTGAAGCATCCTTACATTTTAGCGCATTCAACAAATATATTCATTCGTTCAGCACAAACACATATTTAGTCATGGATTGGATTGGAGGAGATAGATGAAACCATGGAGTGGGAGGGATACGATTTTGCGATGCGCACTCGTGACCCCGCCAATATTTTCAGGGGTGTTTGAGATTGAGCGAGGCAGGAGAGACAATGAAGTGGGTCACGTGTCGACGCTAAAGTTCAACGGAGTTGCGAATAAAAATGAGGAGCCAAGGAAGGAGGCGGCGTAAGTGAAATCCAATCTGTCACCGGGTGCTTATGCACCCGGTACTTAGAATATTTTTCGAAATGTCAAAATATTTCGAAATAAAATTTCACGGATATATCTTCACTTCATATATGTTCAAAAGCCTTAAAATATCAATATTTTTTCTAGACTATGTAAAGCTCGAAAAAACTAGTTTTAACACCAAAATTTATCTTTTTTTCATAGGACACAAAAACTGTCGGTATTTCGTGAAACGGTTTCGTAAACACATATCATGTTAAGATCTATATGCGAACATTTGTTTTCAATTTCTTTTGAAATTTGCATCCGGGAGTCAAAATGACCCTCTCGCAATGTAACGGGGACCTTACCTATTTTTGAAGTACTGTACTAGAGATTTAAATTAGAAGAACAGAAAAGTGTAGGCTATGTGAAATCTGGGCCGTATCATTTAGGCCCGAGTATACTTGGAGCCCATCACCGTGTTCATCCTCATATCTTTCACCTCACACCCGTGGTTGTACCCTTCAAAAAAAAAAAAAAAGACGTCGTCGTCTCCGTCTTGTCCTCGTTTGGTGCCCGTGGTACCTAATCCATCCGCGAGAAGAGGAGAGCAGAGGCTTCCCCCCCACCCGCCGCCCGCCGCCGGCCGATCCAACCGCAGCCAAACCGTAAGCACCTCTCATCTCCCAGCAATTCCTCGATCTTGTCGCCCTCTTCTCTGATTCCTAAGCGGAAAATCCACCGGATCGCTAGAATATCGGTCGATTGGTTTCCTAGGGTTTGCCTGCCGTTTCGGGAGAGATAGAGAAGATTAGAAGCCCCCTCTTATCGGTAGGGTTCGCCGGCGCCCCCCTGCTCTTAGCTCTGCCGCTCGTAGGATTGGCTTCAGCAGCAACCGATCCTGTAACTGTTACCAATTCGACGGATGCATTTCGTCTGCATCTCATGAAGTAGCTATCGAGTCGTGTGGTTTCACGTGCCTCGTCTGACGCCTCGTGTCCAACTTCGCAGGGGGCCCTGAAGGAACCCTTACCGCCATGAGCTCCCTCTGCCCTTTCGCAAAAGCCGGCACGGCTGCCGGGGGCGTTTGCCCGATGAAGTCCGACAAGAGCGGTGCCGGTGGCACGGCCAAGCCCGACAAGAACGGCGGTGCGTGCCCTGTTACCGGAAGGAACCACAGTGGCGACGAGAGCAGCGCCGACCGCTCCGCTGGAGGAGACGAGGGCGCCGAGGACCCTCGCGTGGTGCCGGCCAAGTGCCCCTTTGGCTACGACTCCAACACCTTCAAGCTCGGGCCCCTCAGCTGCATGGTCTGCCAGGCGCTGCTCCACGACGCCAGCAAGTGCAAGCCGTGCTCGCACAAGTTCTGCAAGTGTGTGGTTCTCGTGTCTCGCCTATAGAATCAGAGACATTGTTTCTTTCTTGGTGTGTGCTGACCAGATGAACCTTGGCAGGGCGTGCATATTGCGCTTCAAGGACTGCCCGTTGTGCGGTGCTGACGTAGAAGGGATCGAGCCGGATGAAGAGCTCCAGGCCCTGGTCGACCGCTTCATTGACGGCCATGCCCGTATCAAGAGATCACTTGCTGGAGGGGATGGGGAGGCAGCAGGGGGCAAGGGAAAGGTGATATATGAGGATGTCTCCATGGAGAGAGGTGCTTTTCTGGTTCAGCAGGCTATGAGGGTCAGTAATCAAATCAACTCCAATGATTAGCTATTTCTTTAACCTGTGAAATTTGCTTCATTCCTGGTCATCAAGTATGTATGTACTGATTTATCAGTGAACATGATGTTATACCAGTGCTTCTAACATCTGCATCTCCAGGCTTTTCGCGCACAGAACATTGAAAGTGCAAAGTCGAGGCTCAGCATGTGTGCAGAAGACATCAGGGAGGAGTTAAAATCTTCAGAAGATAACCTAGACCTATGCTCCCAGCTTGGGGCAGTATTGGGAATGCTTGGGGATTGCTGGTATATGACCTTCTCTCTTGGCCATTTCCCTTCCCAGCGTGTTCACTCTTGCAAACTAAGAGATAAAGCTCGATCTGTTACGTAGAAGATAGAACAGACAGATGGTTCATAGTGTAATTTTCCTTAGTTATTATTTGACAACCTGGAAACTGTAGTGTACACGTCATTGATCTAGTAACTTCTCACCATGAAACATTCCTTAATTTCTTATTCATTTATGCTAATGCCTGCATGGCTGCATGTTCTGAGTTTTGACTAATATAGTGTTTTCCTTGTAAAAGGGTAGGGAGAAGTATATGGGCAATCTCATCATACCTAATTTCATGTTCTTTCATTGAAATATTGGACAGTGCTGTACTTCTATGCTTTTCTACTTTAGAAAGCACATATTAGCAATTTTGCAATGCTCATGGTATGTGCGGACTAACTGATGAACATAACTGATAGTTTGCCAGTTGCCATGGAAGTTGCAACTTGCTTGTCTGGTATATTTGAAAATTGCAATGGGCGAAGTAGAAAACCGTTAACCATGCACCATGCCTTATACCAGGAAGCATACGGGTGCTAATCATAGGGCGATAGCTTGTCTAGCCATCTGGAAGGATCTTAGTTCTGTGCAGGATTCTGTTACCTGCTCATATAGGAAACACATGGTCAGTGATATGTCTCCCAGGTCACTAGTGAATATTTTGCTCTTTTCAAAGTGCTACTCTGCATTAGATTTAGCTAATAAATGTTTGTCGTAATTCTTCCGGTGTATCATTACACATTATAAGGGTGACACACACTGACCTTATTTGCTTATCTTGGATGAACACATTGCACACTGGTTTATCCCTGTTACTCATCACTGGGCCTTTAATTTTTCAGTCGGACCTTGGGAGATGCGCCTTCAGCGATCACTTACTATGAAGAAAGTGCTGAGTTCCTCTCGAAATTGCCCACAAAGGATCTTGAGGTTGTTTTCTAATTTAGTGTCATATCATCTTTGTAATAAAATAAAAAATAATTTTTCAATTGAGCCTTTTCATTCTTCTACAGTTGGTCCATACGCTCTCAGTTTCGCTTAATAAAGTGGGAGACCTTCGCTACTATGACGGGGACCTCCAATCTGCAAGAAGTTATTATGCTCGTTCTTTAGACGTTCGCAGAAATTCAGTAAAGGAACACCCGGCTGTGGCCTCCCAGGTGATTGAAATGCTCACATGCTGTCAATTAAGAATTCAAGATTAAACATTACCGCAAACAAGATAGCCAGTTATCTCTGAAACTAGAGGAACCTTAGGCGTCCTTTTTTTTTCTCCAATTTCAGTTAACTACTGCTGGATTTTTATTTTGACAGTGGAAGTTGTCATGCCAGCTCTTGCATTCTTTTTAAAATGGTATCAAACTACTATGCACAAAACCAGCAGGTTATCGTCTTCCATACTGCACATGTCCGTACTCATCGGCATGCACACAACCCAAACACAGTAGAAGATAAATGATAACTAGGTTAGCTCCCTCAAACTAAAGTTATGTATGCTTTGTGAGTATTACGATGAAAACAAGTGCTAGACCATACTAGAGCTATAAGAAGTTACATGCTGTAACCTTTAACTTTTCTTAGGTGATTTACCATAATAACTGACAATTTGATGAAGGAATGTGCTAACCTGGTTGATTTTACAACAACTGATCCTCTGTGACTGCATGTCATTATATTTCTAACCCAACTAATGGAATGCAGCATCGTTAAAATTTCTTATTATATTTGAAGTCAAGAGAAAACATTTGTCTTTGGTGTTCATCTCTTTGGAAGCTAACACCTGTCATCTAAAGTCTTTGTGATTCTGCATGATCCACACACATAGATTGAAAGCGGAAATTCACTTTGGCACCCGGGTGCATATGCACCCGGTATTTGAAAAACATATTTTAAAATGTCAAAAAAATCTGAAATAAAATTTTGCGGATAGATCTTCATATTCTATGTGTTCACAAAGTCGTTTCACCAAAAACCGATATATGTTGTGCCTTGTGTAAAAAATGACAAAAAAAGTGTCGTGAAAAGTCTTATTTTAGCACCAAATTTTTCCTTTTTTATACAAGCCACAAAAAATGTCGGTTTTTCGTGAAACGACTTTGTGAACACATAACATGTTAAGACCTATGCGCGGATTTTATTTTCCAATTTTTTTGACATTTCAAAATATGTGCAAAATGCATTTTAAATAAAGGGTGCATATGCACCCGAGAGCCAAAACACCACTCCCGATTGAAAGTTCATATACATTCTGAAAATATGTGGTAATGATGTGTCGGGAAAGGAAAGGAGAAAGAAGAGTAGAAGACTAACATGCTCAGGAAGTGGGCACAGTAAAACTTTATCTGCTTCTAACGCAAGATCCTGTTTTGTTGTATAGTGGTGAACTCATTTAGTTTAGTGAGGTGTTCTTCTTGAATCTGCAACCTATTAAGATTATCTTCTTTAGTCCAGAGGATCATAATGTGACAAATTTTATTTGGATGGCACTTGTGCTACAATAGAAATGTTAGTCAAGTTAGTCATTGACAAACTGAAATGTGAAAAATGTCAATTTGAGATCACCATGTTTGCTTGATTAGTACTTCTACATAATGAATCTCAAATATTGATTAAGAATGCACTATAAAATATATTGTGGTTTGAACAAGTAGGCTTGATGAGGGCAGGCCTTGGTGCAGTGGTGAGGTCCTCCCCACTTCTGCCAAGAGGTCCTGGGTTCGAAAGGTCCTGGGTTCGAACCAGCCTCCCTGCACTGCAAAGTGCACTTTGCAGGGGTAAGACTAGGTTCCTATAATCCCTCCCCAGACCCACCTTTTGTGGGAGCCTATGTGCACTGGGTCTGTCCTTTTTGAACAAGTAGGCTTGATTTATCAAACCAGATTTTAACTGTTTTCAGTTAGAAGTTAGAACTATGCTGTTACATCAAATAGATAGACTTTTTCATGCTGTTGTTTGCTTTAGCTGCTATTATCTGACAATCAAACGGGTGCAGGTCATTGATCTAGCGACTTCTCTAGCCAAAGTTGCGGACGTTGATAGAAATCTTGGCAACGAAGAAGTGGCTGTCGAGGGTTTCGAGGAAGCAATCAAGTGCCTCGAGAAGTTGAAGCTGGATTCTGAGCATGCTAGTCTAGAACAACGGGTAGCTACAACTTACCCTTTCCGCCTTTTTGTTCCGGCATGTGTTTTCTGGACTGACTTTCGTTCTGTGCTTTTTCAGAGGCGTTCCGTTCTCGACTTCCTGCAGAAACAGTTGGATGACAAGTAAGATAGTCCCACGCCATGGGGTTCAACTGCAGCGTTGTTGTGATGCGTATGGAAAAGTGATGCCTTGTGTGTAATACTCGTGCATTGTAAATGTAATCTTGTAACCAGAACCCGGCAGAGACGGCAAAGGCCCATAGAAATAGTAGTCGCTTTTAAACCGATGCACTGCCCACTGTTCAGGTTTTCTGGTGTATGTACTGAGTGCTTCTATCCTCCCATACTTCAACTATGCGTACCTGAACGGGCCAGGCAGAACTAGGCTGTTTTATGGCCCCATCCGTTTTAAAATGTAATGTAAGGCACGTTCTATTTCGCACGGTTTTGATGCATGAATTTGACCGCTAATACCATATGCCATATTATATGGACTGTGGATGCACTTGCAAAATTATTTCATATAATGGTACTAATTTTTTTTTGAAGCCTGGGAGCATCCGTGTATTCAAACAAAGATCCAAATTACAAGCAGGAGCACACGAACACTACAACGACGGAAACCGAACACTACAACGACGGAAACCAGAGCAGCAAACCAGCAGCAGAACACGAGCAAGAGCTGCAGAACCACCAAGAACAACACCACCGAAAACTAGAGAAGAGAAGACCTCCAACCATGTTGAAAGCTGCAAAAACCACCCGATGAACGAGCACAGCAAGGCCACCTCTTCTCCAGCCCCAACTCCGACAAGCACCAGCAGAGCAGGCTCACCCGAAGCAGCAGCCACCTTCCTCCCCACCTCTGCGGCCCCCTCCAGCAAGAAACACCGCCGGTCTTCACTTCAGCTTCACGCCGTCCAGGCGACCCCCGAACCAGACCCAGCAACCTCCAGACGGCCCCTCCCCTCGCCGCCACGGCCGGCCAGAGCGAATCCGTCGAAGAAGACCAGCACCACCAGCACCAAAACCAGATCGCTGACACCCACCAACTCCTCCCCTCGCCACCACGGCCGGCCGGAGAAGCAAAGATGGGAGAGAGCGCCGCCCCTGTACAAGCTTCCACCAGGCCCCTCACCGGCGCCGGAGCAGACGACGGCGAAGCGAGGAAGGGGCCTCGGAACAAAATCCAACGGAGAAGGCCGCCGCCACCGCCTCGGCATCCTCCTCCAGGAACAAGAGCCTCTCCGGACCCTATCCAGCAGAGGCAGCTAGATCTTGCCGTCGCGCGCGAGCAGCAAGAAAACGATGCCGCCAACTCCTTCACGCCGCCCCGAGAGACGCCGTGGTGGGGGAGAAGCCGTAGCAAATTATTCCGACGCGGCGCCGTCACCGCCACCCCGACGGCGCCCCAGAAAACCTAACCCTAACCCTATCTACAGGCCGGAGTCGTAGAACCAGGGTTCCCCCACCCTCCCGCTGCCGAGGCAGCGAACGGAGGGGGAGGGAACCACCGGCCTCGCCGGCGCTCGACGGGAGGGACGCGGTCGCCTCCGGATTCGCCTCTGGATTTACTGTAGAGAGGAAAGGGGAGGAGAGCCCGAGCGAAGACTATGGTATAATGGTACTAATTTTGGGTACTAGTTCTCTTCGAACTGTTTCTTGTTTAGTATATGGAAGAAAACATTATAACTAGGTTGTCACCTATCATTTCATTTATTTGCAGGATTAAAATGATGGCATTATTTTATTTCATTTCATTTCATTTGGCAAGTGAAATAGGGCATGACATGCCACTACGCCAAGTTATATTTGTGCTCTTACCTCGTTCACATATCAAAGGGGTAATAAGTAATCTGGAGAGAATATTCTTATAAAATATGGAATATCTAGTTTCGGTGTTCTTAAAGTCCTAAAAAATTGGGTATGACGAAAACTGGTAGGTAACTACGTCTATGCTCTTGAGGACCTCCTTTCTCCACTCTCCTCTTTCAGAGGGGGCGTTCTAGGGATTTGGAGCATTTTTTATATTCATTTGCCAATTTCGTGCGCGTGTGTGCTGGTGGTGGTGGTGTGTGTGTGTAGGCCCACATATCTGGGCCCACGTCTTTCGGTTGGCATTTCAAAGCCTTTCGTGACCCTATATTTGAGTGTCGTCGGTTCATTTCGTTTTACCTTCTCTTTGCGGCGGGCAATCTAGTTTGACCTTAGGACCATGGTCCTCGCGACAACATTTTCAACGAAAGAAGATTTGTCACCGCCGTTTTTATGAATTTTCAAATCTGTTTGGCTTGATTTAGCTGTATTTTGAATACATTCAGTACGACAAATATTAGATGTCAGGTCGGCATAATTTACCCCATGATTATGTTTCTCTCTCTCTCTCTTTTTATTTTATTTTTTTGCGTTCTAGTTGACACCAGTGGAGTAGTATTTTTGTAGGAGAATTAGTGGAGTAGCTTTGAAAATGGATCGCTTGTGGCTGGAACAACAGGACGATGGCCCACAAGCCTGGTTTCCATCGCCTTACACACGATACGCACGTCACATAATGTTTTGTGCTCAAAAAAAAAAAAAACGACACGCACGTCACGGATCCGCATGTTTTGCTTCTCTTCTCCACCAATGAGAGCATAGCACACAGATAGTGTGCTTCTCAGCCTCTCAGGCTTTCTCCCTCATTTTCCCTTTTTTCTTTGGTATGTTTTTTCTAGCCCTTTTTATTTCTATTTTCATTCATTTATCTGTTTTTCTTTAAAGTCAGTTTTATATTTTTCAGTGAGTTTTACCTTTCTCATTTAGTCTAAAAAATGTTCCTCCTGTAGTTGGGATGTGTTCTACGGACCCTATCTTCATATATATAGTTGTGATTTCACCAGTGCTACAATTTTGTTCTCCATACTCTAAAATTTTGTTGGGTCAATAGTCATGATTTTTTCTCGTGTGTTTAAACTTTTTTCCTCCTAATCTACGTTTTGTTCCACGTAGTTTAAAATTTTGTTCCTCGTGATTTGTTTTTTCACGTGCTTAACTTTGTACTGCATGATCAAATTTTTGTTCCTCTTATATTTGTGTTTTGTTCCACATACTCTAAAATTTTCTTCAACTTTATCCATATTTCTTTGTTCCACTTGTAGTCATGATTCGTTTCATGGATGCCAAAATCTTATTCCCCTTGGTATAGTTCCCTCCGTCCTTGTGTTTGTTCCATGGTCACAAAGTTTTTTTTCCCAAGTGTTCTATTATTTTGTTACTCGTATAGATGTGATTTGTCCTTCGGTGCTACTTTTTTTTGTCTCAACAGGAGTCATGATTTTGTTCCATTTAGTCTATACTTTTGTTTCTGTTGTAGATAAGATTTGTTTCTCGGATTCTACATTTATGTTCCATCTGCAGTTATTGCTAATTTGTTCAGATGTTGTATTGATTTTTTAATCCCATAACCTACCCATATTTGACGTGGTATAGCACACTAACGAGTCTGGACGACCTTCTGGGCTAATCTGGGCTACTCGCGTCCACCATGAGTGATAGCAAATTAGCCAAGTCGAGCGAAAACGGGCTGAAAAGATATCTTCTCACTAGAAAGAAGAAATCCCCTGGAAAAACTAGAAAGAAATAAACAAGAATATGACGTGTAACAATGGATGCATGCATAATTTTTAAAAAAAAAAATATATGCATGCATAAGGTCCATTCTTTGGTCATGCACTCATGCAGCTAGCGACCATGAATTGAATGCAAAAAAAAAAGCAGCGGTTACTTGCTAACCATGCATTGCATGTAGTGTTATCCGTTGACCTTATTCTTATCGTCACCATCATCATGATGATGACCATGTTTATCATTTATTTTTTAAATACTGTGGGGGTGTCAAGTGGTGTACCATTTCTCTCTCACGAGATTAAGGTGAATTAATGTGCCTTTGTAGCATATATAAGCATTTTTTCACAGGGACCAACCTTTGTTAGGCCAGCCCCAAAAAAATGGGAATTCGAAAAACTTGAGCAGTATGCTTTCTTTAGTTCCTCCAATACCTTCTCCGAGAAGTTGTCCCATGCATGCACACACTTCCTTAATGAATAAGTTCAGTAAACATTTGCGATGCTTATTTCCAAATTAATTTAAAACTGGGTTCGAACCTTCTGTCTAAAAAATATTTATTTCAAAATTAGTTCATTTTTCAAGAGAAGACATCGAGGAGAGCGCACATGAGTGACCTGATGCTCCGTGATTTTCCGCAGGTTTTCACGTATGCTGGTTAGTTACTTATCCGCTGGAAAATGTAAGACTGGCATGTATACCGTCGTTACAGCGACATAAAATAACGGCAAACTAGTATCGATGCAAAAATGTTAGTTACTCAAACAGAAAAAGAACGCCTTTTCGTGTAACAATCATGAAGCTAGCTAACGGCCAGGAATGCGGTCTCGATCGACTTCATTCATGCATTGAGCAAGCTAGCACGCATGCATGTCAATTTATGCATGCACTTAGCCGACCCGTGGTTCTGTAGGATAATTATGTTACTTGCACGATTTTCCTCCTCGATCTCTTACAATCTGACTTTAAAACTGGCTCTAAAAGTGCATAGTTATAACACTGTATGTTGAAAGATACTCCTCCACCAGCATTCCTTTTTGTGACGTTCGTAGTTCCGTAGTACGTGCATTATATTACGTAAAGTACAACATCAACATATGATGACATCTGCATGCATAATGAAAGGTTCAAAACTTTCTTAATCCTTGTTATTACTCCAAAATATCTATAGCACTATATACGCTAAACCATCTTATATTTTCTGGCCGGGTCTTCAGGCTATGGGGCCCCATTTTCAGTCTATTTCTTATTATCTCTCTATACCTATATGTGAATTTTCGCATATGCCGACTAGGACACACGTAATTTTATGGCAACACACAAATAAGACATGACGATCTTAATGAAAATTTTATGCTGCTCAGAAGATCACTATTGGTAATCCTCTCGATTTTGGCTCGCGTAGGTGCATAGGTGGAAATAGGGTTGAGAGGACCGAGTTGGAACAAAACTCCACATAAATGCTTCCTGGAAAAATGACAAATAAGGAAGAAGACATGATTGAGGTGGGCCTCGCTAGGTGGTTGTCGCCCAAAGAAATTATGTTGGACATCTTTGCAGACTCCAACTGAGAGGAAAATTTTGGGCTCGTAAAAAGGAAATCTGAGAACAAATCATACTTGTTAATTACGAACATGATTTCTATATAATATTTAAGACTAATTTTTATATATAATTAATTGGTTGGCCTCATATTCTAAAACCATGTGCGATTTTAGGTTCAAAGATGTGAAATGGGGCCATGAGTGTTGACATGGCCATGTTCAAAGATGTAAATTCTCCACCATCTTATTTATCAACAATTGGTCGGGGTTTGAGGTGAGGGGACCTGTTATCGACCTTTCTTTTTGGTATCAAGCTACATGAGAGGCTGCATCTGTGCTAACTTGGATGTGGCTATTATCGTGGCAACAACTAAGGAAGAAATTGCACAGCTAATGAAAATTTTATACAGCCAATGTAGAGCCAGAGACGGGAGTGGGCCAACTTCATCCGAAAGCCCCCGTAAAGCCTCCGCAAAAAGGAACAAATACATGAATATTAATGACCGAGATGGGCCAATCCTGGCTCCAGGCCTCGCGAGGTGGTTGTCGCCCAAAGTGAATTGGGTCAGACATCTTTGAAAAATCCAACCAAGAGGAAACAAATTGCGTGCACAAAATAAAATCAAGGAACACCCATACAAGTTAACTATGTAAAATATATGCATGATTCTAGATAATGTTAATTAAGTGGTCGCATATTTAGAAATCATGTGCAATTTCATGTACAAAAATGTGAAACAAGGCTATGAGTTTTGACATGTACATGACCTTATTCGACAATGTAAATGTTGCAGCATCTGATTTCTCGATGTTTCACGTTTGAGAAAGTGGACCGGTAGTTCTCGCCCTTTCTTTTTGTTATTGCGCTATAAGAGATATTAAATTAACATATGTCGACCAGTAGTTATTTTTTTGGCAACATTGATGAAGACATTTCTAGCTAAAAGTTTCAAAATTGGGGCATGCACAAAACCCCCAAATAACCATGCTCGTTAATTAAGTGAAGTTCATGATTTTTTTCAAACGGTTAATGAACCGGAAGTGTAAAATATATGTGTAATTTTATGTTTAGAGATATAAAACTAAATGGTCACACATTTCAAGCTTGAAGTTGCAAAAAATTAATCTTACCATGAAATTGCATTCTATATATTTCTCCTAAGAAACAAAAAATCTGACTTATAAATTGAGTGTTATCATATAAATTAATCATGATGATTTGGATGTTGCATGAGGAGACACATGGTCGAGAGATGCAAAAGCAGGCGTTCAAAAAGGAAATTACATGTATCAAGAAATTACCATATGGTTTCCTATGAAATAGAAAATCAGAGTTAGAACCTTTGAACTTAATTATACAGATTTATCTTAGGGTGGGGGTAATGGGGCACGAGGAGATCGACGCAAGGCGGAGATATAGCCAAAGGGAGTTGATAAGCACATAGTCACGCACACCTGGAGGCCTGCCTAGATGGACATATCTCGATCGTGCCATCTTTTCTAGAAAAGGGTGAAAACTGAAAAGGTTGGTCTATCGTGGCGCAACTACGTGCATTCACCGGTACACGACGACCTGGAAAGCATATGAAAACAAGTAACTGATCTATCTCCCCAAACAAACATCAATGGCGTATGCTGGTATATATGCATGTGTTTGCATGCATGCGCAACGTGAGCCGGCTGGCCGGTTCCATGCGTGAATTCAGCAGGGGCTGAGGCATGTCCCCTAGCTTGGTAACTGATGAGAACCCCTCCATGGTTTCATGGAGGTTTTCGAGAAGATATTGGCCGAGCATATGCTTGCATGAACAACGTGACCGGCTGCCGGTAGATACCACCTTATAATTGGCACATATATTTCTACTATATTATTGCTATATGTATGGTTCTATATGTTTTACCATAACTTAGCATCCATGCATATATGGCTATATTTATATATGTATGTTGCTAGTTTTAATTGATAGATCGATACTAATGCATGTGAGCATCTGTTTGATTTTCATCATAAAGGCAGCAGCAACAGAACCACATATTTTCGTTGGGGATGAGACACATATGCATACGTTAACAAGAATGCCACCAAAACCAAGTATGCAAATCTGGCAATGGCATGTCATGTAGAATTTGGAGAGGTTCGAGATACCTGGCTGCCTGTCGCCACCGGGTGTGGCTCCCACAGAAAATGCCAAGCATTGCAGAGTTGGAAAGGAGGAGAAGCTATCTATCTATCTAGCTTACCATGCATGCATCCATCCGTTTGCCACTGAAAACAAATTAAACAAATTGCCAAAAAGGTGTAGATGGACAGAGGCTTCTCTGGCAAGTGCCTTGCCCGCCCACGCCTAGCTGCCTCCTATTTAAACATGTACCTCCTCTGCAAAGCTAATCAAATTGCTCCATAATCACAAGCCGGCCCACAGTTTTTCTTTGCATCAGTATTAATTTGCACCATTCCAGCTTACATTTCCCCAGCAGTTACTACCTAGAGGGCTGCCATGGCAGAACACCTTCATCAGCAACAGCAGCACCACCACCAACAACAACAACTGGAGCTCCCACCGGGGTTCCGGTTCCACCCGACCGACGAGGAGATCATCACCTTCTACCTCACCCCCAAGGTGCTTGATAGGACCTTCGTCGCCACTGCCATCGGAGAGGTCGACCTCAACAAGTGTGAGCCATGGGAGCTGCCCGGGAAGGCGAAGATGGGGGAGAAGGAGTGGTACTTCTACTGCCAGAAAGACCGCAAGTACCCCACCGGGATCCGCACCAACCGCGCCACGGAGGCGGGATACTGGAAGGCCACCGGCAAGGACAAGGAGATCTTCGGCCCGCCACCGCCCGTGCTCGTCGGCATGAAGAAGACGCTCGTGTTCTACAAGGGCAGGGCTCCAAGAGGGGAGAAGACCAACTGGGTCATGCATGAGTACAGGATCGAGACCCGCAAGGACCAGGTGCCCTACGCCACCAGTAGCGCCGCCGCCGCCATAATCAATGCAGCTTCCAAGGTACTTGGTACATACTTGATTATAGTGTACCCATGAACATGAACAGATATACACGTTCCTACGTAGTAATACCTAGCTATATATAGCAAGCTGCTGATCCTATGAAGTTGATCAAATTGCACTGAATTAATTTATGCTTTGGTACTACGTATGTAGGATGAGTGGGTGGTTTGCAGGATCTTCCATAAGAGCTCTGGGATCAAGAAGGTGGTGATGCCGTCGTACGCCATGGCGGGCATGCAAATGTCCATGGGAGATCAGCAGCAGCAGAGCTTCGCCGTCGACTGCGGTACTGCATGCACGCTGCCTCCTCTCATCGACTACGCCACGTCGTCGTCGTCCTCGCTGGCGCCACCACCGCCGCAGCTGCATGCACCTTCTTCGTACCAGCTTAATGCAGCCGGCTCCGCGGGTACGTCGATGATCGGCGGCACGGCGGCACTGCCAGCGATGAACGGGCAATACTTTGGAAACCACAGCCACCACCACCAGATGATTGCGCCGCCGCCGATGTCGTTCTACCACCAGCAGCTGCAGATGCAGATGCACATGATGGACCAAGGCTTCATGGCTGGGGCCGGGCCGGCGAGCGGGCCGTCATCCATGGTTTCGCAGGAGGACACCGGGACCGGGCTGAGCAACAACGATCAGAGCAACGCCGCCCCAGCCGCGGCCGCTGAGATCTCGTCAGTGGACATGGGCATCGATGGCATGTGGAAGTACTGATGAAGTGATAATCGCATACGTACGTGTATGCATGCGTGAACCATCTGGCATCAGAAGGTCGATCGGTATATGTACAAACATATATTTCTTTTTGAAGTTTCAACCGCAATTTTATATTTTCTAGTGTGGTCGTGAGAAAGTTTGTAGGCATGAATTGCATGTGCTAGTATTTCGACTGGGTGTATGTGTACTGGCTTGTATATGCACCACCGGTGTATACCTACCTATACCTAGCTACATTTGCATGTGCTGTAAAATGCCTGGCAGTGTAGACCATGCATGTGTTTTGAACCTATATAGAATAATTATTTATTTTAACTACAAATATTGATGCAAAGTTAATTATGTTAAACACTTAGCTTATGAATTAGACCGCATATGTATCATATTTGTAAGCAAAAAATAATGTGCACCTCTTGCACTCACTAGGAATCCGACAGTGGAGGACGCTCGGCAAAGCCCATAAACACGGTCAACAAAGCATTTGCCGAGTGCCAACTCTCAATGCTGAAACTACCGAGTCTATTTATCGTGCACTTGGAAATTGCTTTGTAGACTGTTGAATACGAGCTCTCAATTGACAAGCAAAAGTCAGTAGACAGTGCAATGTGGTGTAAATCGTTGTTGAGCATTTTCACCCGGCTCTCCTCTCCATTTAGCTTGGCTTCTGACGGCTGCTCGATAAGTTCATTCGGAGAAGAGTCTGACACTCGGCATACTACCCGATTCGGCAGTGAAAGTTAGAAACATTTTATTAGATATGTGCTAGTAGTACACATTAGTATCGGTATACAAGATGTGTGTCCTCTTCGGGATGCATTTCAGAATGACAGAATGGTTGTCGTTGTGCATCAAGGTTGGCGAGAGCCCGGTGATTCAACGAGTCCCGAGTCCTGTCCTCTCGGCAGTGAATGGGCCGTCATCTCTACTCTTTTTTTGCGACTACGTCTTGCAATATTTCTCTTTTGTGTTGTTGTGTTATGGGTGACATTAGTGTTTCCGCGGAGCTTACCTTGTGAGCTTAGTAATAGTTCCCAATCTTCATTTTTTTAAGGATGGACCATGCTATGTCTCAAAGGTGTGCGCCCTTCAAATCAGGGAGAGCGGGCATGAGCGTTTTTTGGTGGAGGAAACATGTGGTTGTCCAATGTTTGGCCAATCGAGAGTGGACAAGGGCACATTCCTATTTCGGTGGTGTATCTCCTCCTCCACCCAACACCTTAGTCCTTAGTTGCTCTACTGGTGGCCTCGACTAGCGTTTCAAGACCCCTTTTATTTTTCTTTGTTTTCTTGGTTTGCCTTTTGTCTCTGAAACAAAACAAGGGTAACCGAGAGACGAGATTAGTACGCGATAATTTTGTGCAATAATGGGCCTGTTTGACCCACGAAGCCCAAATGATCCAGATTCCATTTCCATAAGCAATATATGGACCTAGTTTGCCCTTAAAACAAAGGGCTTTCTTATGTACAATTTCACACCCATTAACACCGCCCGGTGTTAGCCCACATGATTGATCGGTCCGCTTGATCTGAATAAAATAAATAACAAATAAAGGAGGAAAATAGATGCACTTTAAAACAAACTTGTAAGGAAATAAGTTATGACTTTCGTTGCGGTTACGAGAATGATATATACACCTAATCCTACCTACTAAGTGATCATCACTATTGCAATAGTGATGACCACTCGTATTGTTTCGGGTATAGCTCGACTTTTCAGTCAACACGATAAACTCCAGACTCCACAAAACCAGTGGCGGAGCTACGTCATATAGCACCAGGGTGCCTACTGGGGCATCAAGCATGAAAAAACATCATTTAGGGGGTGCATATATGATGAAAAATTGCCATTTTACCAAAAAAATCCATTTTACCCAGTGTCCCGTGCACCCGGTTTGTCTCATGTAGATCCGCCAGTGCACAAGACTTTCGCACATTGCATGCGTGTTTCCGCAGTGGATGCACCTCTTGGCTCTTGCCGTTTTGGGTGCCACAATCGGCACTCTAAATACTGGGAAATCCTAATCCTACCTACTAAGTGATCATCACTATTGCAATCCCTACTTTCATGTTCGAAACCGAACCACTACGAAATTTTAGTCGTGAATCGATCTCCACTACAATTCTGGTGTAAACAGCCAGTCTCTTAGTGTTCAGCGAATTTACCACCTCCAGGCAATCAGTCCACACTAAAAAATTTAGAAACCCAGGTCTGCTCCAGTGAGAGAGCTTCTACACATGGATGGTTCTTGACGAGGCTCTCAAAAGCTTGGCATGCTTGTCCCTGCACACTGCGCTGACTGATCCGTGGACTTCATTGCGTGATACAGTACCAACGGCATTGATTTTAGCTAAGCCAATTGGTGGTTGAGTCTACCGTGCTTCTTCCAGGGACATGAGGACTGTAATTCTGTGAGAAGTTTATGCAGACATAGGCGTAACGGTCGTACGAACGGTTATGTTTGACAGTTTTTTTTTCGAAAACTATAATATTACCAAAAAAAAAAGGTTGGGGTTAAAGTTTTCAATACGGCATAAAACTGCAGTTTGGGAAGAACGTCACGGTTTCGGAAAGCATGGTATTTGTTGCATCCAAACAGTAAGGCCTAGTTTGGTACTTTAGTATTTTCTAAACTGAAGTATCTCAAAACCGAAGTATTCCAACGCCTGGCAAACAAATACTTCAGTTTTTCTCATTTCTCAGTTTGGAAATAAATAGGTCCAGACCTCTTTCTACAATACTTCAAAAAAACTACACTTCTATAGAATACTTCAGTTTAAAAACCACATTATTTATTGGATCCAAACACCTTAAAGCATTTAATACTTCACTATTTTTAGAAATCGAAGTATTCTCTGCATACTTTAAAAATACTTTGATGGCAAACGGGGCTAATTGTTTTAGAAATACTTTGATATCAAACGGCACCGAAGCTCTTTTTTTTTGGAGCACCCCCTGAAGCTCTTGTGATCAGATTAAATTCCTATAAGCAACACATGGGCCGTAAAAGTCATTGGGCCTCTTATGTTAAACGCATGTGCATTGGGCCTCCCATGACTATTTCCATGCCCAAAACAAACGTGGTTCTATTCATTTAAAAGATGCCCTAATTTTTTTTACAAAGAAAGCCTAGTTACTCTAAAAAAAGGTAAAGGAGTTTATTTTCTAAATATATAAGATCTTTTATTTTTATTTAGCCATGCATCTATGTGATAAGACCACTAAAGAGTTCAGCTTCCAATAGGTGAGTTTATTCTTACCAAAGACTTCAGCAAGCTTCTTACATAAAGTGGGTAGGTAGTTGAGGAAAAGAATATGATTCCATGAGTTAATTTGTTAACATGGCGACTCCATGTGCATATATGAATGTATGTGATGGAATAGCATCGTCCAAAATATATCAGAAAACTTCAGTTGCCTCGATCAAAGTAAAGAAGATGCCTTGGATATGCATGGAAATGGCAATGCTAACTTATCTAGTTAAAAACTGCAACACTTATTTTGAATCGGAGAGAACTCAGATGACTATTCCCACGCCCCAAAATAAACGGGATTGTAAATTGATTCTATGTCGTTTAAAAGATAAGCTTTAGCTCTTTTCTACAACTACGACGATAAAGAATTAGTTTTTGAAGAAATGGAAGCTTCCATTAACTTTTTGGCATGCATCTAGGTGAGAAAACCATCAAAGAGTTCTGCTTCCGGTTGGTGTGTTTATAGTTACCAAAGACTTCATTAAGGTTCTTGCAGAAAGTCGGTATGTAGTTGAGGAAAGGAATTTGATTCCATGAGATAATCTTATATGCTGAATCCATGTTGAATGTAAGTGATGGAATAACATCCATGCAAAATCTATGAGAAAACTTCAGTTGCCTCGATCGAAGGAAAGAAGATGCATGCCTTGGATGCATGGAAATGGAAATGCTAACTAGTTCTGCCAGATCCTTTGTTCAACCAAAAACAGCCATGACATACAAGAATTGTCTTGAGTAATTAGCATATACTTCTCTACTATCTAAAAACAGCATGAACAGAGATCGTAAATTGGCTGCAGTGAACTAGTGAAGCAACCACAAGTAACCTATCAGATCAAATAAACTGAGGGGAACGAAAGCCAACACAGCATATGGAAATCAAAATCAGGGGACCAAAATTCATACTAAAATTCCCACCCGCTATAGAACTTGAACAAGGAACAACCCAGCGCCCCCAGGCCTCTGCTTGCCGCACGCGCCCCAACCCCACTTGCCCCTGACGAGTGTGCTGCGGCGTCGGCGCTGGTCCAACTCCTACACAAATCTCCATCCCTCTGACCTCATCACAGTCTATTGTCCGTTCGATCTCATGAGCGCGCGCTCTGCCAAGCAAAAGTCGCTTTCCGTCCCGCATGCATGGACCCACTCAAGCGTTCCTCTCTCACTTTTCTCTCTCCGTCTTTTCCTCTCACGAACACACGAGTGTTCACAAAATTCTCTGCAACGAAATATTAAAATTATTTTCAACAATAATTACCACTAATTCCAACAAAAAAGTAACAATTCAACATTTAAAACTTCTCGTGAAGATCCTTTGTGACAAATTAAGAAGATACTTTTCAACAACTATTACCAACAAAATAAATCACCATTTCAACGATAATTACCGCTAATTCCTACAAAAGAAGTACCAATAATTTCCGGTGAAATCCATTTGCAACAAATTAAAAAGATGTTTTCAACAATAATCATCAATGTTTTCAACAAAAAATCATCAATATTTCCAACAAACGAAATAAACAAATACAACATTAGATATTTTACAAAGGGAAATCACTTTGCAAACAAAGTATAAACATGATTTTAACAAAAAATACAAACAATCTCAACAAAAAATATATGACAATTTCAAAATCAGCAATTCATAATGCAAAAATTCTTTTACAACAATAAACACCAATGATTTCAATAAAAGTCATCAACGATCTCAGCAACAAAATTTAACAATTACAACATACTAATTCACCAAAAAAGTTCGTTGCAGGGCATGACGATGGTGGTCTGTAGAGAAAACGAACAAGTTTTGGAAACACCACACGATCGGGGTGATCTCTCGTTAGCTTTATATAGAGTACATGGCTTGGAGATCACGTAGGATCTCAACAGAAACAGAACCAAATCGTATCCAGGTGATTCGGTTAGCTAGCCTAGGTACAGCTATACATGAAATATACGTGACAGATTTACATATGTTAACATCCCCCCTCAGTTTGTGCGTCGAGCGGATGAACGCATAAACTGGACCGGAATTCGGAGAACAACGACGAAGAGAGGCCCTTTGTCATGATATCCGCATACTGATGTGTAGAGGGCACATGAAGAACCCGGACCTGGCCAAGAGACACCTTCTCTCGAACAAAGTGGATGTCGATTTCGATGTGCTTGGTTCGCCGATGTTGGACGGGGTTGGATGCCATGTAGACGGTGTTGACATTGTCACAGAAAACCACGGTGGCAGCGGCCAAGGGGTGGTGAAGCTCGCCAAGGAGTTGGCGGATCCAGCTGCATTCGGCGACGGCGTGAGCAACAGCCCTGTACTCCGCCTCCGCACTCGATCGGGACACCGTGGCTTGCTGCTTGGAGGACCATGAGACCAGGTTGTCGCCGAGGTAAATGCAGTATCCGGACGTAGAGCGCCGAGTGTCAGGACACCCAGCCCAGTCGGCGTCGGAGTACGCTGTGAGAGACGATGGCGAGGAGCGAGACAAGTGCATGCTGTAGTCCATGGTGCCTTTGATGTAGCGGAGAATCCGTTTTACCAAATTGAGATGAGGCTCCCATGGCGCATGCATGTAGAGGCACGCCTGCTGAACGGCATGAGTGATGTCGGGGCGCGTGAGCATCAGGTACTGCAGGGCACCGGCATAGCTGTGGTACTCGGTAGGATCAGCGAGGAGCGCGCCATCTTCAGCGGAGAGCTTGCAGCGGACGTCGATGGGGGTCGCGCATGGATTGCAGTCTACCATGCCGGCACGCTGGAGGAGCTCGAGAGCGTACTGCCGCTGGGATAGCACCATGCCTGACGAAGTCCGAGAGACTGAGATGCCGAGGAAGAAGGACAGAGCACCGAGGTCTGTCATCGCGAACTCGGAATGCAGCTGCTGAGTGAGGCGCCGAAGGAGCTGATCAGAGGAGACTGTGATGATGATATCATCCACGTACAGCAGGATGTACGCCATGTCCTGTCCGTGCTTGTAGATGAAGAGTGAGACGTCCGACTTCGAGGCGACGAAGCCAATGCGATGCGCGAAGTTGGCGAAACGCTGGTACCACGCTCGCGGGGCCTGCTTGAGGCCGTACAACGACTTGTGTAGGCGACAGACGTAGTCGGGGCGGTGGGTGTCGACGAAGCCCGGCGGCTGTTGACAGTAGACCTCCTCGTCGAGATTGCCGTGGAGGAAGGCATTCTTGACGTCGAGCTGGTGGAGCGGCCAGGAGCGCGATACCGCGAGGCTGAGGACGATGCGGATCGTGGCCGGCTTGACGACGGGGCTGAACGTCTCGTCAAAGTCGATCCCCGGCTGTTGAGAGAAGCCGCGAACCACCCATCGCGCCTTGTAGCGGGCGAGGCTGCCATCCGAGTGGAACTTGTGCTTGAAGATCCATTTCCCTGAAACAACATTAGCACAAGCTGGACGTGGAACCAACGACCATATCCCATTAGTAGCAAGAGCCTGAAACTCATCGTGCATGGCGCGCCGCCAGTTTGGGTCGAGCAGCGCACCCCGGTATGTCTTAGGAATGGGAGAGGGAACGGAGTGAGACACGGTGAGGTTGAGACGATCAACAGGGTGGAAGAGGCCGCGTTTTGCACGAGTTACCATGGTGTGGTTATTGGAAGGAGATGGTGGTCGATGGATGACGACGGGTGGAGAAGAAGCGCTGGACACAGATGTGTGCGAGCTAGGTGGGCTGGGCGAGTTAGATGGGCTGGGCGAGAAAGAGGCCGAAGCCGAGGCTGGCGTGGGAGGGGTAAATGGGCCAGGGGAGTAGCGTGGAGAGGGTGGGCCAGAATGGGGCCCAAGCGGGCTGGTGTGGGCGTGCCGAGCTGGGGAGGCTGGCGGGGTGCCATGCATTGCGGGTTGCGGATGCTCATGCATAGCGGGTGGCGTTGGTGGCATGTGATCGACGGCGGGCGCAGGTGTGTTCTGCGTGGCGGCCATGTCGAGCAGAAAATCAAGCGTGGCTAGGGTGTTGGTTGGCCGGTCTGGGGAGTGGGAGAACGGGAAGACGGACTCGTCGAAAACGACGTGCCGAGAGACGATGACACAACGAGTTTGTAGATCGAGACAACGATAGCCTTTGTGGTTGCTAGGGTAACCGAGGAAGACGCATGCGATAGAGCGCGGGGCGAGTTTATGGGGAGCGGTGGCGGATTGATTGGGATAGCATAGGCAGCCGAAGACACGTAGAGCGGCAAAGTCTGGTGCGACGTTGTGTAGGCGAACATATGGGATGGCGAAACCTATGGATTGGGAAGGCCGAATGTTGACAAGGTGAGTGGCGGCGGCTAGGGCTTCAGCCTAGTAGGATGGTGGCATAGAGGATTGGAATAGTAGGGTGCAGGTGACGTCGTTTATAGTGCGGATGGCACGCTCGGCCTTGCCGTTTTGGGCAGACGTGTAGGGACACGAAAGGCGAAGGCGAATACCGTGAGTGGTAAAGAAGGAGGTGACGGTGGAGTTGTGATTACCCCCAAGATCAAGGGATCACCGTAGCACCTCTCAATGTGGAAGTAAGGTATCGATCCGCAGGAGCAAGAAGGAAAAGTTATCTATTCCCTACAACTAAAGTGTCACAAGTTTTAGTTGATTATGCACTAAACAAGTTTGGAGAACAAGGTGGTTGATGGATGGAAGTAACCAAGCAAGAATGTAAAAGTGTCCCAATCCTCTTCAATGCAAGAGGACAAGACAAAGGTAGCAAGCAAAAGCTCTCAAAGAGAGAAAGCCCAATCCTCTATGCAGCAAGAGGACAAGCTCAAGTGTGAGTTTCTTATAGGAACAATGGACATGGTTCATGGGTTCACTTAATCCTCTCTCCTCATCTACTACGGTTATCATGTTATAGATAAAGTACACACAATTGTCATGTTTTAATGGTAGCTTTTATAACGGCTATATGTCCTAAAACACATAGTTGAAAGAAATACTCATTTGTGTTGCTAGGTCACCCTCGTAAGGCTAGCGTGGTTTCTCTCACTCCCACATCATACTCTTTCTTTTTACCCCCAGATAAAGGATGTTGGGCGGTACTGTGTCACTCAATACCTATGCCGTGTCACATCGGCCATCCCGTACCCACATACATCATACTTCAAGAACAATATTCAAAGTATGACAAGTCATAAAGCTCCAACACAACGGTAAATGCATAACAAATCATCTCACACCACAATATTCACCACAAAGGTATTACATAGATGACCGTAATCATGTTCAGCAGCTCATACGGTACTAATTAGTGAAGCTCAAGAGAGAGGAGAGATACAAAAGTTACCACCACAAACCCTAGTCCAGGGGGTGGACTACTCCCCCTTCATCATGGTGATGATGGTGGAGAAGTTCTTGCTGTAGATGTTGATGATGAACACGCCGGAGGGGGGTGGAGCCCTCCGGAGGCGATTCCGGCGGCGTTTCCCCCCTCCGATCTTCTCCGGCGGCAGCCTTCTGTCTCTCTGTTTCGTGGTTTTCTGTTTCTCCGCCGCCTCCTTTCGCGAAACGGGGGACCTTTTTTATAGGCGTTTTTAGGTCACGACTAGGTCGGTGGAGCAAAGATCGACGGCGGAGCTCGAGGAAAAGAGCTGGCCCACGCGGCCAGGTACAGGCCGCGTGGGACCCTCCATTTCCAGCTGTTGGGCTTCTGGTCTTCAATTTAAGCCCATTGCGTTCGTCTCGAAAATTCTGAACCGTGCTCTTTGGCCTTGCCCTTTTTGGAGTCCCGAAGCTCCCGGAAAGTCTGAAACACTAAAAAAGACGTTTTCTGGAAAACAGGGTTAATTCCAAATAAATGGGAAAACTATGAAATATTCCCAAAATCATTATAAAACATTGATATAACCCTTATATGATGCAAATATGATTGGAATATAAGCAATTAAAGTGCAAAGTTCATGTATGCATTTTACATGCATCAACATCCCCAAGCTTAATCCATGCTCGTCCTCGAGTATGAAGATGATAAAACTAACATGGACTTTGCAATTTAATACTTAACAATGAATATCAAAGATGATTACTATTGCTACATATAGTCAAATGATTCATTCTTCAAAGGAGTAGCAATATGCAAATAGTTTATGAAGTGATATCAAGTATTCAAGACAAGGATGTTCATTGATAGTTCACAAAGTGTAACATGGTAGCAAGTAATATGGAACACATGTATGCATAATGATAAGTAGAACATCCTACAATGGTCATAGAGTGTAGATGAAAATCTGAATATGATAGGTGTACACTTTGGAAAGATGTATATGTGAGTAGAGGTAAAGCATGCATAAGTTTCATCCAACTTCCAAACTCTTCTACTTAAGTTAATGATTGCAATAAGGTATTCATTGGTGTCAAGCTCTCATTGCCCCTATCATAGCATCTTGAATGATTAAGGTTAAAGTGAAAGCAAATATGAGTAGTGTGCTTGATAAAGAATGGGTTGAATGTCTCATGCCCCTTGAATACAAGTACTTACACCATGTGTTACTCAACTTGGGAAACAAAGCAAGTTCAATTAAATATCATTGTAAGCATAATAGTATCATCAAGAGCGTCAACTGGGGTACCTCTTGTCCCAAGATATGGAACAAGCCCATATCAAAATGACAAGACAAACAAACAAAATGAACAATCTCAACACCCTTTTTATTTACCATTTGGAATAGTTTTTTATTGCAAGGTGTATCACAGAAGGTTCACCATAGTATGTAAGTAAATTTCCACCATGAATGATGCATGGCTTAGATTAGCGGCCCAGGCGTCTCTCTAACCATTTACACAAACTCATTTAAACTCACTCTATTTCCACATTTATTTCAACATGATAAGCATCCATAGACAAAAGCACATGATATCAACTAAATGAGATGAAGAGCGTGTTGAAAGCTTGCCATGTGACAGCACATATGGGCTAACTTCCAACCCAAAACATTCATCAAGCCACAAACATCATAATCTTAATCACAATGGGTCAAGTTTTATTATGCAAATAAAAGAACATTGTGCATCAAGTTCGTGAGAGCTATATAACCAATTTTTTCCATTGCAATCAATAACATAAACATTTTCATTCAGAGGTAAGATAACACAAACAACATGTTAAACATACTCGGAATAGCATAAAGCCAATAGGTAGATATGGTGGACTCACTGGAATAACTTTGGTTGAAGGTGTTGGAAACAAGTTTTTGCTTGTTGGAGTTTTTGGGCTAGCAAAAGGGAGAAAGTTGACCATCTAGATGCATGCATGAGTGTCCATAGAACTAACTAATCCATGTTAAACCAAGTAAAATAACAATCAGCACCAAAACATGAATAAGTGATAGCTCTTCAAAAAGAATTTGCAAACTATTACTCATAAACAAGCTCATGAATCATGCAACTATATGTATCATTAAAAATCAACTCAAACATCCCTTTTCCCAATCTTATAAAAGCATCCAACATATTTCAACCCATATTTCCAGTAGCTCTCTCATATATAAATGATAGTGTGGTGGTCTCTCAAGACTCAAACAAAAAAAAAAAACGACGCTCCAAGTTTATGCGATAAAGTGTTTCGATCGAAAAACAGAAGTTGGACGTGTGCAAACCGAGAGTGTGTAGGTCCAGCGGGGTTGTCTTCACATCCCCAAGCTTATGGTCTTCACCATCCTTGGATAGCTCTTGGTGCATCTCCTCCAATCCCTGTGAAAAAACTTCAAAACACCGTTTCTCCCATCTCTTTTCTGTGGGGTGCATTAATAGTGATAAACAAATAGGTTCTTGCTGCATATAATCCTTGAACAAAAATTCATATGAATGTCCAGAAAGTGTATAATGTTGTATGCCTACTCATAAACTCAATTGGATCAAAAAGATTCAACTTAAAAGCTCAAAGCATGCATCAAACAAAATGGGACAGAATCTGTCCAGAAAAACAGCAGCAGCAAAACGTATTTTTCTACCCTACCAAACTTTCTCGAAAAATTCCGAAAAAATTCATGCATACAGAGGATGAAAAGTTGCAACTACAGTTCAAATATGAGCTCATTCGGAGTTACAGAATAAGAATTAAAAATCATACCGTGCACTGACTCGTGCAGGAATAAAATCTCCGAACGCTATAAGCAACTTTTTCAAACCAAAAAGGGTAAAACTTGGCACTTTATTGAAAACTCCAGAACCTAAACTAAAACAAAGTCTCTTGTACAGCAAGAGGACACAAAGAAAATCACACAAAAAATAACCGGGTTGCCTCCCGCAAAGCGCTTTCTTTATAGCCATATAGCTAGGCTTGATAGTTTTAATGATGCTCCCATAGGAATAAGAGTTGAATATAAAAGAGCATCAAGAAGCAAATATCAAACACATTTAAGTCTAACCCACTTCCTATGCATTGGGATCTTGTAAGAAAATAAATCAATAAAGCACAAAGTGACTAGCATAGGAAGGCAAAGCAAGTGCAACTTCAAAATTTTCAACAAAAAGAGAGAAGACTTAATATTTTTGAGATATATGAAATCATGTCTCCCTCTCTCATAAAAACTTTCAGTAGCATCATTGATAAACTCAACAATATAGCTATCACATGAAACATTCTTATCATGATCCATATGCATAAAAGTATCATTACTCTCCACATAAGCATAAACAGTTTCATTAGGAATAGTGGGAGTAAAACATTCATAATAATCATTGTAATCATCATATATAGGAGGCATATCATAATCACAATAAACTTTATACTCAATAGTGGGTGGACTGAAAATATCATATTCATCATCATAAATGGGAGACATAGTATCATCAAACAAGTCAAAGAACCTCCCCAAGCTTAGATGATTGCAAGATATAAAAGAACCTCCCCAAGCTTAGTCTAGTGCACACAAGAATAGAAACTTAAGCGCTACGCTCCCCGGCAACGGCGCCAGAAAAGTACTTGATAACCCCCAAGAGCAAGGGATCACTGTAGCACCTCTCAATGTGGAAGTAAGGTATCGATCCGCAGGAGCAAGAAGGAAAAGTTATCTATTCCCTACAACTAAAGTGTCACAAGTTTTAGTTGATTATGCACTAAACAAGTTTAGAGAACAAGGTGGTTGATGGATGGATGGATGTAAAAGTGTCCCAATCCTCTTCTGCAAGAGGACAAGACAAAGGTAGCAAGCAAAAGCTCTCAAAGAGAGAAAGCCCAATCCTCTATGTAGCAAGAGGACAAGCTCAAGTGTGTGTTTCTTATAGGAACAATGGACATGGTTCATGGGTTCACTTAATCCTCTCTCTCTCATCTACGGTGATCATCATGTTATAGATAAAGTACACACAATTGTCATGTTTTAATGGTAGCTTTTATATGGCTATATGTCCTAAAACACATAGTTGAAAGAAATACTCATTTGTGTTGCTAGGTCACCCTCGTAAGGCTAGCGTGGTTTCTCTCACTCCCACATCATACTCTTTCTTTTTACCCCCAGATAAAGGATGTTGGGCGGTACTGTGTCACTCAATACCTATGCCGTGTCACATCGGCCATCCCGTACCCACATACATCATACTTCAAGAACAATATTCAAAAAGTATGACAAGTCATAAAAGCTCCAACACAACGGTAAATGCATAACAAATCATCTCACACCACAATATTCACCACAAAGGTATTACATAGATGACCGTAATCATGTTTAGCAGCTCATACGGTACTAATTAGTGAAGCTCAAGAGAGAGGAGAGATACAAAGTTACCACCACAAACCCAAGTCCAGGGGGTGGACTACTCCCCCTTCATCATGGTGATGATGGTGGAGAAGTTCTTGCTGTAGATGTTGATGATGAACACGCCGGAGGGGGGTGGAGCCCTCCGGAGGCGATTCCGGCGGCGTTTCCCCCCTCCGATCTTCTCCGGCGGCAGCCTTCTGTCTCTCTGTTTCGTGGTTTTCTGTTTCTCCGCCGCCTCCTCCAGAGAACGTCGGGGGACAATTTTTATAGGCGTTTTTAGGTCACGACTAGGTCGGTGGAGCAAAGATCGACGGCGGCGGAGCTCGAGGCCCAAAAGAGCTGGTCCCACGCGCCAGGTACAGGGGCCGCGTGGGGCCATCTCATTTCCAGCTGGTTGGGCTTCTGGCCTTCATTTTGAGCCCATTGCGTTCGTCTCGAAAATTCTGAACCGTGCTCTTTGGCCTTGCCCTTTTTGGAGTCCCGAAGCTCCCGGAAAGTCTGAAACACTAAAAAAGACGTTTTCTGAAAAACAGGGTTAATTCCAAATAAATGGGAAAACTATGAAATATTCCCAAAATCATTATAAAACATTGATATAACCCTTATATGATGCAAATATGATTGGAATATAAGCAATTAAAGTGCAAAGTTCATGTATGCATTTTACATGCATCAAGTTGATGAACTCGGTTCCGTTGTCGGCTTGCATGGCAACTAGGGGGCGAGAAAATTGTGTGCGAGCATACGCGACAAAGTTAAGGATCACGGCGGCGGTGTCAGATTTTCTTTGGAGAGGAAAAGTCCACATAAAATGCGAGAAATCATCAACAACAATAAGGTAGTATTTAAAACCAGAATTACTTATAATAGGGGACGTCCAAAGATCACAATGTATCAGTTGAAAAGGAGCAACACTCATCGAGGTAGACCTAGTGAATGGTAGCCTCACGTGCTTTCCAAGCTGACAAGCGTGGCAAACATGCGAGGGTGCTTTATTACATGGGATAAGCGACTATTTATGAAGATGCGACAGAGCATCACGACCCGGATGACCTAAGCGACGGTGCCATAGCTCGGTGGAGGTGGTGGCGAGGATACCATGGCCGTAGTGGTTGATGACCGATGATGGGAAGACGTAGAGGTCGCCATGGCTACTGCTGCGGAGGAGCACGGCCTTGGTGCGAAGGTCCTTAATAGAAAAACCAAGGGGGTCAAATTCAATGGAACAGCGATTATCAGTAGTAAAGCGTCGAATAGAAAGAAGGTTTTTAACAAGATTAGGTACTACTAAGACATTGGAAAGAGTAAGATTGCGAGTGGAAAGAGGAATAGAAGCATGGCCGACATGGGATATGGGCAACGTGGAACCATTGCCCACGGTGACAAGAGACGATGAAGGCGAGGGAGTAAGATGTGTAAGCATACCGGGGTCGGAGGCCATGTGTGCCGTTGCTCCAGAGTCCATGACCCACTCGCCACCGTTGGTCGATGGATCGGCAGAGGTGCTGGCTGCGTTGCTCAGGGCAGCCATGAGGGCGGAGCAGTCCCAAGATGGGCCGCTCGTGTAGCCTGGGATCGGAGGCGGGTCGGAGCCGAAGGCCTGGCCGTGCAGAGGCGCGAGGGAGGTGAACGCCTGGGCGGGAGGCGGCGCGCCAACCAGCCCGGCGCTGGGGTTGGGCCGCATCGCCGGCGGCGCCTGCATCTGCGGAGCCTGACCCGTGTGGGGGTTGAACTACACCCACGGACCGCGCGGGGCGTTGGCGGCATTGCTGTTGCCGGCATTGCCGTTGCCGGCGTGGCCGTTGCCGTTGCCGTTTCGGTTGCCGCCATTGTTCTTCTTGCGCCGCCAGTTGCCGCCACCACCGCCGCCGCGGTAGTTGCCGTAGGAGTTGGAGCCGCCGGCGTGGCCGACGTTGGAGCCGCCGGCGTGGCTGCCGTTGGAGCTGCCGGCGCCATGGGACGGAGTGGCACCGTAGAGGGCGGTCTGGGCGCCCACCTTCGCCGAGTTGGCGAGCTGCGTCTGGCGCAGAGTGAGGAGAGACCGCGTCTGGCCGAAGGACGGGAGCGGGTTCTGCATGGTGACAATGGTGGTGATGTCGGCGAAGCGAGCGTTGAGCCCGCGGAGGCAGTTGAGGACGAGGGTTTGGTCGGAGACGGGCGTGCCGACGTCACGAAGGGCGTCCGAGAGGGCCTTGAGGCGATGGCAGTACGCGGTGACGGTGAGGTCGCCTTGCACGAGGCCGCGGAACTCGGCCTCGAGGTAGACGGTGCGCGTCATCTGGTTGTCGAGGAAGAGGCTGGAGATGAGCGCCCACGCCTCCTGAGCCGTCTGGTACTCCGCCATGATGATGTCGAGGATCTCATCGGAGATGGACCCGTACAGCCACAACCGGACGATGTAGTCCTCACGCGTCCATGCCGGAGAGCGATCAGCTGCAGCAGTGACAGAGTTGACATGGGAGAGGAGGTCGTACTTGCCTAGAAGGACGCGGATCAGCATCCTCCACTTGGTGAAGTTCGAGTTCTGGAGGTCCAGGGTGACCGGAACGTGTGTGCGCACGCTGGCCACGTTCACCGCCGTGGAAGCGACGGCGGGCATGGGGACGGTGGCGAGTGCGCCGGCGGAGGAGTTGGTCAGGGCAGCGGAGGTGTCCATCCTCGCGTGGTGGAGGCTGAGATTGGATCGGGGCAGGAGATGGGATCGGGGGTTTGGAGTCTGATACCAAGAAAACGAACAAGTTTTGGAAACACCACACGATCGGGGTGATCTCTCGTTAGCTTTATATAGAGTACATGGCTTGGAGATCACGTAGGATCTCAACAGAAACAGAACCAAATCGTATCCAGGTGATTCGGTTAGCTAGCCTAGGTACAGCTATACATGAAATATACGTGACAGATTTACATATGTTAACATGTAGTCGTCAGCGACGGTGGTTCACAGCATCGGGCGGCGCCGGACGTCCCTCACGGCAAGGTAGCGGAGGCGGCCTCCTCGGCTTTGTAGAACCAGCGTGGCCGGTCGGTCAGCTGGCGCATGTGGCTTCTAGCACCAGCATGGGTGGACAACTTATAGCGGAGGCGATGGAGCAGTGTGAGCAGCTAGGTCGTCGGCAGCGGCAACAACAGCATGCGAGCTGCTAGAGGAAAGAGTCAGCGAGGAAAAACAAACAATCCAGAACGACCGACTAGAGAGGATAAGGTGGAAGGATAGGGACGTGGGTGGGAACCGGTAGGGCTCTTTTCCCTACGGAGACACGCGTCACAAGATGAGAGCGACCGGTCCCTAAACGAAGCGTTTTCCTTACGAAACTGGATCGAGTAAGAGCATCTCTCTAGTAGATCCCCAAACCGCAAACCCCATTTCCCCGGATGCAGGTCACCCCGTATGGTTTTTCCAGGCTGAAAACAGGTCGTGCAGATCAGACCCGCATGCGGGAATATGCTGTTATGCGGTTCGCGCATGCGGGGTCTGGTCTGCGATGTCTGTTTTCAGCCTGCAAACCAAACCACGAACAGGGTTTATGCAATATTTCACATATGAATCACATCAATTACAACAAAAGTTTTAGTGTCATCCGATACAACAATAATCTGAATATTACAACAAATGTTTAGCATGACACAATACAACAATAATTCAATAAATAACAAATGGTTTGAAGTACAAATAACAAATGGTTTGGAAAACAAATAAATCGAATGGTCAAACTACCTAGTGTCCTTGGTCGTGCCTCCTCCAATGGTGCTCAATGAGATCCTGACGAAGTTGATTGACGGTTGGGGCATTCTTAATCAATAAGCATGTTTTAAGAAATGCCGCAATTGCATCCGGGTTTCAAGAAATGCGCAATTGTATCCGGGTGCCGAAGTTTTGTCATGAAGGATTCGAGGCTTTCAGCAGTACATAGCATATTTCAGTCGTTGATCGACTGCACAAGAAACTCCATGGACCACACCGATTTCCATATTTCCATATGCCTACCAATCTACAAAATCAACACACTGTGATGCACAACTAACGAAGATCGAGATCAAGACTGACTGTTACAAATAAATGGAGCACATGTGGCGACTGAGATGAGAGTACAATGACCCTAAACCAAGTTGACAATTCTATACTAACCTCTCATTCATTGACTACACCTGTTACGTACAACAATGCAATATATCAGTGTAGTCTTCCTTTCTGCACGCATCCATTAATTGTTGCCCCACTGATTTTTTTTAGGGGAACAGGAGTTGCCCCCTACTACATTTTATTATAATTTCGACTTATGTACAAAGTTTGGCAGATACAAATCAAGAAACAAAGATTGAAATAAAGAAAATCAACAGGATTACACAAAATTGTCAAGCCATAACTGTAACTGAATACTTAAGTAGTCCCTTTTAGCTTTGAGCTTAACCCAAGCTAACTCCTGTTTGAAGGCCAATTTGCACATCTGCGGAGAAAGACTTTGATTTCTGAAGATTGCATCATTACGAGCAGACCAAGTACCCCAGAACATGGCCACAATAATTTCCATGAAAAAAGGTCTGTGAATTTGATTTCTAAACAGAGAGATTGAATCCAGCAAATTTCCTTGAATCAGATTTGCTAATCCCAGCAAATTCCAACAAGACATGCATGGCAAAGGGACAGTACAGCTAGGAAAAGATGTTGTAAAATATTCTTCAACATACTTCTTCTTTTCAATTTCATACTTCTTCTTTTCAAAAGCTCCCTGCAGGTGCTTAGACGGTCGTTGATTGCCAACCAAAAGAAAAGTTTCCTCTTTTGAAGACAGCTTCAATTCCAAAGCTATGACCGTACCCAGTGAAACTATGACCGTACCCAGCAGGTGTGAGTAAGCTTTGCTAGCTAGATGCAAATGTACAAGTTCCCCAGATATAATTCCAAATGTCTCTTTTATGCAGGTTAGGATGAATGTCTTCCAAATCAGAGATCATTATATCTGAAACTGCTCATTTGCTTCCATTGAGAGAGGGATGAAAGAAACTAGTTTTGTCCCTATTAGCTTATTATTTTTTCTAGCTTCTCGTTTAGCCACGTCACCCTTTTCTTGGACTTGCCATTCCTCCATGCGTAACAACCGAACAGGCACTGAGAGGCACATAAACTCTTGCCGCGTCGTTTTCTCTACCGCAACAAATGTACTACAGTAGTAGAAGAAAAGGAACTGCCACTGCCACCACAAATGAATGCAGAAGAAAATGAACCGTCATCGTTGCAGTCGAGTTTAAATACCACCGAGTCGGCTACATCTCGCTCGGCATCGCCTCATTTATGCATGGCCTCAACTGGGCTTCGACTGCTCACATCACGCCCCGCCTCCACCGGGTTTCTCCTGCTCAGGCTCAGCAGTCGCATCTCGGCCATTGCGAGGCTCGCGCGTGCGTGGATCATCATCCGGCTGCCCAAGGAGAAGATGGATTCTGTCAAAAAAAAAAGAGGAGAAGATGGATTTCTAGGGCTCACATCAGCTCTGCCGGTGTGAGAAAAGATCACGGGCACTTTTTAGTTTGGGTACGGCTCAGGGCCAATGGTGCCTTCAAAAGTAGTCATGTTACAGGGTACTCCACGTTCTTTCTCTTTTTCATCTTGATCAGTAGTGTGTTCAGCATAGCTGTGCAAGTCAAACGTGAAACAAGATCAAATGTGCGGTGTTATTTTCTCTAAATTTCTAACACTTCCAAGATAAAAGTTTTTCTTTATAGTTGTGACGGAACCCTCATCTGGCCAATTAATAATGTCTTCATGTTTGCTGGCATCTTTTTCATATGATGCATCATATATCACTCCTACAGAATTGGACATCGCTGCCGGTTGCATCGATCACTGCCAGATTTTAAGAAACCAACAATGATAGCACATCACTGTCGGTTTTTGGCTAAAACCGGTAGTGATAGGACCAACCAACACTGATATTCGGGTCTTCACTATCAGTTTTAACCAAGAACCACCACTGATACTACCACTGTCGGTTCGTGGCTTGAACCGACAGTGATATGCTGCAAGAAATGATTTCAAACTGTTGAAGAACTCTGATTTCTCTTTTTAATCTCTGCCTAAAACTTGTAACTAATTTTTCTCCTTCATACTAACTTCGAATTTGATGATTTTTTTCCTAAATTTTTCTAAAATCATGCTCTCTCAATTTATCGTGTTATCACAGCTGTTTATTTCATCCATCTTTTCATGTGATTATATTTTATCTATTTGAATTATAAATTTAAAAAAAAGGCAACTTCACACGTTATTTTGGAACACTAAATGATTTCAGCTAAAAACTTACGAACATAAAATTTGTAGAACTCATCAAGATCTACAACTTGATTTTGGTCAATTGTTCATCCGATAAAGTGGTAATAACATTGTTCACAAAATTTACATATCTCTCGGATATGTAACATTTGTGAACAATGTTACAACCACTAGGTCGGATGAATAAATTATAAAATTATCAAAATAAAAGTTTTAGATCTCGAAAATTATTGAAACTTTGTAGTTGACAACTTTTTCATTTGAAATCATCTTGTCAAGGAAAACTATGTTTTAATTTTTAAAATTTAATTTTTAAATTTTATAAATAAACTCAGATGAAGAAACTACAATAATAAAAGTTGTATATCTCAGAAAGTTATGAAACTTCGTAGTTGACAACTTTTTGATTTGAAATCATCTTGTCAAGAAAAACTACGTTTGAATTTCCAAAAAATTGAAATTTGAAAATTTTAAGTGATTTGCTAGGAAACGCGCACGTTCTGAACGCGCGTCCGACGTTGCCCCGCGAGCAGCTCCTGCTCCCATGCGTGAAACCTCTTGGTGACGGCCACGTGTAGGCAAGGCGCTTGGTGCGTGCGATTCAGTATTCTTTCTTGCTTTTTCTCTTTCGATTCAAAGATAAAAGATATAATATTCTGCAAAGCGAGTTTCTAAATCACGACCCGTTTTCAGGAATGGATTAGTTGCATCGAGATCTTCAAAACAAGATTCCATTCTGATATGTTTTGACGAATTTTTTTTGTGCACTGCCCGGAGTGTGTAGTTTGCACTGCTTCTATGTATTGTAGTGCAATGTTTTTTCAGTGCACTGTCTCGAATGAGTATTGTACTGCCTTCTCTTTTTTATAGTGCACTGCCTCGGTTAAGTAGTGTACTGCCATCACTTTTATAGTGCACTGCGTTCTGTTTTGCAGTGCACTGCCTTTTCTTTTGCAGTGCACTGCCACGGATAGGGCATTGTACTGCCTTCTCTTTTGCAGTGCACTGCCTCAGATGTGCAGTATACTGCCTTCTCTTTTATAGTGCACTGACTCGGGACATTGTACTATCTTCTCTTTTGCAGTGCACTGTCTCATTACACCGCGTTCTGTTTTGCAGTGCACTGCCTCAGGAGGCATTGCACTGCCTTCTCTTTTATACTGCACTGCCTCAGATGAAAATTTGCATTGCCTTCTCGTGCACTGCCTCGAAAGGGGCATTGCACTGCTTTTTTTTCGCACTGCACTGCCTTAGATGAAAATATTCCTCTAAAAAAAATCACCTAACAAAATATCTCGTAAAAATATATTTATAACTTGGGCTGTTGGATGAAGAAAACTACTACGTGCTGTGCTAAGCTAACTAGACAGTTCGATTGATCGATAACACGCACGCAAGCAGGCAGCTGGATCCTACGACGTAACTAGCTAGTCGCATGGCGCGTTTCAGTCTGATTGCCACCCTGCCAGCTGACCACGTACGTGGACGGCAGGGAACGATCGCGCGCTCTGCTCGCTAGCTTCCGTGCGTTTAGCACGCGCGGGCGCACGTTAGTCCTTCCCAAATTTTAAACGACCTCAGATGGACAAACGGAAAGAACGAAAGTTATAGATCTCGGAAAGCTATGAAACCTTTCTAGTTGATAACCTTTTCATTTGAAATCGTCTTGGTATAGAAAACTATGTTTGAAGTTCTCAAATTTGAAATTCAAATTTTGTAAACGACCTCGGATGGAGAAACTACCAAAATAAAAGTTGTAGATCCCGAAAAGTTGGGAACTTTGTTATTGATAACTTTTTCATTTGATTTCGTTATGACCTGAAACAATCAATTTTGCTCGATTTAGGATATGTGAAGTACCAAAATCTAACGGAAACACAAGTGATTGTGAGTTGCATTTGTAGAGGAGGGTACCCGTGAGGGCGAGGTCGTAGGTTCAAATCCCCACAACCTGCAGGGCATTGTTTTAATTATCACTACCTCCGTTTTTTAATATAAGATGTTTTAGACATTGCGCATGATGTATAGATACACACTTGGATAAGTGAATATGTACACTAAACCATGTCTAGATACATGTAAACATAGGTGAATCTAGCCAAATGCTAAAACATCTTATATTGAAAAACATTGAAGAACGGAGGGAGTAAAACCAAACGCACGCTAAACCTCCGAGCTGCAGATATTCTCGTGTCCTCAACCTGTAGGGCATTGTTTCAAGCAAAATACTGCATCCCAAGATCTTGTATTCTTGTTGCCAAAAAGGCCAGTGATTTGGAACTAGACAACGGTGCACAAAAAAAAAATGCAGCATCTCTACAACCTGAATAATAGCACTAGAACGTGTAAGCAATCAGGAGCGTGAGAGCCTACAGAATCCATCCCACGCTCTCAGAGTCAGAGCTCACTTCACACAAGATTGAAAAAGTTCAGTGTTAAGGACTGAAGGAGAGCTCACTTTTTTTTAGATAAAGAGGGCCCCTGGAAGGGGGGGCCCCAGTTCCATTTCATCAATGAAACCAGCCACAAATCCATTGTTTTACAAGCTAGGGGGGGGGGAAATAAAACTGATAGAGTTTTCAGCTAAAGACGACAAATAAGTGCTGGAGAAAGGAAAGCTAAAGTTATTACAGGTCCTGGTGACGAGCGGAAACAAAGTGGTGACTCAACAGAACAGAAAGGCAGCTAAAAACGAACTGGGATATCAATCCCAGGCACATCACTCTGCCACCAAGGAGAGCTCGATCACTTCAAGCAGTACCGTAATAGAACTTCCCCGGCTCAAATCCCACCGGGATCACATCGTTGGCGATGACGGTGTGGGGCTCCAACGTCGAGTTGTCCTTGGCACCCACGTATGTAGTCTCGACCCGGATGGAGAGTGGGGGTGTCACCGTGAGAAAGTTTTGGTCGTCATCTGTGAATCCCCAGTCTGCGACCCAATGATGCTGTTAGCACCCGTTTTTGGCAGATTGCTAGTTTCAGGTTGAAGGAAGATTTGGCGGCTCGAAGAAGGCGGCAAAGAAGGCTAAAATGATGATCTGGGAAAGTTTCCAGCAAAAGACGGCCAGAAGAAGGCAGCCAATAAACCGGCAACTGGAACAAGGCGGAAGCTGGATTCGAGAGTGCAAAGTTGCCTGAAGACATAGCGAGCTAAGTCAAAGGAAGCAATAAAGGTGGCTGAAAAGAAGACAACTTTGTCAAAACAAGGTGGCAAAAAGAAGTCAACGTTGTCAAGACAAGGCGGCAGAAAAGAAGTCAACATTGTCAAGACAAGGCGGCATAAAAGAAGCCAACTTTGTCAATACAAGCCGGCAAGTCAACTTTCCACCGATCAAGGCAGAAAAATAGAAGACAACTTTCAAGGTCAAGATCAAGGCGGAAAAAGAGAAGACAACTTTCCAAGATCAAGGCTGGAAAATGGGAGGCAACTTTCTAAAAGAAGCCGGACAGATGCTGAAATCCGGGTCTAATACGAAGCCGATCAAGATATCTCGTCTCTAAGGAAGAAGGCAAGTTTGAAGCCAATACGGAAGGAAAAAGGCAACTTTCCAAGTAGCCAGCAAGTTGGAAGCCAATACGGAAGGCAAAAGGCAACTTTCCGAAGTAGCCAGCAAGTTTGAAGCCAACGTTGCCGGCCAAAAGTTGCCTATTTTAGAGATGGATTCGACTTAGACTATGATTTGTAAGCCTTGTAGAAGTCCAATACTTGTACGGGAAGTCCAGCCGCCTCATATATATGTGAGAGGTGACGGCCGATTGAAATTAAGCAAACAATCGACAACCTATCAATACAACCTACTTTTTACCTCAAACCCTTGTTCATGCTTCCGTTGTTCGGCGACTTCGCTAGATTTCACCGGATATCGAAAACCGAGCTAAGAGCGGCCAAGTCCGGCTTAGTTCAGCCAATCGTCGCCGGCTTCCTCTGACGGGGCTTCCCGAGGGGCTGGGGCGTCTGGTCTAAAAAGCGCCTGCTTGCTGTCTTGCGTATCGCGCTGGAAGCAGGCCTCCCGCGGGGCGAGTTGCGGAGTATCTCCCCCGGCACCGCGGGTACACGAGGACGTGTTCGTGTGACGCGTTTCGAGCGCAACACACTTTTTGGCGACTCCGCTGGGGACGATTCGATCTAAAAATTGGACAGCAATGACCAATTCCAAGACCGACGCTGCCGCATCAGCACCGACAACATCATCAAGCCAACTCTCGAGAAGTTGTCGGAAGAACAACGCCAAGGTCTGGAGGCGTGGAAGAAGAGAAGAGAGAGGAGTTCGAGGCGCTGCGAGCCAAGCGGGATCAAGAAGATCAAGACCTGTACTTATCCAGCTTCAAGGTAGATCGGCAAGGTGTAATCTCGCCGATCAAGGAGCCGGAATTTGTACCCTGGACGTCAACATTGACAAACCCGCTGTAAGTAATAGCCTTTTTTCCTCTGAACAGATAGCCGAAATTCAATTTCATGTTTCGCAAGGCACTGCCAATGTTTACGATCTTATGCTAGAACATGAAAAGGCTAAGAAAAACACGCCCATGATCAACCATCGGACAAACAGCCGATCGGTCAAAGCAGGGAAAACCAACTTGTGCCTACGCTGCCATGTCCAACTCCTATCCAGAGTATGCCTAATCCGGCAAGCCAGCCGGGCAAACAAGGCGGATTTTGGGTCATGAGTCAATGCCGAATCAAAATTCGGCTACTTGGGTGCAAGCTGGCCCTGCCGCCAATTCTTCTCTCGTGCCGGCTCAATCGGCCATTATGGACGATTCCTTAGCCGAATTCAGGAGAAAATTGGACCAGATAGCTTTTGACAAACTCGGGGTGATGCCAAAACATAGAACTTACACTAAGCCTTACCCCGATTATTTTGATCTGCAACCTTATCCACCTGGTTATAGAGTCCCTGAATTTGCCAAATTTAATGGGGTGGATAGTAAGACAACATGGGAACATATTAGTCAGTACTTGGCTCAATTAGGCGAAGCTAATCATGATCACATTAAAGTTCGCCTGTTCTCATTGTCTTTAACCGGCATTGCGTTTTCTTGGTTTTCGGCTTTAGCTCCTAATTCTATACATACATGGTTTCATTTAGAGCAAAAGTTCCATGAACACTTCTTTGCCGGCGAAATAGAGCTAAAGTTGTCCCACCTTACATCGGTTAGGCAAAAGCAGGATGAATCGGTATCCGATTACGTCAAAAGGTTTAGAAACACTAGAAACCGATGTTATAGCTTGGTGATAACTGAAAGAGACATGGCTGACTTGGTTTTCAATGGGCTAAGGTCCTACCTGAAAGAGAGGTTAGAAGGACATGAATTCTTGTCTGTTGGCCAAGTCCAGGAGAGAGCTTGGCTCAAGAAGCCGGGTCAATGAGTCAAAAGACTCGCATCGGATGAGCAGGAGCCGGCTTAATATTGTTGAAATGATGCCGACTCCGGTGATGAAGCCGATGTTTATTCTGCTGAGTTTGTTTGGCCCAGCAAGGCCAAACCTTACATGTGCGATGACTTGAAGCCGATTCGTAAGAATCGGGATGATGAAATAAGATGCAGCTTTGACGTAGGCAAGTGTGATAAATATTTGATGCCTTGTTAAAGGATAAAGTGATTAGGATCAATCATGTTATACCATCGCCTGATGAATTAAGGCGGCGGGCTTATTGCAAGTATCACAATTCTTTCTCTCATGCTACTAATGATTGCAATGTCTTTCGTAAACAGATCCAATCGGCCCTCAATGACGGACGATTGAGCTTTGCCGGCATGGCAATTGACACACAGCCGTTTCCAATAAACGGCTAGACTTGGAGGGAAAGAAGGTTCTTCTTCGGCCAGAGGCGGCCGAAGCCGCTAATAAATCTAATGTTGTTGTTGGTGAACCCAGGAAAGTAGCCGGCAACAAGGCGGCAGGAAGACAAGTTACAGTGAGCCGGCAACCCGACGGAGGCGAGGTCATCAAGATTACCGTCAATAACCCTGCGCTCGGGGGGCAAGGACCACGTTCAGACAAGTTGCCGCCAAGATTTATCAAGCCCAAGAGCCCGGAAGTTGGCAGATGGAAGACAAACCAGGTTGAATATAGACCAAGGACGAAAGCCAACTTTTGACATGCTGCTGAACAAGTACGTGCGCCAGGCCGGGTCAAGGTCGCGCCAGTGGCAGTATGGGAAACGACCAAGGTCACCATCCGCGGAGGAAAGTAGCCGGCATCAGAGGCCGGCTGACGAGTTCAAACGCAGGGCAACCCGGCAATCCGTGCAAAGTCGGCTTGTGTATCCCGGAGACTCGTCATATTGGCGGATCAAGGCGCAAGGTGCTAAAAAGGCGGAGCCAGAAGGCGGATTAGTCTCAGACAACTTATTGGTTGTTGGAACTCATGTGCTAAAGTTGAAGGACCCGGTGACAGAGCCGGCAAACAGTGAGCCGATACTTGCTATCGCGCCAAAGCCAGCAACCAATGATCATGAAGCTAGCTCCAGTCAAGCCGCAACTCAACCCCGGGATCCAAAGTACACTCAGCCAAAGTGGTGCCCGCCAGGTATAACAAAAACACAAAAGCGGAAACTGCAAAGGGCAAGGAACCGGGAGAAGGCAGAAAAGGAGCTGAGCAATCTAGGGACGTCAAATTCAATGCTGAGCGACCAATGTTGCCAACTCAAAGTGGATTCCTAGGCCAGTTCTTATGGCGGCTTCTACGCCACTATCCAAGTCCTGCTGAAATAAAGGCGGCAGCTACGCCGGCTATCACCTATTCTTCATGGGCTGACGAAGTCGAAGCAGCAGACTTGGCGATGGCAAGTTTGGCAAAGGAGCTGGCAATTCAAGATCCGGCTACAGAGAAGCCGGCAAGTGAGGACCTCGCAATTCATGACCTCACAATGGAGGAAAAAGCAGAAGAAGAACCAGCAATGTCAGAGTCGGCAATGGATGAGTCAGGCAATTTGACAGATGAAGATCTGCTGGATTATGAAGAATCGCCGACTCGAACGGGCGTGGATATCAATATGGTGTATTACTTGCCGGCTGAGTTCCGTGCTGTCGAGGAAGAAGGCGAGGTTGCGCAAATCAACTTTGGACCCAAAAATGTTGTCTTCGAAAAACCTGACAAGCCGGTGAAACACCTCAAGCCTCTGTACGTCAGAGGACACATTGATGGCAAGCCGGTCACCAGGATGATGGTGGATGGCGGCGCTGTGGTAAACTTGATGCCATATTCTGTCTTCAAGAAGCTACAACTAGATGATGGCGACCTGATGAAGACGAACATGGTGTTAAATGGGTTCGAAGGAGGAGAAGGAGTAGAAGCCAAAGGAGTTATCAGCTTGGAGCTCACAGTGGAAGCAAGACTTTGGCTACCGCCTTCTTTGTTGCTGAGGTGCAGGGAAACTACAATGTGCTGCTGGGACGAGATTGGCTTCATGCCAACCAGTGTGTTCCGTCTACTATGCACCAGCAACTCGTACAATGGGTCGACGATGAAGTTGAAGTCATCCATGCTGACGATTCGGCGTGCATTGCGTTAGCCGAATCGATTGTTGATGGCAACATTCCAATGTCATGCCTTTCTGGGCGTGATCTATCCGGGTTCGACTTCCTGAGTGCTACCAGGGACGGATTCGTGCCAGTATCTCTAAAGCCGATTGGTGCCAATCGGCTGCAGCTCAAGTAGATGGATCAAAACGACGAGTGGCTGCAGAAGCGTCTGGGCAAGTATCGGGCCGAAAGGAACGATATGTACGAGCAATTGAAGAACCAGACACATGGATAAGTTGGGACAAGGCTTTACATCGGCTGACTTGCTGGAAGAAGTTGACATTGGGGATGGCACTGTCCCTAGACCGACATTTGTAAAGCAAAAGTTGGCGGCCGATTATAAGTCTGAATTAATCGCGCTAGTCAAAGAGTACGTGGATTGCTTTGCATGGGAATACCACGAGATGCCTGGGTTAAGCCGAGAGTTGGTCGAACATCGGTTGCCTATCAAAGCCGGCTTCAGACCATACAAGCAGCCGGCTCGCAAATTTAATCCACTGATCTATGATCGGATAAAGGCGGAAATTGGCCGGCTTTTAAAGCCAACTTTATTCGGCCCTGTAAGTATGCCGAATGGTTATCCAACATTGTGCCGGTCGAAAAGAAAGGATCCGACAAGATCAGGGCGTGTATTGATTTCAGGATTTGAATCGAGCCACGCCAAAGGATGAGTACCCTATGCCAATAGCCGACATGCTTATCAACGAAGCCTCAGGTCACAAAGTTATCAGCTTCTTGGATGGCAACGCAGGTTACAACCAAATATTTATGGCCGAAGAAGATTCGGCTAAGACGGCGTTTCGCTGCCCAGGCTTTGTTGGCTTGTTCGAATGGACCGTGATGACTTTTGGATTGAAGAATGCCGGAGCCACCTATCAAAGAGCGATGAACCTGATATTCCATGATCTTCTGGGAGTCGTACTGGAGGTATATATTGATGACGTGGTGGTTAAGTCGGACGGCGAGTCAAATCACTTGGCCGACTTGCGGCTGGCGTTTGAAAGAATGAGGAAGTACGGGCTCAAGATGAATCCTTTGAAGTGTGCCTTTGGCGTGTCGGCTGGGAGGTTCCTTGGTTTTATCATACATGAACATGGCATAGAAGTTGATCCGGCAAAGATTGAAGCCATCCAGAAATACAGGCGCCGGGTTGCAAAAAGGACATGCAGAAGTTTCTGGGCAAGGTAAACTATTTGAGAAGATTCATTGCTAACTTGTCTGGAAAAGTTGATGCATTTACACAGATCCTTCGGCTCAAGAACGATGATGAATTCACCTGGGGGGCAAAGCAGCAAGAGGCGTTTGACAAGATAAAAACTTGCCTGTCTACTCCTCCAGTTCTCAGGAAGCCGGCTCATGGTCAACCTTTCCGGCTTTATATTGCTGCTGAGGACAAAGTGATCGGAGCTGCCTTAACTCAGGAAGCCGAAGGACAAGAGTACGTCATCACATATCTGAGTAGACGTTTGCTGGATGCCGAGTCAAGGTACAGCTTTGTAGAAAGGTTGTGTTTGTCTCTTTACTTTGCCTGCACCAAATTGCGCCATTATCTGCTGTCCAGTGAATGCAAAGTCTTTGGTCAGACCGATGTTCTCAAACACATGATACAAAGGCCGATTCTCAGTGGACGAATCGGCAAGTGGGCGTACGGGTTGATTGAATATGATTTGGCTTATGAACCACTAAAATCTATGAAAGGCCAAATTGTAGCTGACTTTATTGTTGAACATCGGATTGACCTGGAGGAAGAAGCCGGCTTAAATATTGTGTCGGCTGTACCGTGGAAGCTTTATTTTGACGGCTCAGTCTGCAGCAGCGGACAAGGAGTTGGCATTGTGTACATTTCACCACACGGTACTGTTTTCGAAGCCTCTTGTCGTCTTGACTATTTATGTACTAACAATGAAGCCGAATACGAAGCACTTTTATTCGGGCTAGAAATCTTAGTTGACGCAGGGGTAACTCATGTCGAGGCATATGGAGATTCGTTGCTTATTGTCCAGCAAGTGGCCAAGATTTGTCAGTGCAACAGTGATCCCTCAACATGTACCTTGACAGATGCCTGGATATGATTTCAACGTTGGATTATTTCCACATATCCCATGTTCCTAGGCAAGACAATTGGCTTGCCAATGAGTTGGCGCAACAAGCATCCGGCTATCACGTCAGTCGTGGAATGTTCTTCATCAGGGAACAACCGACAATTAATGTTGCCAACTTGAAGGAAACCAAACAAAAAGCCGGCTTGTTAGAGCCGGCTACAGAAGAGTCAAATGTTGCCAACTTGGAGGAAACCAAACAAGAGACCGGCTTGTTGGATCCGGCTAAGAAGGCAAATGACAACTTGGCGGACGACTGGAGACAACCTTATATTGTTATTTACAAAATCCAAGTCGAAAAACGGACAGAGCAGTTCGGCGCTTATCTCTCAAGTATACATTGGTGGATGCCGCCTTATATCGCCGAACAGCTGATGGTCTTCTTCTAAAGTGCTTGAGTGAAGACGAAGCTAGAGTTGCCATGGGAGAGGTACATGATGGTTTATGTGGAACACATCAGTCGGCCCACAAGATGAAGTGGATGCTCAGGCGAGCAGGTTTTTATTGGCCGACAATGATCAATGACTGCTTCAGATACTATAAGGGATGCGAAGCCTGCCAGAAGTTTGGAGATATTCAGTTGGTGCCAGCCTCACCTCTTAATCCAATTATAAAACAGTGGCCTTTCCGGGGTTGGGCGCTTGACTTTGTCGGCATGATCCATCCGCCTTCATCCAAGGGGCATCGGTTTGTATTGGTGGCTACTGATTATTTCACCAAGTGGTCTGAAGCAGTACCTCTCAGAAACATGACCCACAAGGAGGTGATCCAGTTTATTACAGAACATATCATCCATCGATTCGGCATTCCGCAGACTCTTACCACAGATCAAGGTACTTCCTTCATGGCTAAGGAGGTGAAGCAATTTGCCGAATCACTTGGAATCAAGATGCTCAGTTCATCCCCTACTATGCCAAAGTATCTCAGATCGCCGTTTATTTCGGTTTGCCAAAGTATCACGGCCTCATTCCATATCTCAGATCGCCGTTTATTTCGGTTTGCCAACATATCATGGCATCGTGCAATATCCCCAGATCGCTGTTTATCCCAGTTTGCTAGAGTATCATAGCCTTGGTATGTCGGTTCAGAGAGTCGAGGGGTATTCCGACTCACTGAGCATGATATGTTGCGAGATATCTCAACCAGCATAAGGCTAAGGCCCATGATGGCAGAATGCCAGTTCAGCCAATGACGGCTATATGTTGGTTCAGCAAGCGCTGCCAACATATCTGTGCGGTAAAAACCCAAAGTGGCAAAAACCGACATATGAGATATGCCTATGTCAATTCAGCTCAGGCTGTTGACATCCAATGTTGGTAAAAGCCCAAAGTGGCAAAAACCGACATATGAGATATGCCTATGTTAATTCAGCTCAGGCTGTTGACATCCAATGTTGGTAAAAGCCCAAAGTGGCAAAAAACCGACATATGAGATATGCCTATGTCAATTCAGCTCAGGCTGTTGACATCCAATGATGGTAAACACCCAAAGTGGCAAAAACCGACATACGAGATATGCCCATGTCAATTCAGCTCAGGCTGATGACATCCAATGTCGGTAAATGCCCGCAGTGGCTAAAAACCGACATACGAGATATGCCCATGTCAATCCAGCTCAGGCTGTTGACATCTGATGTCGGTAAACGCCCGGAGTGGCTAAAAACCGACATATGAGATCTGTCCGTGCAGGTTATATGTCGGTCCAGTTAATGCTGGCGGCATGCGACTTCGGTAATGCCCAAAGTGGCTGAAAACCGACATATAATAGTTCCCATGCAGGCACGATGTTGTGTATATGGAGGTTTTTTGGTATGGTTATTTGTTTTTGTAAGTCTGCGCGCGACTCTGCGAGTCCCCCACAGCCTCGGGGACTAATGTCGGGGATGTAACCCCGGGTACCCAAAGTTATTGATTTTATGGAGTTGGTAGAGGAAACAGTAAAGAGATGGGAGAAAATAAAGGAAAAGACAGAAAAGAGACAGCCTGGGCCGAGACTGGCATAGCCCAGGCCGAAATACATGCTATGGGCCGAAATATGCTTAAGTCGGTGTCTATTATCTCGGTTTGGGCCGAGATATACTTTACCTCGGATCGGGCCTCTGCCAGGCCAGCATGTGCTAACCTCGGCTTGGGCCGAATCTCCGATTGGGCCGAGTCTCCTCAGGCTGGGCTGGGATATCTATGTCCGCAAACCCTATATACCGACCCGGTGGATGTTAGGGAAGTATCGCACACCCCCCTCGCGCTTATGGGCCGGCCCAATATCGCTGGGCTAAACAGAGAAAAAGAAAGAATTATGTGCAGGAGTGGGAATCGAACATCCGACCTCTACGGATGTGAAACTGTCGGGGGGCTACCCCCGGGTAGGGTCATGATGAGGTAAAAGCAATGCCCAGGTGTGGGCCAAGTTACAGTAAAACCGGCATAACCGGGCTTCAGAGTGTGGCACAGGTGCAAACCGAGATAGGCTTACCGAGGTAACCCGGGCCAGAAGGACCGGGGTGCCATGCTGGTGCTATCCGGCATACGGCGACCGGGACAAGAGATCCGAGATAACATAACCAACATATGTATGTCGGTAACTTGTGTGTTTTCTTATGTGCAGGGAAGGATATTTGAGGAAGGAGGGTCTGGCATATCCATGCCGGGTTATCCATATGTCGGACAAGAGTCAATGCTCCTGTCACCTCCCGTCTGGCACGGGAGCGCCTGACACAGAAGCGCCTGACACGGGGGCGTGCAGGAGACCGAGATGGCAGGCCATCATTCCACCGCTGACTCCGGGTTATCCGGGGTCAGACTGCGAGGCAGAGGCATGGGCAGGCCCTGTCTTGTCTCTGACCTCGGGCGTACTTTGGAGCAGAGACATGGGACAGGACATGGGCAAGCCACGTCCTGTCCACTATGCGGAGACAATCATGACGTGCAGGTGTGCGTGTCTGCAGTGCCGGTACGGAGATGTGACCGTTGCATGTGGAGGGGTATTCCGGTAACCCGGTTTAGCCTATATATGTGCCCTCACCCCCTCCTGCGTGAGGGACGATGCCCTGAGAGACACTTCCCCCCACAGCTTCGTCTTCTGCTTGTGCTTTGCACCATTGTTGTGTTATACAGCTCAAGGAGCAAGCTTGTATTTGTGATACCGAGATATACAGAGAGAGGCAGGCAGGAGTAGGGGCTTTACCTCCTCACGAGGGCCCTGAACCTGGGTAGATCTTGGTGTGCTGGTGTGTTCTTCGTGTGTGCTTCTTAGCGCGCTAGCCCTCTCCCGGATTCCACCAGCGTCCATCGGCCCCACACTTTAGCCATCCTATGGCATCTGCCGTGATACCACCACGACAGTTGGCGCCCACCGTGGGGCAGCAGCGGCGCTGGCTGGTGTGACATTCCGGACGGGCTCCATCATCAACTCCGGCGAGCGCGTCGTTTGCGGGCTCGTCTGCAAGCTCGGCGCGCTGAACTTCATCAGCAACAACGCGGGATGCTTCGGCAGCAGGCCGTTCCCGACGAACGGCTGCCTCATCAGCTTCGGCACCTTCGTGACCTACGTCGCCACCGAGGTTGTCTGCAAGTACCCCGAGCAGGTGCTTGTGGCGGAGGATCCTCCTGCCATCTGTGCGGCTCGCGGCCGGCGTAGCGCTCGCCCCGGGAGCTGCGCAGAGGTCATGATGACCGGCACTGCGGCCGATGCCGGTAAAGGAGACCCCGGCAAAGGAGATGCCGGTAATCCCGCACCAAAGGTTAGATCGGCGAAAGTGCCGCTGGAGAGGAGAGAACCTCCCCGGCAAAGCCGGTACATCCCATGTGCCGGTTAAGCCAGCTCACCTCGAGGAGATCATAGAGAAGTTAAATGTGCCGGTAGTTGCCGGTACAGATGCTGCCCAGTCAGAGGCAGAGTTGGAGGCAAGGCGTCAGAGCTTGCTTCAGGAGGCTCTGGAGATGGCCGAGGTACGAGAGAGTTTGGGATAACTGTCCGTGAGTATAACCTAGCACATGGTTTTACCCCGGTAGCTGCTCGCCCTAGTCGAGTAGAGGATGTGCGCAAGAGAGGTAAAAACCTCAATGCCGAGTTAGCTAGAGATGGTAGATCTAGCTCTAGTAAAACTCCTAGTGCCTTATCGGTCGAAAAACCGATGTATAGTTCCCCTGCTAAGACTCTTAGGCTGCCGAGGCAGCAAGAGCCGAGTTGTCTGGCTTATCCGGAGAAGCTCTCCGCAGGCAGCAGGACCGAGTTAATGAGCTGGTAGCTGTGGCTACCCGGCAGAATGAGGCCTATCGCAAGGCCACACAGTTGCAGGTGGGTCCGATGTTGTTCACTCGGCTAGGGGAGCTAGTGGATCTAAGGGGCAGCTTCTTCACCGCATGTCGGTGTAGATCGTGACCGGAGTGTAAACTCCGGTAAGAGCAAACAGATGCAGGTGTATGATCCGGCGTGTGCCGGAAAACAGATGTTGGGCGAGGTAGTGCCGGCCGGGGTAGAAGCAATCCCGGTCAGGGCGGTCCAGGTGCCGGGGTAGTTAACTCGGCTGGCCGAGGTTATCCACCTCGGTATCCGACACAAAATCTCGCCCAGCAGCAGCAGCAAAATGTCGGGCATGTCCAGCAGCCGCAAGTTGTTGAGCAGGTGGCTAACCGCTATGATGATGGTTACTCGGCTATGGAGAAAGCCGGGTATCCGAGATATGAAGGTGCACTGGGATCTCGGTTGGGACTCGCCAGTTGTCACCAAATGATGCACGCTACAAGCTGGACAAATTTATATGTCCGAGATGCTGGAAGAGCAAGGTCCACCTGGTCCGGCATGTTTTGGACCTCGGATCATGAGGGAACCACCGGTGCGGCACTTTCAGCTAAACCGAGGTGCAAAAACATATGACGGCAGCACAAGCCAGAGGATGGCTGACAGATTATGTGTCGGCTGTGCATATTGCGGGAGGTAACCGCAGATGGGCGGTGAGGTATATCCCGCAGATGTTGGAGGGGCCAGCCCGGATTTGGCTGAACAACCTGCGAGAGGGCAGTGTTGATTGCTGGCTGGACTTTGAAGAAGCATTTGTTAGCAACTTCTCCAGCACATACAAGAGACCAAACCGTCCTCAACAGCTTGCGATGTGCAAGCAGAGGGATAATGAAACTGACCGGGATTACTTAACCCGGTGGAGTACTATTCGCAATTCCTGTGAAGGAGTTGTAGAGGCACAGGCCATATCTTGGTTTGCCCAGGGTGCCGACATGGCTCCATGCTCTGGCAGAAGTTGCAGAGGGAAATGCCGGCCACTCTGGCCGAGACAATCCGGATTGCGGATAGCTATGCACTGGGTGATCCGATGCAACCTTTGCTGAACTCGGGAGAGCCGAGTAGAAGATACCCGGTGAACAACAGACCCGGGCCAGTCAGGCAGAACGATCGCCAGGACTTCGGAACAAGAGGAGAGAACCGGATTACCGGTATGGCTCGAACCAGGTTGCAGCTGTAAACCAAGACCAGCCAGATGCCGGTAATAGCCAGCGTCCGAAGTTCAATGGCCCAGCATGGGGCCAGAATCAAGAGGGAAGAGGCCATGGGGTGACCAGAAGCCATCCTTAACTTATGAGGCTATGTTGGATGGGCCTGCAGTTTCCACACCCAAGACATCGCAGGCCGCAACCATACAACTCGGCAGTGCAGCTGGTATCAGCGCACAAGGGGAGAAGGAGCCAGAGCCGGAGGAAATCAAGTGGGGGCACCTCAGAGAATCCCGCCGAGGCAAAACTTGCCGCTTACCGGAGCAAATGCTATCCCGGTGATTCCGCCAGTTCCGAGGCAAGCAGATCCGAAGCCTGTGAATCAGGTGAATGTCGGAGGGAACAATAACAACACTGGTCCCAGCAGGCAGGGAGAGTATCCCCAGGGAGATTACAGAGAAGCTCATCAGAGCTATGTGATATTTGTGACCGAGCCAACTGACAAGAAGAGCTTGCATCGGCGTGCACTGGAGGTGAACGCAGTTATGCCGGCAATACCGAAGTATTTGCACTGGTCCGAGCAAGAGATCACTTGGAGCAGAAGGGATCATCCCCGAGTTATGCCAACTCCGGGAGGTTATGCATTGGTGGTGGATCCGACATTCTTCGGACCGACACTCAATATTCGGTTCACCCGAGTTCTCATTGATAATGGGAGTGCTATCAATATCATGTACCGAGACACCATGGTGAAGATGGGTATCTCGGCAAACATGCTGCAACCGAGTTCTACACCTTTCATGGCATAGTGCCAGGTGTTTCATGTGCACCTATGGGCAAAATTTGGGTTGATGTGTTGTTTGGCACCAAGGACAACTGCCGAACTGAGAGCATCCAGTTTGAGGTAGTGGACCTCGAAAGTCCATACCATGCTTTACTCGGTAGGCCTGCACTGTCCAAGTTCATGATATCCACCCATGTGGGTTACCTCAAGATGAAAATGCCGGGTCCTAATGGCATCATCACTATCTCGGGTGATTACAAGCGTGCACTGGAGTGTGCCTCGGCTGGATCGTGCTTAGCCGAGTCACTGATCATCGCTGCAGAGAAGAAGAAGATCCATGAAGTGGTGGCATTGGCTCAGTCCGCACAACTCGGTATGCCGGGTATGGCTAACCCGGAGCAGAATGCAACTTTCGAGGTGCCCAAAGAGACCAAGAAGATCAATGTTGACCCGGCATGTCCGGACCACAACGTCATCATTGGTACCGGGTTAACTGAGAAATAGGAAGGCGAGCTCAGTCACTTCCTCCGTGAGAACCGGGATATCTTTGCATGGTCAAATCAGGACCTGCCAGGTGTTCCGAGGGAGTTGGCTGAGCACTCTTTGTTCGTCAGACCGGATATGAAGCCGGTGAAGCAACCTATGCGACGTCTCTCGGATGAGAGGAGAAAGTGATAGGTGATGAACTGGCCAGGTTACTTGCATCTGGGTTCATCATGGAAGTGCTGCACCCGGACTGGTTGTCTAACCCGGTCCTGGTGGAAAAGAAAAAAGATGACCCGAATGTGGCCATTGTGTGGCGTATGTGTATTGATTACACAAACTTGAACAAGGCATGTCCTAAGGATCCATTCCCGCTGCCTCGGATAGATCAAGTGATCGATTCCACAGCCGGGTGTGAGCTGTTATCCTTTGTAGATGCTATTCTGGTTTTCACCAGATACCACTGAACCCTGCTGATCAAATGAAAACTGCTTTTATCACCCCGTATGGGGCTTATTGCTATCGTGTCATGACCTTTGGTTTGAGAAATGCTGGTGCCACTTACCAGAGATGTATGCAAAAATGCTTGCATGATCAAATAGGAAAAAATGTGCAGGTGTATGTCGATGACATTGTCATCAAGTCTAAGGAAAACTACTCTGATTGATGATCTCCGAGAAACATTTGAGAATCTAGGAAATTCCGGATAAAACTTAACCCGGACAAATGTACCTTCGGTGTGCCGGCAGGCAAATTACTCGGTTTCCTCGTGTCAAGCCGAGGTATCGAGGTGAACCCGACAAAAATCCGTGCTATTGAAAGCATGAGGTTACCGACATGTCTCAAAGACGTGCAGAAATTCACTGGATGTTTGGCATCTTTAAGTCGGTTTGTTAGCAGGTTGGGAGAAAAGGCATTGCCTTTGTATCAACTCATGAAGAAAACAACCACTTCGTGTGGCCCCCGCAAGCAGATGCGGCGTTCACCGAGTTAAAAAAGATGTTGGCAACTGCGCCGATACTGGCTTCACCATTACCCAAAGAGCCGATGTTGCTCTACATTGCAGCCACAAACCGGGTTGTGAGTGTCGTATTGGTAGTGGAGCGAGAAGAAGATGGCAAAACTGTGCAGAGGCCAGTATATTACCTGAGCGAGGTGATCTCGTTATCCAAGCAGAACTATCCGCACTACCAGAAAATGACATATGGTGTCTATCTGGCTGCTAAGAAGTTGAAACATTACTTCCAAGAGCATTCAATCACTGTGGTGTGAGGCTCCTATCTCGGAGATCATTGGGTGTAAAGATGCAACTGGCCGAGTAGCCAAGTGGGCTATCGAGGTGTCCCCTTACACTCCTCACTATGAAAGAAGAGATGCCATTAAATCTCAGGCACTGCCGGATTTCCTGGTGGATTGGGCTGAAATGCAATATGAGCCACCACGGCCTGACCCCAATTACTGGAGAATGCACTTTGATGGATCAAGAACAAAAATTGGTTTAGGTGCCGGGGTAGTCCTTACCTCGCCAAAGCATGATCAGTTGAGATATGTGTTGCAGATTCATTTTGCGGCATCTAACAATGTGGCCGAGTATGAGGCACTTGTTCATGGGCTAAATGTGGCCAAAGAAATTGGTATTCGCCGGATAGAATGTTTCGGAGACTCGGATTTGGTGGTGCAGCAAGTCTCGGGAAATTGGGATGCTTTAGATGCCAACATGGCGTTGTATCGGTTTCATGTCCAGAAGATCTCGGGGTTCTTTGAAGGTTGCGAGCTCACGCATATACCTCGGGCTGAAAATGACGCCGCCGATGTACTGTCCAAGCTAGGTTCATCCCGGGATCCAATTCCACCCGGCATAGCCTTGGAGCATCTGAGGAAGCCATCAATCAAACCATCGCCGGAGTCCGAGTCAATTTTTATCCCGGCAAAACCGGAGTCTGGTGCTGTTCCCATGGACGATGTCGGATGCATTTGGGAGAACCCGGGGACTGCTTGGCAGAACCCGGGGACTGGCTGCTCATCTCGGAAGAAGTAATGTCGGTTGATCTCATGGAGGTGGATGATCCGATTTCCTGTGCGTCCTGTGCCGGAGTGGGCACAACCAATAATGGCATTTATGATGGATGGGAGTTTGCCAAGTAATGAAGTTGAAGCTAGGCAAGTGCAAAGAAGATCCAAGGCCTACACCATCATCAACCAGGAGTTATACAAGAGAAGTGTGACCGAGGTACTGCAGCGCTGTGTCGAGCCGCAGGAAGGGCAGGAGATGCTCCTGGAAATTCATCAGGAGAGTGTGGTCATCATGCTTCATCAAGAGCCTTGGTGGCTAAGGTATTCCGGCATGGGTTTTATTGGCCCAGTGCTTTGAACCAGGCAGAAGATATCGTCAGAAAGTGTGAGGGATGTCAGAGGTTTGCTAAAAAGATCCACCTGCCAGCCTCGGCACTCAAGACAATTCCAATCACTTGGCCCTTTGCAGTTTGGTGCTGGATATGGTGGGAGAGTTCAGGCCAGCCCGAGGTAACATGACTCATATGCTGGTGATGGTGGACAAGTTCACCAAGTGGATCGAGGTAAAGCCAATCCGGAAGTGTGATGGTCACACAGCGGTGACCTTTTTGAAGGACATCATTTTGAGATATGGTTACCCCCATAGCATTATCTCGGATAATGGCACAAACTTTGCTGTGGGAGAGTTTGCTCGGTTCTGTGCGGATAAGAGAATTCGGTTGGACATAGCCTCGGTGGCACACCCTGAGGCAAATGGGCAAGTGGAAAGAGCAAATGCATTGGTGTTAGCCGGTATCAAAGCCCGGTTGATTGAACCACTGTTGCGAACTCCGGGATGTTGGATAGAGGAGATACCAGCAGTGCTGTGGGGTCTAAGGACCACACCAAATCGATCAACTGGCTATACGCCATTTTTTCTGGTCTATGGGCAGAAGCGGTCTGCCAACCGACATGGAATATGACTCGCCAGAGTGGCGCTGTACACTGAAACCGAGGCAAAAGAAGCTCGGGAAAATGATGTTGATTTGCTCGAAGAAGCACGAGAACTGACCTTATCTCGGTCAGCTATATATCAGCAAAATCTCCGACGCTATCATAGCCGGAAGATCAGCCCTCGGGTTTTCCGAGAGGGAGATTTGGTGTTGAGGCTAGTGCAACGCAAAGCAGGCCGACACAAGTTGTCACCTCCATGGGAGGGACCGTTCATTGTGAGCAAGGCTCTGCACAATGATTCATACTATCTTATAGATGCACAGGCACCGAGGAAAAATGTGATGGACAAATCCGGAGAGGAGACCAAAAGACCCTGGAATGTAGCTCTACTTCGTCCCTTTTACTCATAAGGGCGCAGTGTATGTATCTCGGTTTTCCTTTGAATAAAATGCCGGCACTCCGAAAAGAAACTCGGGGACTGCCTTTGTCTATGCTTGTGTTTTATCTCGGTTTTTTCTGTGTTGTTCATATGTCGGATGATTTTGAGACCTCGTTTCAAAGTTCAAGTAATGTATGCTATTTTGTTGTGATCTTGTGACTCGACTGACGAACGCCGAAATGGCAGTCAAGAGCAGAGGTTATGGTATATGGTAAACATGAAAATGGACTCGGGGACTCGGTCCTAAAAAGATCCGACATATGTCGTTTACTAACCCGGTTTTTTCTTTTCCTTGTGTCGGATGACTCTAAACCTTACCTCAAAATTTACAAGTATTGTATGCTATAATATTTGTGACTCGACTGTCGAACGCCTAAATGGTAGACAAGAGCAAAGATTACTAAGTATAGTAAACAAGAAAGTAAACTCGGGGACTTGGTGCAAAGTGATACGGCATTAAGCTTGTCTTGTTGAAACAAAATAAAGTAGCACTGCGAGATACTTAAACGTATATTTACATCTGCACCCGGCATTCCGGGGATTTAATAGTTCAATGTTTGATAAGCTTAGGCAGCTGCCTCGGAGGAGCTCGGAGCAGTTGGAGCGGTGCGAGGCTCGGAAGCAGTCTCGGCGGCAGAAGAAGCTTCAGTGGTTGGAGCAACCTCGGGTGTTGGAGTGGCTGCCGAGGCACCAGCAGTGTCGGATACCGGCTTCTCAGAAGTCTCGGTTACCGGCTTCTCTGAAGTGTCGGTCGCAGCCGGCTTGGCGATGTCGTTGCTCCGCAGCAAGTCTCGGTTGCTCCGCAGCAGTCTCGGTCGCTCCGGCAGTGGCAGTCGGAGTTCGGCCTCGATCTCCTCATCGATGTCCTCTTCTTCGTCTTCGCCCTCTTCATCATCCTGGTCATCTTCTTCGTCTCCGAGTAGGCGGACCCGGGATGAAGTGTCGGGTGGGAGCATAGCTGGCCATGAATTTGGCTGCATCTTTGCGGCTCTCTATCAATGTCGGATCCGAGGTCCATTTGGAGCCTTGGCGCAGGGAGCGCACGGCGTTGAGATTGATGGACTCGTACCAGGAGAGCACAAAGGTCAGTGCTTGATCAGCTCCGGCACGAGCTGCTGAGGATCTCCACTCTCGGATCCTGGCCTCGGCTCCCGACAGACACTTGGACAGTTCTTCAATTGTAGCCGGAGTCTGGATCCTGGCCATAAGGCTCGGTAAGCTTTGATACCGGCATCAAGAAGATCCAGGCCAATGGCCTTCAAAGGAGAGATGCGAGCATTCAGAGCAGTCAAGTGATCTTCATATCCCATTCCTCCGGGATTGGGCCAGCCTCGGCTCTCTTCGCTCGTGCCTTGCGAACAACGTTGAGTGCAGCAGCCTTGGAGTGGGCGAAGTGATCTGAAGACAGAAAAGCTATCACCGAATTGAGTTATATACCGGCATATCTTAATGTCGGCGCAGTAATGAAAGCAAAGGAAAGGATAAAACTTACAGTCCATCTCCTTGTTCAGCCGGGTGAGCTCGCGGAGCCAGATGTCGATTTTGCCTTGAGGGCATCCAGTTCTCCTTGAGCCGAGGTAGCGCGAACCTCGGACGCCTCGAGCGTTTCCTTGTGCTTTTGAGCAGCTTCCTCCTTTTGCATCAGGGCCTGCTCAATGCCGGTTTTCTCGCCCGGACCCGGGCAAGTCCTCCTGGAGCCGAGACACTTCTTGCCGTTCCTTCTGAAGGGCAGTGGCGTGCGCTTGTTCCTTGTTCTTCAGTGTCTCCTGAAGTTGCTTGTGGGACCTCTTGAGCTTGTTGTGGTCCAGAAGCAACTTCCGAAACACCGTGGTCCGAGCATTGGTGCAATCCTGAAAAGGGCAAAGAGTTAAGCTGAGTGTTGGATTTCTTAAAGATTCCTGCCGAGTAAAACTCGACAAGAATCTCGGGGACTGGATGTCGGATTTTTAAAGATCCGAAGTGTCGGATTTTTTGAGTCTAAATGGTGAAAATTTGGTGAAGATTCGCGCTGAGTAATCTTTACTCGGGCAAGCACAGGTCACTCAACCCGAATCTCGGGGACTGGGGATTGTGTATGTTTATCATCTATGGCAAGGAAAATAAAAGTTTGGCTGAGGAAAAGATACCTCGGCAAGCTTGCTGGCTCGAAGGGTCGAGACTTGCAAATTGTGCATAGCCTGAGCAAGTGCACTGGGGCCAGCTGGATGAGGAATGACCGGGTGCGCGGAGGAACCTCGCTTGTATCGGCAGCGTTCCAGTCCATGTGATATTGCTTCTCCGAGCCTAAGTTGTGTCCACTCTGAGTTTGGAGCTAGGGTAAAACCCAGCTGCCGCTGGCAACTCGGGAAACAGAAGTGGTGAGAGCCTGGTGCTCCGGGGTATGTTGGGGTCAACACCACTTGTCTCTCCGGTTGGCAAGTTGTTTCCCGTGGCTGCTTGGCTATGTGTCGGCTTGGCAAATGGAGTAGTTTTCCGAGTCGTTAACTCGGTGGACTTGGTGGGGGACTTGGTGGCGGACCTCAGCCGGGGCGGCTGCTTTGGCTGCTGCTGGTGCTGTTGGGGTTGTTGTTGTCCTTGGTGCTGTTGTTGTTGCTGCTGCTCCTGTTGTTGCTGCTGCTCTGTTGTTGTTGTTGCTGCTGTTGTTGTTGTTGCTGCTATTGCGCTGTTGTTGTGGGGGTGGTTGCTGTGCGCCCGAGGTCACCGAAGTGTCGGCCCGCGGGATGTCGGTTTCCATGGTGGGAGCACCGGAGCCATCATCTTGGTCGAGGATCACAACCTCGGGAATGACAGTTGAGGTGGCGGGTGCCCGGAGTCACGTGGCCGAGCCTCGACTGTACTCGGAAGGGGCGAGCGCATAGAAGAGGCACTCTGCTCAACTTCAAGGGGAGCACTGTGTCAAACAAGAAAAGTGTTATGTCGGGAAAAAAGTTATCCCGGTAGAAGGAAAAACGGAAGCGAGCTTGTGTCGGCAAAGAGTATCTTACCCTTCAGTAACTGGCGGCATCTTCTTGCCCTTCCTCGGTTTGACTGCTCCTCTCTTCTGTCGCTTCGCCTGCGGCGCGGCTGGATCCGAGGATGTGGAGGTTCCTGTTTTCGAGGTACCGGTCTCTGCGCGCTTGCGGGATGCCACTTGCTTGCCCGAGGTAGCAGGGCGTGTACTCGGGGCAGAGCCACCCGGGTTAGTTGATGCCGGAGCTGGGGGAGCAAAGGCGAGGGACGAGCGTCAATTGCCTCTAGCATTTCGCAATCATCATCATCCGACCAATCTCGGATTGAGGCTCGGGCTCGAGGCTTACCCGAGGTAGGGGCGCCAGCTCTCGGTATTGGCAGCTGATCCTCGTCGTCCGGGTCTTCTGCCTCGGCGACATCCGGGGCAGGGATATCTTGGCCCCATTTGGTGGAGGGATCCTCTCCATCTTCAGTCTTCTGCCGGGTAAACCTCTGCAAACCAGAAGCAGTGAAACCGAGTTACTTTATGTGCGGATTACGGGACCGACATAAGAGTTACCTCGGTAGGAAAAAGTATGTTGGTATAAATTGCAAGGTTACTACCTTGATCCGGCAGCCGAGCTCAGTTATGAGGTTCTAGACCCCATTCCCACTCCTCGGTCATTACCGTGCGGGCAATTGCCTTAAGACGTCTTCTGATCTCGGCCTTGCTCAGCTCGTGGGTGCTGATCCGAGTTGGATCATACTGGCCACTCATGTGGCAGATCTTGTGAACTCGGTCTTGAAGGGGGGAAACTCGGCGGCTGATGAAGGTCCTCAGGAGATCATCGCTTGTTAGTCCTGCCTTCACCAGCTCCTCCACGACCTTGTGGATCTGGTTGATCTCGATGTTCAGGTCCTTCGGGTTGAGGGACCAGTTGAACTGTTCAGTGGGGTGGCGATGTTGAACAGCGGCAAGTTCAAATAATCAGCATTGTCCGGGCTGTCCGGGTTCTTCACGTAGAAGAACGTGCGGTGCCATTTCCGGCATGACTCCAGCCCTTGGATCCGACGTAACACGGAACCTTTCCGAGGTATGATGGTAGCAGCTCCGCACGGGGTCATCTCCTTGGGGAAGTTCTTGTTCTCCGGGTCCGGGACACTTTGCTTCCGGAGTTGGAAGTACTTGGCCCAGAGCTCTACCGTGGGCCAAAGTCCGAGGTATCCCTCGGAGAAAGAGACACACGCAGAGAGCGTGGTAATGGCGTTGGCTGGAAGGTGGTGAGGTTGAAGCCGGAACCGATCCAAGAAGGACCGGAAGAACTCGCTTGCCGGGAGTCCAAAGCCGCGCTCGAAGTGCGCGACGAAGACCACGCGCTCGCCGGTTTTCAGCTTCGGCTCGGCCTCTTTGCCGGGAACCCGGCATATTACTTGTGCCGGAATGCGTTTGGTCCGGACTAGCCAGTCTATCTCGTCCTGTTTTACATCGGAACCCTCCCACCCGGCGCGCTCTCCCTCAACGATATCCTCGGCAGGTTCCGGGTATTGCTGTTGGACATCTCGGAAGAGATCTGCAAAAGAGACACAGCCGAACCGAGATAAGTGTCTCGGAGTATATGTGCAATAGAGGAACCGAGATAAGTATCTCGGAGTATTCAGGCTATAAAGGAACCGAGATAGGTATCTCGGAACATTTGGGCAACGTAGGAAAGGTGCATAAGTGGCGGGAAACACGTTTCGTGGCTAAGTGGTTGATGGAAAGATCTACGAGGAAAATAAATAGAAGATAAATACAAGAGCTTGTGGGTTGAAACTTGTGAAAACCCGCGGAGAAACTTTGCAAGATTGTTAAGAGGCACGGTGAAGAAGATCTAAAAGGGATCTAAGTGATTAGGGGCAATGGCATCTACGGAGGGGAGAACAAGGCCGTCGCGGAAGATGAGCAAAGTTCGCCGGAGAGGATGAACGTGTTTCATCGGCGATGCCAAGGGAGATGAACTTACCGGAGATTGCGACGGTGATGCAGGGCGAAGGTGCGCGGGGCTTGCCGGAGTTGCGCATGTCCAGTGGCGGCGCGAGGTGCTCCGGTCGGCGGTGGCGCGCGAGATCCGGCGTCGTGCGGTGGTGAAGCTCACTGTGCGGCGGCGGCGATATCGCAGGGGAGAGAAGAGGAAGAAGAAGGATGCGGAGAGGGCGAGGAGATGTGCACGTCCCCCTATTTATGGGTACAGCGCGCGTGCAGTTACCGCATCAGGCGCGCGGATTAACCGCGCACGATCGGCGCGGTTGCGGTGTTTGCGGCCGCACGATCCGCCGCATCGTGGGCCACAAGGTGGTAACGGCCCGCGGCGTGATCGCGTGCGGTTAATGGCGCGGGAATCTAGGAGACGCGCCACGGTCAAACGCACTCAAGTGCCCATGAGACTTGACGGCGCGTGACGTGGGCGGCGTGCATGCAGAGATGTGTCTGTCCGTGTTCAGAAACCGAGGCAGCGCGCAGCATCTCTCTGCCACGTGTTGCGGAGAGATCTTTGAGAGATTGTGGGAATCTTTCTGTGTCGGAGAGACCGGCACAAGGGTAAATCTCGGAGGTTGAGGAAAATTTGGTCTTTGAAGCTTGCAATAAACCGGCATGTGAATGTCGGAGGGTTGGATTAAGTTGATTTGGTCGAGAAAGCTTGACTTGCTCTGTCAGCAGAATTCTAGTGTCGGAGAAAACCGACACTGAAGCGTATGTCGGAATCAGTGGAAGAGGTTGTTCATGGCTTTACGGTTGAACCGACATGGTAATGTCGGATGCTTGTTATGGCTGTTTCGGTTGGTTAAACCTGTTGTGGCCCTTCATCCAAGGCTGCAGGACCGCACCAGCTTCGGGGACTAATGTCGGGGGCTACCCCCGGGTAGGGTCATGATGAGGTAAAAGCAATGCCCAGGTGTGGGCCAAGTTACAGTAAAACCGGCATAACCGGGCTTCAGAGTGTGCCACAGGTGCAAACCGAGATAGGCTTACCGAGGTAACCCGGGCCAGAAAGGACCGGGGTGCCATGCTGGTGCTATCCGGCATACGGCGACCGGGACAAGAGATCCGAGATAACATAACCAACATATGTATGTCGGTAACTTGTGTGTTTTCTTATGTGCAGGGAAGGATATTTGAGGAAGGAGGGTCCGGCATATCCATGCCGGGTTATCCATATGTCGGACAAGAGTCAATGCTCCTGTCACCTCCCGTCTGGCACGGGAGCGCCTGACACAGAAGCGCCTGACACGGGGGCGTGCAGGAGACCGAGATGGCAGGCCATCATTCCACCGCTGACTCCGGGTTATCCGGGCTGAGACTGCGAGGCAGAGGCATGGGCAGGCCCTGTCTTGTCTCTGACCTCGGGCGTACTTTGGAGCAGAGACATGGGACAGGACATGGGCAAGCCACGTCCTGTCCACTATGCGGAGACAATCATGACGTGCAGGCGTGCGTGTCTGCAGTTTCGGTACGGAGATGTGACCGTTGCATGTGGAGGGGTATTCCGGTAACCCGATTTAGCCTATATATGTGCCCTCACCCCCTCCTGCGTGAGGGACGATGCCCTGAGAGACACTTCCCCCCACAGCTTCGTCTTCTGCTTTGTGCTTTGCACCATTGTTGTGTTATACAGCTCAAGGAGCAAGCTTGTATTTGTGATACCGAGATATACAGAGAGAGGCAGGCAGGAGTAGGGGCTTTACCTCCTCACGAGGGCCCTGAACCTGGGTAGATCTTGGTGTGCTGGTGTGTTCTTCGTGTGTGCTTCTTAGCGCGCTAGCCCCCTCCCGGATTCCACCAGCGTCCATCGGCCCCACACTTTAGCCATCCTATGGCATCTGCCGTGATACCACCACGACAGAAACGAGGGAAAACCACTACGCTATCGTGACTTTCACGTCTGGATAAGCGCATCGCGCCTTTTATTGTTTCTTTTTCTTCGGTTTTTTAGTTTCGGGTTTCATTTCTTTTTTTGTTTATTCTTTATTCTTTCTTCTTTTTTTCATTTTTACTGTTGTTTCTTTTTCTTTCTTCTTTTTCGATTTTTTCTCCTTCTTTTTTTTTTTTTGGTGAAAGCCCAAAGTGGCAAAAAACCGACATATGAGATATGCCTATGTCAATTCAGCTCAGGTTGTTGACATCCAATGTTGGTAAACGCCCAAAGTGGCAAAAACCGACATACGAGATATGCCCATGTCAATTCAGCTCAGGCTGATGACATCCAATGTTGGTAAATGCCCGCAGTGGCTAAAAACCGACATACGAGATATGCCCATGTCAATCCAGCTCAGGCTGTTGACATCTGATGTCGGTAAACGCCCGGAGTGGCTAAAAACCGACATATGAGATCTGTCCGTGCAGGTTATATGTCGGTCCAGTTAATGCTGGCGGCATGCGACTTCGGTAATGCCCAAAGTGGCTGAAAACCAACATATAATGGTGCCCATGCAGGCAGGATGTTGTGTATATGGAGGTTTTTTGGTATGGTTATTTGTTTTTGTAAGTCTGCGCGCGACTCTGCGAGTCCCCCACAGCCTCGGGGACTAATTTCGGTGATGTAACCCCGGGTACCCAAAGTTATTGATTTTATGGAGTTGGTAGAGGAAACAGTAAAGAGATAGGAGAAAATAAAGGAAAAGACAGAAAAGAGACAGCCTGGGCCGAGACTGGCATAGCCCAGGCCGAAATACATGCTATGGGCCGAAATATGCTTAAGTCGGTGTCTATTATCTCGGTTTGGGCCGAGATATACTTTACCTCGGATCGGGCCTCTACCAGGCCAGCATGTGCTAACCTCGGCTTGGGCCGAATCTTCGATTGGGCCGAGTCTCCTCAGGCTGGGCTGGGATATCTATGTCGGCAAACCCTATATACCGACCAGGTGGATGTTAGGGAAGTATCGCACACCCCCCTCGCGCTTATGGGCCGGCCCAATATCGCTGGGCTAAACAGAGAAAAAGAAAGAATTATGTGCAGGAGTGGGAATCGAACATCGACCTCTACGGATGTGAAACGAGGGAAAACCACTACGCTATCGTGACTTTCACGTCTGGATAAGCGCATCGCGCCTTTTATTGTTTCTTTTACTTCGGTTTTTTAGTTTCGGGTTTCATTTCTTTTTTTGTTTATTCTTTATTCTTTTTTTTCGTTTTTACTGTTGTTTCTTTTTCTTTCTTCTTTTTCGATTTTTTCTCCTTCTTTTTCTTTTTTTAGTTTGTTTTGTTCTTCTTTCTTCTTTTATGTTTTCTAATTATACACTATTTAAATATTTCTTTTTTTCTTTTTTTGGCTGTTTCGATTGTTTATTATTTTCAGTTTTCTTACTAGATATTATTTTTTGAATTTTCATTTTTAAAAATGTTCAAATTTTTAAAATTGTTCATATTTGAAAATTGTTCATGTATTAAAATAGTTTAAAAATAGTTTCCGTTCAAATAATTTTTTTGTTCACTTTTTTGAAAATCGTCCGAAAATAATTTCCGTTCAAATACCTATTTTGTTCAACTTTTTGAAAATCGTTCAAAATAAATTTTGTTTAAATACACTATTTTTTGTTCAACTTTTCATTTTTACTTTTTGGCTGTTTCTTTTTTATTTTCAGTTTTCTTAGTAGACATTATTTCTTTATTTTGAATTCTCATTTTTGAAAATGTTTAAATTTGAAAAAAAATCATATTCGAAATTTGTTCATGCATTAAAATCATTGAAAATAGTTTGCGTTCAAATACTTATTTTTTGTTCACTTTTAAAAAATCATTCAAAAATATTTCCGTTCACACACGTTTTCTGTTCACCTTTTAAATTCGTTCGAAAATACCGTTCAAATACGTATTTTGTTCACTTTTTTGAAAACCGTTCAAAAATAATTTCCGTTCACAAACTTTTTCAGTTTGTCTTTTAAAATCGTTCAAAAAATGTTTCCGTTCAAATACATATTTTTTGTTTACTTTTTGAACATCATTTAAAAATAATTTCTGTTCACAGACTTTTTATGTTCGCCTTTTAAAATCGTTCAAAAAAAAATTTCGTTCATAGAATTTTTTTAGTTTAATTTTTTTAAAAATCGTTCAAACATAATTTTCTTTCGTAGACTTTTTCTGTTCACTTTTTGAAATTGTTCAAAAAAGTTTTTGTTCACCGGCGTTTTCTGTTCACCTTTAAAAATCGTTCATATTCATATCTTTAAAATGATTCATAATCATATTTTAAAATTGTTCATATGCAAAATTTAAATTTTGAAAATTGTCCAGTTTTAAAAATTGTCCAGTTCAGTTGCCGGTTTATTAAAAGTGGAATAGGGGAGACATATTTAATAATCTGTTAATAATGTATATATAAGGTAAATGTAGCAAACAGACATGTAGATTGCTTGTGCAAAGTGGCTAACCAAAGCTGGCATCGGTAGCCGAAGCAGTACGTCACAGGCTCGATTCCTGGCTTCGCGATTAATTTTTATCGCGCCCGTTGATTTCTGGGCCGGCCCAATAGAGGGAGGCAGATGGTGTACGTTTTAAAAATGCTTCTTGGGCCAGACCCAACATCGCGTCCAGGGTGTGCGATGCTTCCCTAAAGGGGCACCCTCTATGTCGGGCAGGCTTCAATCTCGGCCCGGCCGAGATTCTCTCCAGCCTCGGGCTGGGCCGAGTTGTCCGCACCTCGGCAGGGTCGAGACAAGTTGACCTCGGCTGCCTCCTCGACTCCACAACCGCACCGTCCCCGCCTCGCCCCATAGCTCGCCCGTGCCGTCAACGCCCCGGAGGCCGCTGTCCCCGCCTCGCCCCGGAGGCCGCCGTCCCCGCCTCGCCTCGGATGCGCCCGCCGTCCCCGACCTCGCCTCGGATGCGCCCGCCGTCCTCGACCTCGCCTCGGCCGTCTCGGAGCAGGCCGCCGTCTCGGAGCAGGCCGGCACCCCGGGGCAGGCCACCATCTCCAGCGCGCCACTTCCTCCCAGCACTGCACCAGGCCGGCCTCGGGCCATAGCTACTACGACCGAATCATCCAACGCCGGATCGTTCCATCGATCGCTGCCAAGACTGAGACCGCAACGCCCGAGTCTACCTCGACCGAGACCACCAGGGCACTCCATCGACCGACATGCATCACCGACCGACATCCCGGATCATTCCTCGACAAGTACAGATGCTCTGCTAGGTGATCCCGAAGACACGCACTAGAAGACGAGATGCAAGGACACGGACAAGACAGGCCATGCCTATCCAGGACATGGCCAATCGTGGCTACGGTTTACGGTACAGGACAGCTATGATGCGTGCACAGTGTTGACAAGACCCCAGTAGTCACCTCAGCTACAGTGTACAGTGCATAGTACATTTGGTCTGCTTGTCCCCCCTTGTCCCCTGTGCTCTCTCTATATAAAGAGCACCAAGGGGAGCGCTACCAGGACACGCCCCGCACGGGCTCATTGGCCCCTTGGGCTCTTTCTTCTTCCTCCTGCTCCCATGAGAGTTCTTCCTTCAGCTAGAAAGCCTCGTACAGGCAGCATACATACAGCTCGAGGAGCATTTGTACCAAACCATATACAGAGAGGAGAATACACCAATAGGCTAGATGCTGCAGTAGGGGTTTTATCTCTCACGAGAGCCCCGAAGCAGGGTAAATCCCCGTGTTGATCTGTTCTTCTGTGCGCGTTCTTCAGTGTGCTATCCCTCCCTGAATCCTCTAGTGTCCATCGGCCCCAAACTTAAGCCTACCCCTAGGCATCTGTTGTTTCATACGACGACACCTTGCAACATATTCATAGAACATAATACTTTATGTCGATTATTTGATTTGCATGAAATAACTCTCTTCCTACTAATCCAACTCTTTAACCCAATAAATATATGATATTACTCACTTGTGTTTGTTGTGTCATGAACATGACTACGCACCTATGGAAAACATTGTTTAGCATACTCATCGGTCATATATTTTTCGATATGCATGCAAGTTCTAGTTGTGTATCATTTTAAATTTTAAGATAAGAAAACAAATAAATTTCCTCACAAAAACCAAACAAAAACTCACAGTTGTATTAATGCATCATAGGAAAACCATACGAACTCATAGACACAATTTTTTTTTCAAACTTATACTTAATGCATTTATTTATTTTGAGTCGAGTGCGATTTATAGAAATACTTTTTTGATTTCTAATTTTCAAAGGTAAAAAATATTGAATCTAGAGGAAATTTGTATGAATATATTTTATAATAACTCTAAAATTGGTTTCCGCAAAACATTTAGCATGTCATTTATAAAAGAAGTTCAAATATGATCGTTGACCTAACGTGAGAATAACACATCTAGTTGGTATTCATAGTTTGGCTTAATTCTTTAAACTACAATCATTGTTTAATGTTTATATATCGGGTTGAAGTAAATTCGTGAAATCTTTCAGCTGTGAGGAGTTTAAACTATATTATTAAATTTTATATCCTTAGGAAGATGCATTGTTTGTACAGTTATCATGAATTCATGATCTATTGACCGCCAATGGGTACATAGATTTAGATTCCAGATAAATTCATGCAAAAATAATGAAATTAAAAATTACTTGGATTGAACATTATTTCGACATTTTAATCAATCAAAAATTTACTTTCATTATCTCTCCTTGCAACATATTCATAGAACATAATACTTTATGTCGATTATTTGATTTGTATGAAATAACTCTCTTCCTACTAATCCAACTCTTTAACCCAATAAATATATGATATTACTCACTTGTGTTTGTTGTGTCATGAACATGACTACACACCTATGGAAAACATTGTTTAGCATACTCATCGGTCATATATTTTTGGACATGCATGCAAGTTCTAGTTGTGTATCATTTTAAATTTTAAGATAAGAAAACAAATAAATTTCCTCACAAAAACCAAACAAAAACTCACAGTTGTATTAATGCATCATAGGAAAACCATACGAACTCATAGACACAATTTTTTTTCAAACTTATACTTAATGCATTTATTTATTTTGAGTCGAGTGCGATTTATAGAAATACTTTTTTGATTTCTAATTTTCAAAGGTAAAAAATATTGAATCTAGAGGAAATTTGTATGAATATATTTTATAATAACTCTACAATTGGTTTCCGCAAAACATTTAGCATGTCATTTATAAAAGAAGTTCAAATATGATCGTTGACCAAACGTGAGAATAACACATCTAGTTGGTATTCATAGTTTGGCTTAATTCTTTAAACTACAATCATTGTTTAATGTTTATATATCGGGTTGAAGTAAATTCGTGAAATCTTTCAGCTGTGAGGAGTTTAAACTATATTATTAAATTTTATATCCTTAGGAAGATGCATTGTTTGTACAGTTATCATGAATTCATGATCTATTGACCGCGAGTTCTTTCAAGTACAACTTTGAAAATTTGTTCGCTCGTAATTTGTTCAATCACAATGATGATAAAATGGTATGATACATTGATGACTTGATGTTTTTCCTTTTTCCGAAATCTGCTGGCATGTCTATCTTTCCCTACTATTTTGTGTTTACCTACCATACTTTGATTTTTAATCAGACTTCCTTTAGTGCTATGAATAATTAAAACTATGATGATGCATTATTTTTTAGACCGTGCTACCGTAGGGAAACCCCTACGGTGTAATTTCCATTAAACAAAGAAGCAGTTTACATGGGTGAACAAAGAAGGGGGAGAGGAAGGTCACAACATAGTGACCCAACTCAAAAAGACAAAAAAGGGAAACCGGTCTAAAAAGTTGTAAATGACTAAGACGAAGAAGGAAACAGAGGAAGAAAAGCTATCAAACAGCTATGGGAAGAAGCGGGTGATGCTATCCAGCAACGACTGAACTAAGGAGCTCTTGACCCTGAACTGATGCAGTAGGAGGTCCTGCTTAGTGCGGCGACGCCACGAGCCAAGAGTCGGATCCACCCCTTCAAAGATGTATTCGTTGCGTTGTTTCCAAATGTTCCAAGCCACCGAGGCAAAGATCTCTATGTAGTGTGTGTGGGGGTAGGAACCAGCAGCCAACAATATTCTATCTCTGGGGCATCGAGCAAGATCCCACGACAGACCAACAGCTTGCCAACAATCTCGAGCAAACTCACAATCGAAGAATAGATGATCAAGGTCCTCTCTGACCGCCCGAGCACATAGGACACAGTTTGGACCCCCTTCTACGTGCCAGTGTTTTCTGAGCATCATGTCTTTAGTGTTTAGGCGATCGTTGATCAACAACCAGCAAAAGACTTTCAGCTTGGGAAGACATCTAGACTGCCAGACTTTGCACAGGGTTTTATCTTTGGGGATCTCCTGGAACATGGACTCATAGAAGTCTGCCGATGAATATTTATCTTTTTTCCAGACGAAAGCTCTCTTATCCTTTTCAAGAGGGTGTACTGCATTATGATCGCAGATCTGCTGCATTTCATGAAATTCCTCAAAAGCTTCAACCGAGAGAGGTAGCTGGAAGAGAGAGCTCCTGTTTGAGGTAGCCATCACTTTTTTAACCATCAGGTCTTGTCTTTCAACATATGAAAACAGATGAGGATGTTTGTCAGCAAGCAACTCATTGTTCAGCTAGAAGTCTTTCCAAAAGAGGATTGTGGAACCGTCGCCCACATGACTAGCAGTAATACTTCGGTATATATCTACCAAACTGAAGATGTCCCTCCACCAGAAAGAGCCACGGATTGGTTGTGCATGTGGTGCTTGTTCCGAATAATGAGACCACACCAAGTGAACCCAAGGGATGTCTTATTTAGAATAGAATTTGTGTAGTTGTTTGAGAAGAAGGGCGATGTTTTGCAGCTCTAAATTAATGATCCCCAGGCCTCCACGATTTTTAGGGCGGCATACCATGTCCCAGGTTGCGAGTCCCGCAAAAGAGGTGGAGTCTTCACGCTTGTCCCATAGGCAATGCCTTCTGGCCCTGTTTATAGTCTTGATAAAACCTTTATGCAACTTCAGGGAGCACATGAGGAAGGTTGATAGTGCCGAGAAAACAGAGTTAACAAGCGTCAGCCGGCCACCATATGGTAAGAAACGAGCACAAGCATTCAGTCTTCGTTCAATTTGGTCAGAGACAGGAGCTAGATCCCTGATCATTGGTCTTGCCGTGCCCAAAGGCAACCCAAGGTACGTGAAAGGGAGTGAGCCAATTGTGAACTCAAACACAGCTGCCAGTTCAGCCATTCTGGCCTCCGAGACATTGATCGGCATGATACAGGACTTGGAGTAGTTAACCTGTAGTCCAGTGGCACTTTCAAACTCACGAAGCAGAGATTTTAAAGCCAAGAGTTGAAGTGGACAGGCCTGCATGATGAGGAGGGTATCATCAGCGTACTGAACAATCGGAAACTCAGCCCCGGGATAGGAAGCGGTGCTTGCAGCTGCCCTTCTTGGAAAATGAAATTCACCATTGACTGCAACAGATCAGAACCAGCAACAAAGAGAGTGGGTGACAGAGGGTCGCCTTGACGCACACCACGCCTACAAGCAAATTTCTCCCCCGGAGTACCATTGAGCAGAATTGAAGAGAAGCCACTAGACATGATGTTGGAGATCCATCCCAACCATCTGTTGTCAAAACCCTTGCATCTCAGGATTTCTAGGATAGCTTTGTGCTCGATGGTATCAAAAGCTTTTGCGAAATCCAACTTGAGAATGATACATTCTTTTTTAGACTGTTTACATTGATGTATGTACTCATAGGCCCATCCAACGCAATCTTGGATTGTTCTGGTTTTTAGAAAACCATATTGATTTTTGTGAATAATGTTTAGGATCTTCGACTGGAGCCTATTTGCCAGAATCTTAGTTAAGAACTTCAGCGATGAATTAAGCAAGGAAATTGGCCTGTAATCATTTGGTCCCTCCGGGGAATTAATTTTTGGGATCAGCGTAATGAAGGAGTCGTTGATACTTTGGAGATTAACCTGCCCATTCCAGAATTCTCTGCAGAGATCAAAAAAATCCCATTTGATTATATGCCAACACTTCTTCAGAAATAGTCCTGTAAATCCATCCGGCCCTGGGGCTTTTGCATTGGGTAAATCTTTCATGGTCTGCTCAATTTCTCTCATAGTAAATAATGATGATGCATTATAAAGTAGTCACACCTTTAATTTCGGAATTCACTTTGCCTCGAACTAAATCTCCAAATTTCACTTCTCTCAAGGAAATTATTTCAATCTATTCCAAGCTCTGTTCACTCTTGACAGCATATAAAGGATCGGATAGGTGAGCGAGGAAGTAACGATCTCGTGCATTTTATTTTAGGCATGTTGTATTACTATCTTTTGGCGTGAAAATATCTTGAGATTGAGGTGATATCAAACGGAATGAAAGCCTGGATATGTCGAATGCTTACTATTTTCCTGTGGATCAATGCTTATCAGACAATGGTTTAGGAGCCAAATGGTTCTCTTGCCTTTTGGGCTTTGTGTTATTTGTGTATAACTAAAAATGATTACTCTTTTCAATATGAGTCGATGTTGTTCCTCCCTATAGCGAGCCAATATATAGTGATACATTTGTCAATCTAAAAACTGCTCTAGTGTAAACAGTGTATATAAATGGTCGTAGTAGGCTCGTGAGCAAATCTATAGCGTACACAATATTCCTAAAAAATATTGTTATCAGATCAAAATTATATTTTCAGGCATGCACACACATACATATAAGTACATATTCATCACCGTGTTCTACATAGTGTTTCACAGAAACAAAAGAAGGGGAAGATTCATGTCTGGACACAATAGGATAATTTTAGTGTGACCAGCTTCAGTTTTTTAAACTGGCACAGCTTGCTTAGGATGAGAGTTCAAAATCTGGGGGGAGCGCAATTTTGTTTTGTTTTTAATTTCAATATCGCTTTTTAATTCCAAAAAAAAAGAAACCGGTAGATTCATATGGCTTGACACAATTGAGTTAGCCAAGTACGATTTTATTTTCAATCGTGTTGCTCTAGGATTACATGGTATGTGCCTTCCAAAAAAAAGGAGGATTGCATGCGATCGTATGGCCGGAAGATTCTTCATGCGTGCCCTTGTACGTTCTTTTTTCTTTCAACGTGCTCAGGTACGTGCTAATCATAAAGTGTACGGTTCTATTTCCATTTATTCTGTTTTTTTTTTTTTTTTTGCGAAACACAGTACAACGCAGACGCTCACATACACGCGCATACACTCACCCCTATGAACGCACACACGCACACCCTACCCCTATGAGCACCTCCGAGAGACTGAGCCGGCGGTTGAGTCTTGAGATTGACGAAGTCACCACGGGCGCCTCGCTGTCGACGGGAACGTCGCCTCCCACTGAAGAATATTCCGCCTAAATGAGAAACACCAGCGTCAAACCTGGGGTTTGAACTCTGGTGGGCTGGGGGTACAACCACCCTCCTAACCATCTTGCCACAGGCAAGTTCTCTTCCATTTATTCTGTTACCAAAGGTATATTTCCATCTATTCTGTTACCAAAGGCTGGCTACGTGACATGTCAGATCTCATATGTACACTTTATTGTTGTGCGTAACGTTTTTTTTTCTTTTAATCTCAACCGTTAGAATTAAGATCAAGAAAGCATATAATTAAGGGGATGTGGCTTAACGTGGTGTCTCGAATAACTAACTCATTTTGCTTTTAGTATATAATAGATAGATAACATGAACGGCCATATAAAATGTATTGACCTTCAAACAATGTTGTATTTAAAGCGGGTAAAAGAGCCTTCAGTTGTGGACAGGTCTCCGAATAGAAAATCCTGCTCGAAAGGGCACCAAGTTCAAACTGGCATTAATTTTCGGCATGGGTTAACTAAACTCAAACCGGCCAGATTACACAAATAACAATTTGCAAGTAGCTTGGTTGTGCTACCTTTTATTTTCATACAAAGGTCTTTCAAACATTTTTCTCAGAATCCGACCATCCGTACCTTGCTTGAGATTCATCCACATCAGTCACAGTAATCTAACGAATAATTAAGAAAAACTAAACAAACATCACATATTATAAGTGAGCCGACAACACAAGCCTCTTATTTCCATGTCGGGAATGATCATAGTTAAGACCAAGACGAACAGATACATGGCAATACATTGGATTTCCTAATTATTCAAAAGATGAAACTCCATGGCAAAAGGGAAGTATCACATGAAGAAACCCCATACCGATTAATGGTAAGAGAATTGAATTGCATATAAGTGCCGAAGACAGACTGCATCCTCAGCGTGCTCCTTCCATAAGAGGTCCTTACATATTGCCTACGAATGTGTAAATAGTTTTTTCAGTATGCATAGTTGCATACCATGAATTAAGCAATTAAGAAACCTTAGATATAGACATACCAAATAAATCTGACTAAAGCATTTTAGCCAACATAGGACTGACCAAATATATAGGTAAGAAAGGGCGGAAGCCAGTAGCATGGAGGAGAAAACTTACACTGGATTGTCCTTTGTCCTGAGATGTTGAGCAGCTCAGCTCAGTGGCACACACATGCAACATGTGATTTATCTTTCTTAGGGCATCTCCAGCGGCCCGACGCATTTTGGACCCAAATTGTGTCCGATTTTTCTGTCCCTGCCCAGCGGCCCGGCGGACAGAAAATGGCCTAGCTAGGGCTTCCAGCGTCGGGTCGCGGACAGAAAATGGGTCATGTCCGCGCCCCTGCCCAGCGGCCCGGCGCATTTTTTTGTAAAGCCGATTATATTAATAGATATCCATTACATAAATAAAGACTGAAATTAAAAACTAAATATAGAAAATGCCCTAGCTAGGGCTTCCTCGGCTCCGGCGTCTACTCCTCATCGCTGTCGACGGTGAGGTCGAAGAACGCCGGCGGGTCCCAGGGGAAGGACCACGCCGCCGTTGGCACCGGAGCTGCAGGTGGCGGAGGAGGTGGCGGTGCGGAGGAGGAGGACGCCTCGGGCCAAGGTGCCCGCTGATTGGGAGACCGCGGCGGCGTGTGCTCCTCCCACTCTTGCTCCGGCGGCAGCAGCGGCGGGCCGCGGCTGCTGGATGCGCCGCCGCTCTCCAGCGCGGATGCCCTCAGCATTGAGCCGAGGCCAGGCCAGCGCCCAAGCTCCTCCCGCTCGCTCTCGATCATGGCCTCGCGGAGGGCCTCCTCCTCCGTGAGACCCGGCGGCTGGACCTCCGCCAATGGGAGCTCGTCGTCCTCCTCCGCGCGTGCTCCGGCTCCTGCTCCGGTTCCTCCTCCTCCGGCTCCCAGTCCGGCGGCGATGGAGGCACCCAGACGGTGACGCCGCCGTAGTCGAAGTCTTGATCGCCGAGGAGGCCAGCGCACCTCCTGGCGTCGCGCTCGAACCCCGGCCGATCCCACCACCGGGAATCGGGGTGGAACGCGTCGTCCTCCCGCAGGTCGGCGGGAAGGAGGTTGAGGTGCCAGTCATTCGGCAGGTGGACGTCCACCACCGGCACCGGTTGGTTGCTCCGGTACAGGGCGTGCGCCAGAGGGACGCCCACATAAGGGCGGTCCCTGGGCTTCTTGGGTGGCGGCGACGACCGGCGTGACGAGGACGAGCCGCCGTCGGACTCCTTCTTCACCTTCTTGAACGGCCACGACCCCGTCATGGCGGCAGTGGATAGTGGGAGGTGGAGGGAGAAGAGAGAGTTGTGTGATCGTAGGAGGTGGCCGCGGAGTCCTTTTAACGGCGGCCGAGGACGCGGTCTTCCATGGCATTAATTGGCGGGCGACGGAGGGGCGGTGGGCAGTGAGGCGTCGCCATTGATGGCGGCGCAGACGGCGGCGCGACAGCCTTTCGCCCTAGTCGTGGACGCCTCGGGAGACGACGCGAAGGCCACGGTCACTGACGCGCAGGCCAGGTCAAAGGGGGAGGACACGCGCGGTCACAGCGGACCATCCGCGGCGACGCAAACCGAGCCCAAATTTGGGCCGCGTTTGCGTCGCCGCGGACGGCTCGGACAAAATGCGTCGGGCCGTTAGGCTGGGTTTTTCGCGGCCACGGACAAAATCGGACAGAAATGGACCGCGCACGTCCGTTTGCGTCGGCCGCTGGAGATGCCCTTAGCACATACAACTGCACATGTCCTCTTACCGAAATGATAGTGCTTTAATTTTTTTAAGTTGCAAACCTCATAACACCGTCTACACCATTTCAAAAGATTATTTTAGAGTAAAGGCACAACAACCCTGCAGCTTATATTGAAACCTATGTTTACTGAACAAAAGACATCAAGCAAACAGAACCATTGCAATAAATAAACGTTGTACAAAAGGACAAACGGTATGCCCAAAATCTGGAAATGATACCAAATGTCTGCGAGTATACCCGTGCCACACTGGCACTGGAGGCCGAGCACGTTTGGGACGAATCGCCGGCCACGCCTTCTGATATCTTATCTTACTATATATAAAAGACGGAAGAATCCGCAGCGTCTCAGCCTATCCACGTCGCCGGCGTCCGCCAGCCGTCCGATCCGCGCGACCGACGGACACGATTCGCCCACGTCGCCCTCCCGCGGGACACTGTAGCTAGCTACAGTGCCACGGGATTTTCTTCCAATGGCCGGTCGCCCCGGTTCCGGCCGGTAGCCCGCGTGCACGGTTTTTGACGCACAAAACTTGCAGGAAACCCCCCGGAAGGACCTAAACGCAATTTTCGGCAAAGTGAGGGTCTTTTCTGCAAAAGCGTCAACGAGCTCTCCTCTCCCCCGCGCGACGCCGTGGTCGCCGCGGCCGCCGGCGCGCCACCGCGCCGCTCCGCCGCTCCCCGTAAAATCGCCGGCCGCGGAGAGGTGCGCCGTCGCCAGATCTACCTCCTCGCCGTAGGTTAGCCGTCGAAACGCCGCGACGTCACCGGAATCAACGCCGCCGTGCGCGCTGTTCCCCGCCGCGTCGGCGCGTCGCCGGCGACGCACCGGCGACCTAAAGCCGGCGGCGCCGCCACCTACGCGTACCCCGCGGCCGTGCGCGTCGGACGTGCGCCCTCGCGCGTCGCCGCCGGCGAGCTCGGCGCCTCCGCGGGCAGCTCCGGCCAGATCTGGCCACTGTGACGTCAACACGGCGTCACAGTGGGCCCACTCTGTCAGTTTTTTTCGATTTTTTTTTTGAAAAAATACCCAAATTATTCATATAATTTTGAAAAAATTCTAAATAATGTAAACCAATAATTTTAAATATGTCCACAAAAAAAATGACAAATATTTCAAAGTGGTCACATAAAAATAAATATGCACGACCAAAATTCAAATTTCAAATTTTCATGTGCCTTCCAAATTTGTGTATTTCGTAGACGTCAAAAGGAATTCAAATGCGTTAAACTATTCAAAAACTGGATGACTTCCGAATTTGAACGATTTCCGAAATGCGGACAGTCTTAAAACGGAAGCCTCATTTGCATTTCATTAATTTCCGAATCTGCGCAATTTTTGGATGCAGACACTTATAAAATTAAATTTAATGGGCGGACAAAATATGACAAATATGTCAACATGGACACAAAAAAAAACCACCTACCTACAACATATGATCAAATTCCACGTTTGAATAATTCAAAATTTTAGATGATTTTCATATCTTCGCATTTAATAAACGCAAAAAAAAAATTCAAATACAATAAACGTGCCAACATAACCACACAAAAAAACGTTCTTAAAATGTAAAACCAACTACTTCTGTAAAAGAAAGCAAACACATTTGAGAAATTCAAATTTGCTAATATTTGCAAAAAATCTCTCTAAGTACTAAGCTCCCTAGAAATAGAGAGTTGTGGTGCATTTGGCTATTGGGTGGGCCCCACATGGCATGGGTGATTCATTCCCACTTGACTTCTTGCTGTTTGGCAACAAATAAAATGCTTTTATCTAATCAGCTGTAATTTATATAAGTGTGTTTTGATTTGAGCTGAAATGTACACGAAATATATGCGCGTTGATAAGTAGGTTCCATTCTCATGATCGTTTTTGAATTTCATCAAATGTAACTTATAAGTTTTGACAGAAATCTGTACAAATTTAAGAATTGTCAAATTCGTCACACTCGTTCAACCGTTTATAATTTCCTCCGATAAGTATCTCGACGTTCTCCAGAACATTCGTGTTGTAACTTCTTTATTTCGGTAGACATATACATATAGATTTTATACTGTAATTTTGTATGTGTATGTCCGCTCCCGCTGTTAATTTATCCGGCGCTCGCGTAGCTCCAACCGATGCACTGTCATCGCACCACGCCATTATGTCGTTCACCGATTTTCTTGTGGCTGTTAGCTAGACAAATTTATTCAAATTTGGTTGTCTAAGTTCACCACTTAGCCAAGTGATGAGAGTAAAGGAAACATAGTAAACAACCAAACGTCTGTGTTTGCGTCTCTCCACATGCATGTCAAATCAATAGAGTCAAGAAAACGTAGTGCAAAATACGGCCCAAGCCACGTTTCTCCTTAGCCTTTGGTGAGTGACATATTCAATACCTACGTGTTAAGAAACATGTCCTTGCACGCGCCTGGTTGTCTCATATTTGCAGCGATGATTTTGTTAACACTAATGTATAGAATTTTGCAAAAATAACAACTTCTTCGTATAAAATGGCAAGAATTTTTATGATGAAACATGTTAAAACTGCTTATTTCATGCAATCATATAGGAGTTTTTTTAAGTTGCTTTTTACAATAGAGATTATCTTTCTGGTGAAAATTATGACATTTCAGTTAAATAGTTGATCTTCAAATGATAGCAAAGTTATCACGGAAAAAGTAAATAATGGACTATACTTTTTTTAAAATGGTTTATTAATTTTGTGACAAGTATTTTACATTTCTATTTCAAGTTCTTTTGATTATGTTCCGAATCCATTCACATGTACTAGATTTTTTTCATTTTGCACAATAATTCGCACCGCCATCTGCTCCGATGTGATCCAAGTTAGGAAGGAAGGTAAATAAGATGAGTGATTTATGGAGGTGACGATGCAAAAGACACTTGTTGTTATAAAAACATTAGTTTTATTATTAGCATTTTAAAACATAGGTTCATGCAAATGTCAGAATATTTCTCGGTTTGCTATACTTTTTATTGTCGTATACTAATTTGGTTTGGAAAACTTACTGTGAATGAAAATGTAAATATGTCATGATATTGTACTACCATTTTTGAGAAATTATTGTTCTTCACTATGACTTGTGGATTTAATATGTTTTTTCATAAGATTTGTGCCAAACTTTTATCTCATAGAACTCACAAGCTTGTAAAATGAAGAGAGATAATATAATATATCTATCCGTTAAGAACACAGAAAAATGTTAAAAACCTCATCAAACCTACAACAATACCAGAGTAAAAATAAGAAACAATCCAATTAAACAAAAATATATACGAAAACGGCTAAAACGGCGCAGCAAAGCGCGCCCTTACCTTCTAGTTAAGAAGGAAAGAAAACCATACTGGAGCTTTCCAATCCAAATTTCAAATTCAATCCCTCCGAAAAAACTAAAATTATTTCAAGTCCACGGGCGCGGCGGAGGCCGCGCTTATTCCCCTAGTAGTTCCTCATAGCTCGAAAAGGTGGCTGTTGCGCATAGCGGAAATCAGGGAAGTGGATTTCGCCTAGGGCCTGTTTGGTAGCCTGCAGCCAGCCGGGCCAGGCCGCTGGCTGCAGAAACAGGCTGCCTGTTTGCTTACCTGCAGCCCAAATATTGCACAGCGCGCTTCTTAAAGCAGGCTCGGGCCAGGCCCAGCCAGGCCGGCCAGCTGCAAAATTGTTCCCTCCTATGCACGATGCTAGGTGAGTCCGCTTCGGCTTACTCTCTCTTAGTCTTAACTAATCTCACTCCTTCTAATTACTGATATACTGCTCGGTTTAAAATAAGGTGTATACCAAAATGATGCGCTTTGATGATGCGGTTCCATTCCGGCAATCAACTCGTCCTTTCGTTAACCGCATGGTACTAATTTCGTGTTCTTGTGTGAAGCTTTTTTGAACGAATTTTGAAGATCTTGTCACACACGGTTTAGCGTTTTCGATTTCCGTCGAGGTGTGGCTTCACCTCGTCATTACGCACAACTTTCGTGTTGTAAGTTTTGCGTTTCAGTGCTTCTAGATGTATAGATGTGTTAGATGCGTATTTAGACTGTTCTTGTCTATTCGTCTTCTTCAACCTCCGCTCAAACTCGTCAAGCTCTACCATCGCCATGACTAGTAATCGAGCTCCACAGCCGCCATGCCATCTGCTCACCGTCCAGCTTTGTCGCCATGCCATCTGCTCACCCCGTCGCCATGTCGTCTGTTCGCTGTCGCCCGAGTCGTCGTCGTGGTCGTGGCTCGCACACAGGCTACCTCCGCTCTAACTCGTCGAGCTCTACCATCGCCATGACTAGTCATCGAGCTCCACAACCGCCATGCCATCTGCTCACCGTCCAGCTTTGCCGCCTGCTCACCGTCCAGCTCCGTTGCCATGTCGTCTGCTCGCTGTCGCCCGAGCCGTCGTCATGGTCGTGGTCGTGGCTTGCACACAGGCTACCTCCGCTGCCGCCACCGCCCGCATAGTCGTCATCCTCATGCTACTTCATGGCGAGAGGTAAGTACACCTTTAAGCTAATGGTGAGAATAACCGAATCTGCAAATACAAGCTTGTTGTTTGGTTGTGCTGCACGAAGAGAGCTCTCGTTTTTTGATGCGGGCTACCAAACAACAACCACAACATGGTTTTAGGAGTGGCTTTGCTCAGCACTGCCCCTAGATCCTGCCCGCAAAGATACGAGAATTTGATGCACCATACCAAACGCGCCCCTAGCTGCTACCGCGCGCGGTCGCAATCCAAACCACACCCACTTTTTAGGGATTAGAGCTTTTTGTTGGAAGGCATCACTAGCTTTCTCCCTCCGGATATGGCGCACACCGCATATTCTATTATATGCCACCTAGCTAGCTCTAGCCTTCTCCATCATGCTGGACCTACATATGGGCATGCATCATGCGAGTGCTCAGAAGTTTACTAGCTAGCTCATTTGCATGCAAATCTTTGGAGAATTATATTTCATAAATAGTTTATTGAAATTGTAATTTATTTGCACCATTGTGATGTAGATGGTGAACTCTATAAAATGAGTCCAATATCATATATATATTCTTACGTAAATAGTGTGTGTCTCATTGGACCCACATGTCATAACTTTGCTAATTTATTATAAATTTAAACATGGTTAAACGGCGATGGATATCATTAAATTCTTGAAAATATTAAAACTCAGGATCAAGGCTAACCGGTGATACGCAATGAAGATATCCACACTTGGGGGTATGTGGATCCGTAAAGTATTTTGAGAGGTTTCATGATTTGTACAAAGGTATCGACACTTAAAACATATATAACCGGTGATGGCTAACCCTAAATTATTGAAGATATCTGAAGTCAAAATAGAAGCTAACCGGTGATAAGCAACGAAGATATCCATATGTAGAGGCATGGGTCCGAACCTCATTTATAGAAGGTAACCATTTTTTAAAGATATCTAAAATTGGGATGAAGGTAAACCAATACAGATCCACATACCCCATGTGTGGATATCTTCATTGTGTATCACTGGTTAGTCTTGATCTTGACTTTAGATATTTTCAACAATTTAGGGATATCCATCACCGTTTATCCATGTTTATTTATAATTAATTTGCAAAAAGTTATTTTCTATGACATGCAGGTCAAATAAGATACATAATATTTACGTAAGAATATATATATGATATTGGACTCATTTTATAGAGTTCACCATTTAAATTATAATGGTGCAAATAAATTACAATTCCAACAAACTATTTATGAGATATGATTATCCAAATATTTGCATGCAAGAGCTGGGTAGCGAGTAAGTTTCTTAGCACTCCAATCCATCCGCTGCATTACGGTGGGCATAAAACCCGAAACCCGAAGCCCGAACCCGAAAAACCCGAGCCCGAACCCGACCAACCCGATCACTGCAACGGGTAGCATATCTGAAAACCCGAATTTAATTCGGGAAATTCGGGTTTAAAGTCACGGAACCTGAATTACCCGAATTACCCGAACTATGTTTAAAAGCCCAACAAAAATCCACAAATGTTTGAGGCCCAGCCCAAAACTTGACCCCAAATTAGGTTTTCTAGGTCTAGCACTAGCAGCCGCCAGATTCACGTCCAGATTCCTCACGTCCTCGTCCCCGTCCAGCACTAGCAGCCGCCACCGTCCCCGTCCAGAGCTGGCTGACCCTGCCCACCTCCACCGTCGTCGCCAACACCATGTACCTCCCCAACAAGCGCGACGCCCAGATCCGTCGCACCCTCACCGCCGACGGCACCCTCTAGAAGAAGAGGGAGATGGCGACGCAGCAAGGGATCCAGGAGTCCTACTACAGGGGCATGGCGGTCATGTTCGGCACGTGGGAGTTCGACCCGATGGCGTTGCCGGAGCCGCCCAAGGGCTGCTCAGTGCACCTCTGGCAGGGCGACGAGGACGGCCTCGTGCCGGTCTCTGCTACCCCGTCTGGCTTCTGCTCTGCTGCCTGCTGCCTCGAGGCAACGCGACAACGACCAAGGCGTTCTCCAAGTCCGCCGGCGGCCGGCGGCCGACGCGGCCCGCGTTCTCCTTCTCCTCTACATTTCTAATTCGGGTAAATCGGGAAAACCCGACCCCGAACCCGAATTGTCGGGTTTTTTAATTTTTCGGCCCTGTTTCGGGCATCATTTCTCAGAACCCGAATTCCTAAAAACCCGAATTACCTGACCCGATATTTTCGGGTAACCCGAACGTCCACCGTGACTAGCTGCATGCACATGTGCAGGTCCCACATGATGGGTGATGGGGGAAAGGCTAGAGCTAGCTAGCTGAGCTCAAGAATCAACATGCAGCGTACAGCATAGCGCGGAACCCAGCAGCAGCCAACGGCTGGAGATAGGGGAGACGCACGGTAGCGGCTGGGCGCTCGCGTTTCCAGGAAATCAGGCTGGTGTAACTCCGCATGTTCTCTTTGATCAGATTAGCCTGTAGGTAAATAATGTCAGAACACATTCCAATTTGTTGCTCATTGCATCGAGCAGATGTAGCAACCAGACAATACTAAATGTCCAGACCATCCAAAAAGCGAGTAAAATTTAAGGTTTCAGTACCTACCCTTTGAACTCCTCGTATAATTTATCCTTGCGCACGGGAGCGGTACTTCACAGCATCGGACCAGGTGTTTCGCAAAAAAAAAAAAAAAAAAGCATCGGACCAGGCCTAGTGGACGGTGTAGCGTGGCTGAGGTGGCTAGTGATCCTGGAAAAGACGTCGCGGTGGAGTCCTTTCCCTTGAGGGTCCCGTCGTATACCAGGCGGTGAGCGTGCAGTTGCATCTTCTACTTGTAATTTGAAGTGCAAGTTTGACTGCTGCATCAAACATACAGTTCTAGACAGAACTGTTATTTCTAGACCACTTTCTTGAATATCACAGGTAACCATCACTTGCAGGCCGATGAATCTTTACATCACAGTCCATAGCTAACATGGTCCATAAGAAAATCAAAATCATAGGGTTATCAGCTACACAAAGAACACTAATCCTGGGAGCAGTTCATAGATGATGTAGGCACAGAGAAAACAGAAAACAACCTGGAGGATATGGCGGTTAGGGAGTGGGGAAGGGTTGCCAGCCATCTTTTGGTGGCAGCGCGCCCGGGGAAGCTGCATCTTGCGCCGCCACCGGACGAACTGGCTAGTCACGGTAGGGGCCGCCGCTCGAGGTCAAGGACGGGAAGGGGCGCATGCTACAGGAGAGAGTGGAAAGAAGCGGGCGTCCTGAGTGGAGGGTCAACGCCGGCGGTGGACGCCCTCGCTCGCCTCTTCTCCTACCTTGCCGCATAGTTTCTCCTTTGTTGTGACAGGTGGCTGAAGCCCACGCACCCCGCGGCCACCAGACACCATGAGAGATCGGTGTCTGCATGGCCCTCTCCGCCTTCCTTTTGGACATGGCCAGGAAATTTTGGAGCAGAGAGGATGCCACTGCCTACTTCTTGGAAAGGGGAAGGGGAGGAAATGACATATAACTACCACATTTAGGGACGAGTTGACGCGGGGCTACCGGTTTAGGGATTTTTGACGAGTAGATACCAAGTCTGGGGTATGCTTGTGACGCGGAACACTGATTCTTCCGTTTAGCCATGTTAACCCGTTTTATGACAGCTCAGACCCATCCGTCAGGTCTACGTGGCACGAACAGAAGGGAAAAAAGCATGTCAACGCTATCGCTAATGGATAGTACCATCTCTCTTGTGTTCATTACGTCGAACACCTCGTGAGCACCGTGCTCGCCCCGCACCCACACTATGGCCGCGCCTGCGGAAGTCGTCCGCGCCCGCATCTGGCCAGACCTCGTCCGCGCGCTGGTCGACGGTGAGCCACTCGTCACCGTGCATGACCTGGAGGCCCTCCACGTGAGATCCGATTGCGGGCACGCCGGGTAGCAGTTCATCGTCATCATCTGCGACCCCGCCGTGGCCAGCTCCTCCATCACGCCGTCTTCACCGTCTCCAAGCCCCATGGCCTCTAGCGCCGCCTCCACGAGCTCCACGAACACCCTCCGGTTCGCCTCCGCGTACGCCGCTGCCACATCCCTGAGGTCGGCCGGCGAGTCGGGCCACGAGCACGGCGTCGTTGGCCTGGTTGAAGCTCGTGCCGTACCGCACCGGCGCGCGCACGTTCCGAGAAGGGGAGCTCAAAGAAGCGCGCGGCCGCGTCCAGCATCCCCGCGATGGCCTCGGAGTCAACGCCGCGGTTCACCACCTGGAAGAAGCCGTAGTCGCGTGTAAAGCGTCGACAGCACGGCGGCGCGCTCCGTTGGCACGAGGAGACGCGCGAGGTCCACGACGGGGTGCTTGACCCTGGCGGCGGCGTCGCCGGCACCGATTCTCCGGCCGGGGCGGTCGGAGCCGGGAGGGCGCCGGCCAGGGAGATGGACACCGTCACACCGCTGTTTATCACTCCCATTATCGTCATCTTCGTCAACATCATCGGATCGGCGGTAGCATTTGCCAAGGTGCTCGACGGCGAGTGGACGCACTGGCTCAAGGTGGCCGCCGGCCTGTACCCGTTCGCCAAGGGCATCCTCGGGACGCACGGCAAGACGCCGGTCGTTGTGCTCGTCTGGTGGGCATTCACCTTCGTCATCACCGCCGTGCTCTACATCAACATCCCCCACATCCATAGCCCGGGCAAGCACACAACGGTGGCGCATGGTCACCGTGGCCAGAAGTTCATCAGCTGGCCGTGAGCTCGACCGGTGCATCCTAAAAAGACTGACAGGAGAGAAGAAACAAGCAGTCAGACTAGTCATAGTGGGGAGTATCATACACTAGTATCATGCATATGATACTAGTCTATGTTACTAGTTACATAGTGTGTAGTAACATATTTGTGGTATCATATACTATTGTATTTATTAACATGCACACTCATCTTGCATTGAAATCCGTTATGTTACGGTATCTACCTATGATACCACTACCATCTCTCTCCTCATTAACTGCAGTGACACGTCATTTTTTTGCCAACGTGGCATGCATGATAGTACCTATGTTACTCCCACTATGGCTAGTCTCATCCACTGAACTGTGCATGCATCGATCTGATCGAGAAGCAGAGCAGAGTGGGAGGAGCCGCCATTTTCTGCCACCGCGCGCGCGTGCCGGGATCGATGATGAACAGAGTGACTGACTGCCGCGTCTGGCCGGAGCTCGCCCGTGCTCAGGGGCTGCAGGGCACGCCGGCCGCAAGAGCACGCCCGGCCGCGCGGGTCGCAAGAGCACGGCGTTGACCTGCTTTTTTTTTCCTGTTCGTGCCACGTAGACCTGACGGGTGGGTCCAATCTGTCATAAAACATGTTAACAGGATTAAACAGAAGAATTAGTGCTCCGCGTCACAAGCATACCTCAAACGTGGTATTTAGTTGTCAAAAATCCCAAAGATGGTAGCCCCGTGTCAACTCGTTCCCAAATGTGGTAGCTATCCGTCATTTCCTCGGGGAAGGGAGATGAGAGGCAAGATCAAGTGGGTCGTCGGCGGCACGGAGAAAGTCAGGGAGGAGAAGAGGCGCTGCCGCTTCGAGCCTAGATGGGCAGCAATTCCTATTTCACGACCAGTTCGGATAAGTAGATCGTTTTGTTTCTTCTCTTCTTTTTTTCTGTTTGTTTTCTTCTCTGTTTTCTTTTGTTTTCTTTTTTTAACCTTTTAATTTTGATAGATGTTCTGAGTTTAGAAATTAAAAATGTATTCATATTTTGAAAAAAAATATCAAATTAGAAAACTGTTCACATTCGAAAATTATTCACAGTAAATTTTTGTTCACCTGAAAATTGTTCACATTTAAAAATTGTTAAAGTTTGAAAATATTCACATTAAAAATTGTTCAAATTCGAAATTTGTTCACGTTAAAAAATTGTTCACATTCGAAAATTGTTCATATTCAAAAATTATTCAAATTTAAAAAAATTCAGATTTGAAAAATGTTTCAAATTTAAAAATTGTTCACATTCGAAAATTCGTTGACGTTCAAATATTTTCCTTATGCCAATATCCTTTTTTGTTTTCTTTTTTCATCATGCCTTTTTTTCTGTAAAAGCTGAAAAGAAAAACAGAAAAAGAAAGACAGGGGGAAGGAGCAGTTTGTTGGGCCGGCCCATATAGTTGTACCCTGTGCGGGAGCGAATCGCTCCCGACCAGGTCGGCAAATAGGCGCTCCCGGGCTGGGCGGTGCAGAAGCACAAGCCTAGCTGGGCTTCTATGCGGGTATTTTGGCCCAATTAACGGGAGACGCCGGATTTGACACGTGAATCACATCACTGCATTTTTATCTCGTTGCGCAACTCAGTCTTACATGAATACTTGCTTGTGGTCTTCCATTTTCCTTGCTTCCAGTGGTCAGCCAATTAGACCCATGAATCCATGAATCCACTCACATGCACTGAATTATCTTATACTGGCTATGCCAATAGATAGCTGAATACCTGATTAGGGATGCAAATGTCTGAAGTGCACAAAAAAGCTCCTTGGTAAGTTAGATACAACCGGACATAAATCTCAATTCGAGAGATTTCATCCCTATATCTCAAGCCATAAGAAAGTGCATATACCTACTTGTCATGTTCAATAAATAGATAAAATTGTGCCCTTCACCTATATGAATGGCTTGAGGTTACCAACGCTTATTACTAACTATATCAAAGCTGGCCAAAATCGTGAGCGCTCCGCGCTCGAGTACTGTTCATGTCACTGTTCGTCTACAGTGTTGACCAGTGACACGATCCACGCCGTCGAATCTCGATCCAACGGCTCGCACAGCACCTCCTCTTTGAGACCCAACGAAAAGGCGTGTCATCATCAACCATCACAACCATATCTTCGTACTTCTTCTTCCACTTGTTCTCATCAGACATCTCATGCATCGGTTTTGTATGCTGACACCTCTCATCAATTCTTGCAACAAAGCAGTCATCAGACATTCCCACAACTTGCCTGGTGCATACTGAGCAGAATCTGGCCACTCTCCATCTAACCAACACATAAACCCACAATTCTGTACCTGCTGGACATTAATACACAAATATGTTAATTCCTCTCATTGTTACATAACATTGTTACAGAGCATTTTTAACAAATTAAACTACATTGTTCACTTCTAATTAAAGGGGATAAATTCATTTCTAAACTACATTCTCTGTCCAAATTTGTAAACACATTGTTCACTTCTAATTTAGGTTATCAGATACATTGTTCACTAGTAAACTACATAGCATTGTTCACTTCTAATTAAAGTGATAAAATCAAACTCCAAAGAAAACGGAGCAAAGCATTGTTCACTTGTACTAACACAACATTGTTCAAATGTACTAACAGAGCAGAGACTACAAATTCTTCTAACAACATAGACTTACACTTTCGAGTGGACACTTGTAAAATTTTCGCCAATGTTGAATCCTTCAAAGGCAACACACCTCCGAGGCTCCAAATTTGGGATACGGCAATTGCGCGGCGCATCCTTGTCTATCCCACCAAATGTGGGATCGTCTATGGTATCAGGAGCATAGGAACTGTCGATCAAGTCCTAGCAGGCCAGGAAAAAATATATTTCAAGCCCCAATCGAAGACAAATCGAGTAGAAATCGAACCCTACAACCCTACATCTCGGAACCCTAGATCTACATAGGATCTAACTTGCCCGAGCGTGGTTCCGCTGGACTCAGATCCTTCGCCCCAGCTGGGCATGGCGGCGCACGGAGAGGGCGGCTGGCACGGCGACGGCGGCGGAGATGGCGGCAGCGGGGAGAAGGAGGCAGAGAGAAAGAGGACCCGAGCCTGTCGCGAGATGCGAGGAGAGAGGAGACAGGGGAGCGGTCAACGCCTTATCGCTTCAGACAGCGCAGACAGGTGGGCCCGGGAGCTCTCCGTTAACGGACGTCTACGACCATTGCCATGTCATCCTTACATGTGGGCCCAATCGGTCGAAACGCTGTCAATTAGTCCTCCGAGGGTGATTCCGGTATATTGCGAAAATTTGCACAAAATCTGGTAGTTCTGTGAGGTTCAAACGTAAAGTGGTACTATCACGTAATTGACGAGTCAAAAGTGATAGTTTTATGCTATAAACTCATTCCAAAAAGAAGTTATGAAAACATAATACTCTACTCGAAGTAACGGATGCAAATTTAAGTGCTATACGGCGCGATCAGTATTGTATCGAACTGAAACTGAATTCCTTTATGGTTTTGTGCTGGCTGGAGGAAGTTATTAGTACTTTGTAATGAAACCGAATGCATGCAGCACGTACAGGACAGGATGGAGCAATATATATAAGGGAAACCGATCGATGCTGAGGATCCATCATCCCTACGCAAGATGGGCAACACCGTTCATCGCCAAGGATGCACCACCACCACGGTGAATAGGAGGAGGAGGAGGAGGCAGGAGCGTCGTCTCCTCCTCGCCCTCCTCCTTACGTGCTGCGGCCTTGCTGCGGCGGCGGGCTCAGACGCCGACGCCATTGCTGACCTCGCTCGATCCCTGGCGAGGCCACCCTCTAGCTGGACCACGGCCGGCGGCGACCCCTGCAGCTCCTTCGAGGGCATCTCTTGCTCCTCCTCCTCTGGCCGCATCATCGCCATCGACCTCGCAGGGATGGGCCTGGCAGGGACCCTGCCCGCCTCCCTCTCGTCGCTCACCGCGCTCCAGTCGCTCCAGCTCGGGGGCAACGCCCTCTCCGGCGCCGTCCCGGCGCTGCGAGCCCCTCCCTCACCAGCCTCTCCCTCGACGGCAACGCCTTCACGTCCCTACCCAAGGACTTCCCGCGGGGGATGCCCGCTCTGAGGCACCTCAGCATGGACAACCTCCCCCTGCCGCCGTGGCACTTCCCCTACGCCATCGCCGGCTGCACCTCCCTCCGCACCTTCTCCGCCTCCAACGCCTCCGTGGCCGGCCCGTTCCAGGCGGCGGCGGCCATTGTCATCGCAAACCTCGCGTCCATCAGGACGCTGAGGCTGTCACGGAACTTGCTCACCGGAGTGGTGCCGGCGGCGGCTCTGGGCAAGATCGCCAGCCTGAGGGACATCTCCCTGTCCAGCAACTTCCTCCAGGGGCCGGTGCCACAGTTTCCTGCCGGAGTGACCGCCGACGACGTAGTCGACGGTAACAGTTTCTGCTTGGACGAGCCCGGGCCGTGCAACGCGCAGGTGAGCACTCTGCTCCAGGTGGCCGAGGGCCTTGGCTACCCCCTTCTCCTAGCAAGGACATGGAAGGGGGACTACCCTTGCGGTGGCTGGCTTGGCTTGATATGCGACAACACCTCACAGGTAGCCATCATCTTCCTACATGAGTATAAGTTATCAGGGACAATATCGCCGGCCATAGCGGACCTCAAAGGCCTTCAAAGACTTATGCTAGCCAACAACAGTCTCACCGGGGAGATACCGGAGTCTCTCACGAAATTGCCCAAACTTGAGCTTCTTGATGTCAGAAACAATAACCTCACCGGCCAACTGCCCAAGTTTAAGCCATCTGTTCGTGTGTTGGCAGATGGCAACGCGTTTAATAATAAGGTCCTGCTGCTGATGCATGATGCTGCAGGCAGTCAGATAGATGATGCCCCGTTAAAGTAAATAAATAAAGGAAACAACAATATTTTTATTGGATTGGATTGGATTCTTCTCGCTGTTCTTGTTCTTCTGAAAGGGGCCATGCATGTTGTTTTGAACCTATATAGAATAATTATTTATTTTAATTACGAATATTGATGCAAAGTTAATTATGTTAAGTACTTAGATTATGAATTAGACTGCATATGTGTTGTATTTGTAAGCAAAAAAATGTTGCACTCACTAGGAATCTGACAGTGCAGGACGCTCGGCAAAGCCCATAACACAGTCAGCAAAGCATCTGCTGAGTGCCAACTCTCAACGACGATGAAACTGTCGAGTCTATTATGTCGTGCATTTGGAAATTGCTTTGTATTTTGTTGAATATGAGCTCTCAATTGATAAGCAAAAGTCAGCAGACAGTGCAATGTGGTGTAAATCATTGCCGAGCATTTTCACCTGGCTCTCCGTTTAGCTCGGCTTCTGACGCAGCTGCTTGATAAAATCATTCACAGAAGAGTCTGACACTCGGCATACTACCCAACTCGACAGTGAAAGTTAGAAATATGTTTTTAGATATGTGCTAGTTGTACACAGTAGTATCGATATAATTCGCTTCTACAGAGGATGTGTGTCCTTTTCGGGATGCATTTCAGAATGGTTGTAGTTGTGCATCAAGGTTGGCGAGAGCCCGGTGCTTCAGCGAGTCTCGAGTCCTGTCCTCTCGGCAGTGTAGTGGCCGTCCTCTCTACTTTTTTTTTTAGTTGCGAATACGTCTTGCAGCATTTGTCTTTTGTGTTGTTATGTTATGGGTGACATTAGTTTTTTTGCGGAGCTCACCTTGTGAGCTTCGTAGTTACCAATCTTCATTTTTTTTAAGATGGACCATGCTAGTATTTTTTTTTATGAAAAACGGTTTTTATGTTGAACTAATACCAAATATGGCCTCTACCGGAAACTATTTTCAAAAATGGCTGCTGAGCTCGGCGCCAATGTCAGTGGAACCGACGTCGTGCAGGTCGGCGACGAGCGATTCCGTCGCCGAACTATGGTCGGCGCCATGCTCTCCTTGGCGCGACGTCTTTGAATGCTCTAACACTCAAATCTCTTGGCGCGATAAACTCCAGACTCCACAAGACTTATTCACACATTGCATGCGTGTTTCCGCAGTGGATGCACCTCTTGGCTCTTGCAGTTTTGGGTGCCACAACCGGCACTCTAAATACTGCGAAATCCCAATCCTACCTAGCTACTAAGTGATCATCACTATTGCAATCCCTACTTTCTTGTCGAAACCGAACCACTACGAAATTTGTAATCGTGAATCGATCTCCACTACAATTCTGCTGTAAACCGCCAGTCTCTTAGTGTTCAGCGAATTTACCACCTCCAGGCAGTCAGACCACACTATTTTTTTTAGAAACCCAGGTCTGCTCCAGTGAGAGAGCTTCTACACATGGATGGTTCTTGACGAGGCTCTTAAAAGCTTGGCATGCTTGTCCCTGCACACTGCGCTGACTGATCGGTGGACTTCATTGCGTGATACAGTACCAACGGCATTGATTTTAGCTAAGCCAATTGGTGGTTGAGTCTACCGTGCTTCTCTACTTGAGGTTGCAAAGCTTCTTCCAGGGACATGAGGACTGTAATTCTGTGAGAAGTTTTTGCAGACATAGGCGTAACTATCATACGAACGATTATGTTTGACAGTTTTTTTTTCAAAACTAGAATATTACAAAAAAAAAAGGTTGGGGTTAAAGTTTTCAATATGGCATAAAAGAAGGTTGGGATTTGGTTACCGATCGAAATACCGCGGTTACCGGCCAGTAACCGTATTTCTCCGTGCCCCCGGTAAGTGCGTTTACCGGACGAAATATCGTGTAGCATTTGAATTTGGACGGATTTCATCCTTTAAAATCATTTTAAAATTAATTTTGATGTTTTAAGTTCGAATTTCAAATTTGTTTAAAAATTTCGACCGGTAACCATGGTTACCGGAAATCCCGGCCCCCTTTGAGATTTTTTTGGAACCGGTTTCCAAAACCTTGATAAAACTGCAGTTTGGGAAGAACGCCATGGTTTTGGAAAGCATGGTATTTGTTGCGTCCAAACAATAATCAATTTAGAAATACTTTGATATCAAACAGCCCGAAGCTCTCTTTTTCGGAGCACGCCCTGAAGCTCTTGTGATCAGATTAAATTCCTATAAGCAACGCATGGGCCGTTAAAGTCATTGGGCCTCTTATGTTAAACTTGGAGTCTCAAATATAAGGGCCTCGCATGACTATTTCCATGCCCAAAACAAACGTGGTTCTATTCATTTAAAAGATACCCTAACTTTTTTACAAAGAAAAGCTAGTTACTCTAAAGAAAAGTTAAAGGAATTTATTTCTAAATATATAAGAGCCTTTATTTTTATTTAGCCATGCATCTATGTGATAAGACCACTAAAGAGTTCAGCTTCCAATAGGTGAGTTTATTTTTACCAAAGACTTCAGCAAGCTGCTTGCAGAAAGTGGGTATGTAGTTGAGGAAAAGAATCTTATTCCATGAGTTAATTTTCTTACATGCCGACTCCATGTGCATATATGAATGTATGTGATGGAATAGCATCATCCAAATTATATCAGAAAACTTCAGTTGCCTCGATCAAAGAAAAGAAGATGCCTTGGATGCATGGAAATTGTCGGGGATGTAACCCCGGGTACCCCAGAGTTGATGATTTTATTGAGTTGACAGAGGAGACAGCAAAAAGATAAATTAGGATAAAGGAAAAGGAGGAAAAAACAGACTGGGCCGACACTGGGCCGACATTGCATTTAACTCGGTTAAACCGAGATGACCTAACCTCGGGTTGGACCACGTCCACCAGCAGGCCGAGGTCTGCTTGCCCCGGGTGGGCCGTCGTTGGGCCGAGCTCTCAGCCTCGGCTGGGACAGGACCCCGCCAGCGCTGCGCCCGGAACGGGCCGGCATTGCTGTCTCGGTCGGGTCGGCGCTGCTACTCCAGCTTCGCCTCGCGCCACACCTCGGCTTCGACTGGCTGCTACTCCGGACGGACCGAGACCGCGCATCTCGGCTGGGCCTACTTCTCCATCGGGCCAAGGCCGGCATTTTCCTTGTCTCGGACTGGACCGAGATACTCCAGCAGGCCGAATTCCTCCATCGATCCGAGTTGTCCTCGTCTCAGCTACGACCAGAGTGGACCGATACTTCGTTATCTCGGCTGGCCAGCTCCTCCAGCGCACACCTCGGCTGGGCCGAGGTAAGTTCATATCTCGGCTGGAACGAGGCCACCATGCACTTCATCGACCGGCATCCCCAGCTACTTCCCCGACACGTACCAGATGCCCTGCCACCTTGAGAAGACAGACGCTAGAAGACAAAGCAAGGACAAGGACAAGACAGGCCACGCCCATCCTGGACGTGGCTACAGTGCCAGCGATGTGACGAGAGAACAACTGATGACGCATGTATAGTGCTGATTAGACCCCAGTAGTCAAATCGTGAACAGTGTGTGTACAGTGTCATGTGGGCTAGCCCTTGTCCCCTTGTCCCCTGGGCTCTCTCTATATAAAGAGCACCAGGGGAACGCTCACACGGACGACGCCCCTGCGTGGGCTCATACTCTTTCTTCTCCCCCCGCTCACATGGAGCTCCTCCCAGCTAGAGAGCCACGTACAGGCAGCATACACACAGCTCGAGGAGCATTTGTACCAATCACGTATGAGAGGAGAATACACCAAATAGGCTAGATGCTGCAGTAGGGGTTTTATCTCTCACGAGAGCCCCGAAGCAGGGTAAATCCCCGTGTTGATCTATTCTTCTGTGTGCGCTCTTCAGTGCGCTATCCCTCCCCGAATCCTCCAGCGTCCATCGGCCCCAAACATAAGCCTACCCCTAGGCATCTGTTGTTTTATACGACGACAGTTGGCGCCCACCGTGGGGCTGACAGTGGCGCTTGCTGGATCAATTCGGACGGGACCTTCGTCATCAACGCGGGGACTCGACATCGCCATTGTCCCCCGCGCTCTAGCTTGCCGCTGTGAGCAGAGGCTAGCGCTGCCTCCACCAACGGACATCATCGGCAGATCCCGGATGAGAAAAGTGACTCGGGGACTCAACTTCGGCATCGTCCCCGTGTGTTAACTCATTTTCGAGTTGACTACAGTTCGAATCCGTGATATGCTGGTATGCTGGTAAATCCGAGGTATGCTGGAAATCCGAGATATGCTGGTATGCTGGTAAATCCGAGGTATGCTGGAAATCCGAGATATGCTGGTATGCTGGTAAATCCGATGTATGTTGGAAATCCGAGATATGCTGGTGTGCTGGAAAAATCCGAGATACCCTGGAGAAATCCGAGATACCCTGGAAGATCCGAGTTAAGGCTTGGAAATCCGAGTTAAGGCTTGGAAATCTGAGTTAAGGCTTGAAAATCCGAGATACCCGGGAGAAATCCGAGTTAAGGCTTGGAAATCCGAGTTAAGGTTTGGAAATCCGGGTTAAGGCTTGAAAATCCGAGATACCCTGGAGAAATCCGAGTTAAGCTTGGGAAATCTGAGTTAAGCTTGGAAATCCGAGATAAGCTTCTGAAATCCGAGTTAAGTTTGGGAAATCCGAGTTAAGCTTGGAAATCCGAGATGAGGCTGGAATCCGACATATGTTGGACAAATCCGACATATGTTGGTCAAATCTGACATGCAGGTGGTTCAAACCGAGATATTGGTGGCTCGGGCCGACAGGCCGGTGTTCCGGCCGGCATAAGCGTCTTCCTCTACTGCTACAACAACACTACCTTGTGAGTATCAATTATATGTCTGCATCACTCTTTTAAATAGTCTCAAACAGTGCTCGGGGACTCTCCCCTCTTTTCTGCTTTGCTTAGTGGTTTTCCCCGGGGCCAAGATGTCTTGACCCGGGGACTGGCTGGTCAGTCAGTTCTGCTTCTTCTCCTAAATAAGAAAAGTGACTCGGGGACTCGGTTGAGTTCGAGTCTGTGTCCCAATGCATAGTTTTGCTGCTAGATTTAGTTTCCTCTGTTAAATAAAGTTGCTGTCCCGTTTAATATTCATTATATATATATGCTTGAACTAACATTGAAAGGTGATATCGGTTTTACCAAGAGAATATTCATCCCCGAGATCATGGTTTTATCGGCTGTCTCGGGTTACCTAAAATATCATAGCGTTATCGGTATTCTCCAGATCGCCGTTTATTTCGGTTTGCAGTTATATCTCAACATCATCTCATATCTCAAATCGCCGTTTATTTCGGTTTGCCAAAATGTCACGGTATCATCTCATATCTCAAATTGCCGTTTATTTCGGTTTGCCAAGATATCACGGCATTTATTCTCATATCGTCGAGCGTCTCATAATTGCTATCTTTATCGACTTAATCAATTATCATGATTCTTCAGTTATCCGAGCTTACCAGAGTATCGTAGTGTCATTATCTCGGCACGGTGAGTCAGAATATATCTGATCTCACTGAGTATTACGTGTTGAGAGATATCTCGACTCGTCATCTGACAGTTTCCCATGAAGGCAAATTATCAGTTTAGCCTATGCAGGTTATATGTTGGTTCAGCTAAGGCTGCCGGCATATCTTTACAGTAAAAACCGACATACGAGATATGTCCGTGCAGACATATGCCTTCGATAATGCCCAGAGAGGCCGAGATACCGAGACATATGAGATATGCCAGAGAGGCCGAGATACCGAGACATACGAGATATGTCCGTGCAGACTTATGCCTTCGGTAATGCCCAGAGTGGCTAGAAACCGATATGTGGCATTTAGCCCATACAGGCTATATGCTGGTAGCGCTAATGCTGTTGACATACGCTTTCGGTAAATGCCTAGAGTGGCTGAAAACCGACATATGAGATATGCCCGTGCAGGTTTATGTCGGCCCAGCTAATGCTGGCGACATGCGCATTCGGTAATGCCCAGAATGGCAAAAAACCGGGATGTGGTGATGCCCATGCAGGCAGCTTAAAATTATTTTTCTGATGATGGTTGTTGTTGATTTCGACGATGTCTATGTTGGCATCAACTCTGTGATACCTTGTTTCGGCAAGTCTGTGCGCGACTCTGCGAGTCCCCCGCAGCCTCGGGGACTAATGTCGGGGATGTAACCCCGGGTACCCCAGAGTTGATGATTTTATTGAGTTGACAGAGGAGACAACAAAAAGATAAATTAGGATAAAGGAAAAGCAGGAAAAAAACAGACTGGGCCGACATTGCATTTAACTCGGTTAAACCGAGATGTCCTAACCTCGGGTTGGACCACGTCCACCAGCAGGCCGAGGTCTGCTTGCCCCGGGTGGGCCGTCGTTGGGCCGAGCTCTCAGCCTCGGCTGGGACAGGACCCCGCCAGCGCTGCGCCCGGAACGGGCCGACACTGTTGTCTCGGTCGGGTCGGCGCTGCTACTCCAGCTTCGCCTCACGCCACACCTCGGCTTCGACTGGCTGCTACTCCGGACGGACCGAGACCGCGCATCTCGGCTGGGTCTACTTCTCCATCGGGCCAAGGCCGGCATTTTCCTTGTCTCGGACTGGACCGAGATACTCCAGCAGGCCGAATTCCTCCATCGATCCGAGTTGTCCTCGTCTCAGCTGCGACCAGAGTGGACCGATACTTCGTTATCTCGGCTGGCCAGCTCCTCCAGCGCACACCTCGGCTGGGCCGAGGTAAGTTCGTATCTCGGCTGGAACGAGGCCACCATGCACTTCATCGACCGGCATCCCCAGCTACTTCCTCGACACGTACCAGATGCCCTGCCACCTTCAGAAGACAGACGCTAGAAGACAAAGCAAGGACAAGGACAAGACAGGCCACGCCCATCCTGGACGTGGCTACAGTGCCAGCGATGTGACGAGAGTACAACTGATGACGCATGTATAGTGCTGATTAGACCCCAGTAGTCAAATCGTGAACAGTGTGTGTACAGTGTCATGTGGGCCAGCCCTTGTCCCCTTGTCCCCTGGGCTCTCTCTATATAAAGAGCACCAGGGGATGCTCACACGGACGACGCCCCTGCGTGGGCTCATACTCTTTCTTCTCCCCCCGCTCACATGGAGCTCCTCCCAGCTAGAGAGCCACGTACAGGCAGCATACACACAGCTCGAGGAGCATTTGTACCAATCACGTATGAGAGGAGAATACACCAAATAGGCTAGATGCTGCAGTAGGGGTTTTATCTCTCACGAGAGACCCGAAGCAGGGTAAATCCCCGTGTTGATCTATTCTTCTGTGTGCGCTCTTCAGTGCGCTATCCCTCCCCGAATCCTCCAGCATCCATCGGCCCCAAACATAAGCCTACCTCTAGGCATCTGTTGTTTCATACGACGACAGAAATGGCAATGCTAACTTATCTAGTTAAAAATTGCGACACTTATTTTGAGTCGGAGAGAGAAAACTATTCTATCTGTGTTACACTCTTGGGCCTTGAGCCTGATGTTAACTCAGATGACTATTCCCATGCCCCAAAATAAACGAGATTGTAAATTGATTTTAAGTTATTTAGAAGATAAGCTTTAGCTCATTTCTACAGCTACTATAAAGAATTTTTTTTTAAGAAATGCAAACTTCCATGAAATTTTTGGCATGCATCTAGGTGAGAAAACCATCAAAGAGTTCTGCTTCCGGTTGGTGTGTTTATACTTACCAAAGACTTCATTAAGGTTCTTGCAGAAAGTTGGTATATAGTCGAGGAAAGGAATTTGATTCCATGAGATAATCTTATATGCTCAATCCATGTATGAATGTAAGTGATGGAATAGCATCCATGCAAGAGCCTTACATGCCGATTCCATTATATTAATAATCTCCGTGTCACTCTGTCCTTTTGGCCAAATTTGGCTCTTTAATAAAACTATTGCTATATTTGGCGCCTTCATGAAATTATTTCCAAATCTAACCTATGAGGTCGACACCGAAGCCGTACATGTGCAGGTCTGAGCCAAGATTTTTCCGCGTTTTTGTGCCGACATACACAGGTTCGACTCCATTGTTGTTGGCGCCGACCTGAGGACATATTTGAAAATGGTTTTCACAGGGGGAAATACGTCCTTTTACTACTTCTGACCAATCTAAGTTTACAACAAATGGTTCTTTAACAAATTGTGTATGCCCATCTAGGCTTCCAAATTGTAAAGAACTAGCTATACAGTTAAACTCTATGGTACTCGATTCATTTCTTTTTATTCCACGTATTAGGTTTGTTTTAAGTCAAACTTTCTAAATTTGGATCAAATTTGTAGGAAAAATAATACCAACATACATTCACATTATCTAATCAATATGTTCGGTTCATCATGTAATGTATTTTCATATTGAATTTATTTGAAATTATAGGTATCGATTTTTTATTATGAAGTTGGTCAAACTTTACAAAGTATGACAAGCCTAAGCGGACTAAAGGGGAACTGAGGAAAAGGAATAGGTGTTTCCTACAAAAATAGATAAAAAAAAGTTACGCCCAGCTAGCTAGAGACTGACGAAAACTTTAGGAAACCGAGAGTCAATCAAAATTGTTGTGCTGACTGTTTTTCTAAGTGGAGGTTAATACTAGCAGTGTTACTACTACTCGGAAGACAGGTGCGCTTGCTAGCGAGGTGGTACGAAAAAGGCTACAGCTATAGCAGATTTGACTGAAATGTCTACAAAAGCTCATCCAGATTTGACCTTGTACTCCCTATACTCAATCCAGTGAAGAAAAGATAGGTGCAAAATATATATCAGAGCATAACGACCGATCGATCGATTCGTTTTGTAGCAACGACATCTGATGGAATAACGCAAAAGCGGAAAAGATCAAACGATTTGATTTGATGCAAAGATGATAGATCCAGCATCTTTTAATCAGTTCAATCCTCTGCAAAGTTTCATTCTCCCACCTTAATTTTGCGAGCACTGACCTGTTTCAGAAATTATAGATAAGGTACAAAACATATCATAAGGATTGATTGTTTGATTTACATTGTAGAGATGCTCTGTTCTTAAGTTGTGGTCAAATTTGTAGGTTTGGCAATTTGGCATATGATTAGATAGATTTAGCAATGTAATATTTTCTTGGTGTTCTCTTTTTGGATCGATCAGACCGATAAGATTTGAATATGTCTTGTTGATTTCCAAACACAAATTTTACAGATGCATGCATGCATGTACAAATTCTCCATCAGATGAGAAGATTAGCTATCACAACACTAGTAATCGATCTTGATCTCATGTCCATGACACGGTTGCTGCTTCTCGTCGCGCTCCAGCATGCCATTGCAGGCCATGGCGCCGCCGCCCGTCTGCTCCACTCCACCGGCATCCATGGGTTGCAGCAGTAATGCTCGAACTTGTCGACGGCAGCCTGCGGGACGGAGACGAGCACAGTGACGCCGCCGGAGTCGCCGGGCACGGGGACGAACACGCAGTATATCTCGCTGGTGAGGGGCCCATGTGCGCCGCTGCGCCGCCGCCGAAGTCGAGGTCCTCCAGACCCAGCCGCGTCCACGCCGAGATCACCAGGCTCGCCGACAGGTCAGGCTTCGCGCCGCCACCCACACGACGCTGCTCCTCGAGGAGGTCCACCATGGACCGCACGTAGGCGTCATCGACGCGCTCCTTGGCCTCTTGCACCAGCCTGACCACCGTCGCTACGGGCGACGCCGTGGCCACCTGCGCCGCCGTGGACTCGGCGCACCCGAGCACGAACCCGTTGCCGTAGTAGCCCTCGGGGAGCTCTGGCGTGAGGCGCCGCCGGGCGTTCACCGAGAAGAGGAGCTTCACACGGAGTGTTGCCGGCGGGTGTAGCGCGTGCACCCACGCGCGCCACACCGTCGCCGCCAGCGCCTCGAAGGACGTGCAGCGCTTCAGCGCCGGAGACGACGAGGACAGCAGCTGCTTCTTGAGGTGCTCGAGGTGCGCCGCCGTGAAGGTGAGCGACACCGGCGCCAGCGTCTGGCCGAGCAGGTGGACAAGAAGGCTGGACGCGTCGTCTGCGGCGGCGTCGTGACGGTGGTACTCTGGGTGCGCGAACTCGATGCGCGGCGGGCATCGCGGGCGCAGAGCGCCTCGGTCATGGACGATGGGGTGGTCGCCTCCGCCGTTGGCGATGTGGGAGCTCCGCGCTGCGTGCGCCCAGGCGTGGAGGAACTGCGCCGTGCCGACGCCGTCGCAAAGGCAGTGGTTGATGGCCGTGCACAGCACCATGCCGCCGCAGCCGAGGTGCGTCACCTGCATGCCATGCCAGCCATCCATGTCCTGGTCTGTCAGTGGGCGCATTGCAGAGGGCGATGCAATACTAGCAAGATTTCTACTTAGTTATAGATTGATAGACCAAATCGGAGATGCAACTTTTACTTCCTCCAAAACAAACTTATGATCTACAAATTACAACAGTTGTACTATAACAAAAATCTGGAGTTAATTAATTTCGTCCATGAGAATTCAAGTTGAGCCAGGACAGGCCACAGTGAAAGGCTGAAAGCATCAACAGCACCTCAGTGGAGTGTAGTACTGCAGATTCTTTGTACGAGAAGAAACAGTTTAATTAGATTATACTTTCATTTTCAACTATCCTAGCTAGCAAGAACACCAAGGGGATCAATGATGCTGATGCTCACTCAAGGTCTACATATATACTAGTAATATCACGAGGTTTGAAAGTGAGAAGATTGCCTCTGAAGATCTCTTTCTGGAGGAGCATAAGCATATTTTGAGAATATCAGATCATGCATGGATATCTACCACCACTAATCATGATAAACTTGACAAAATGCAAGTGGATTTGAAAGTGTGCCTACAAAAAAAAGATGAGAGCTTTTGGCAAAAGTTGGGCTCTCCTAACCCTATCCTCCCCTGCTTTTCTGCTAACTTTGCTTCTCTGAAACTCTCGCCTGATCATATCTACTGAGATATAACATAATCTAGCAACAATCTCAATCGCAAATCCCACTCGATTAAAAACAAACTCCTTCAATGGTTGCTCTAGTACTATTTTCCACATGATTAAATATGATCAAGTTGTTCTTCAAGGTACTGCAAATCAACTCTGCCTCAAGCACTAAGGTGTTCTGTCTCAAATCATGCAGAAGCAGCTACAAGCCTATAACAGAAATTAATCTTACTCCTACATGCTATATGATGCATGCAAAAAGGAAAATGTGAACAATAAGTAGTGTAAGAAAGAACCGATTTTTCTTCAAAAAGAGATTTTTATTTGTAGAACAATAAATAATACTCTATTAAGTATTAAATCAATTAATTAATCGAGTGCAGAGCAGCAGAGCAGAGAGGTGGCAGTAACAGTGACCTGGACGACGAGCGGCGTCACGGCGACGAAGCTGTGGGCGTCACCCTGTACAGCAGCTTCCGCCACGACCTGTGCGGCCTCGCTCCGCCACCTCTCAAAAGTCGGCGGCGGCGAGGCCCGGCAGGGACCCCTCGGCGAAGAGCGCCCCCTCGCATTGCACTCCACAACCAGCTTCCCCTCCTCGTCGCCTGGCCGGAGCCGCCCCGAGGGTAGTACTCCACGAGCGCTTCAGCGAGCGCGGCCCGGAGCGCGGCGGCGGGGACGGCGGCGGCGGCGGGAAGACGTAGAGGTACTTGATGGAGAAGCGGAGGAACCGCTGGTCGTCGAGGTTGGAGAGGTAGAGCGTGCGGCGGGGCGTGGGACGGCGTGGGGGGACGAGCACGGGGGAGGTCGGGTACTGCACCTCGCCGGAGATCTCCAGCCCCGTGTCCATTGCCAATGGCTCTGTCTCTGTGTCGGTGATCTTTTTGGGACGGCCATGGCTGATGCCTCTGCTCGGGTTATATACCGTGACCGTGCGCTTTAATTTGTTCCAGTTTTATTGGCTTGTAGATATATGGAATTAATTAAGGGTGTATTGATTTTCTTCCTAATATGCGTGGTACATTTTTTTCCTGAGTAAAATCTCTACTTTGCATAATAGTGCTATTCACGATATACCCTGAAATAAATCAAGCTTCACCATGATATACCCAGTCCATGGTTGTGATTGTACCTAGGGCAGACAATTGATGGACAACTCAAACAATTAAGAATTGAGGGGGGGGGGGGGGGGGGGGGGGGGGGGGGGGGGGGGGGGGGGGGGGGGGGGGGGGGGGGGGGGGGGGGGGGGGGGGGGGGGGGGGGGGGGGGGGGGGGGGGGGGGGGGGGGGGGGGGGGGGGGGGGGGGGGGGGGGGGGGGGGGGGGGGGGGTGGGGGGGGGGGGGGGGGGGGGGGGGGGGGGGGGGGGGGGGGGGGGGGGGGGGGGGGGGGGGGGGGGGGGGGGGGGGGGGGGGGGGGGGGGGGGGGGGGGGGGGGGGGGGGGGGGGGGGGGGGGGGGGGGGGGGGGGGGGGGGGGGGGGGGGGGGGGGGGGGGGGGGGGGGGGGGGTGGGGGGGGGGGGGGGGGGGGGGGGGGGGGGGGGGGGGGGGGGGGGGGGGGG